>JAKOGI010000377.1:220000-642500 GCA_029747015.1 Carnegiea gigantea
TCAAGCTCTACGGTACGAGAAGACAGAGCTTTCAACTAAGAACTTACAACTTCCCAAAAATTTGCCAAAAATCTTATACATAACCTTAGCATGGCAAAGACCTAGGATAACCAACCGGCAAAAAAGAAAAGAAAAGACATGTGTAAAATTAGTAAAAGCAAAACTCTAGCTAGAAAACTAGAAAATATTTAAAAAAATTAATAATTATTCAAGTTGGAGCCTGGCCTTCATCAGCACCAGACGTTTGGAGTATTTGTTAGCAACTCAATTCTAGATCACTATCCAAACCGAGTTTGAGACATTTTTGCTTAACTCAATTCGAGACCACTAACCGAAACATCGGCAGTGCTAGCAACTTGCCTACAACAGCAAACGAACTTTGATTCCCCTATTTATGGGATATGGCCATACAATAAGGTTAGGTAGGAGCTTCTCTTGGCCTGGGAGAATCTCTTTGTTAGGAAAACTAAAAAGAAGCCCCATAAAAAAAAAGTCACTTTTTCCAACAGGTCAATTTTGTTAGAGAATCCTGTTGCAGAAAAAGTTTTAATATTTATAAACCCCAAGTGCAAGGTGTATCGTTGAGTACTTGGGGTGTCGTCCGCAGGGAATTGTGTTTTCAACTACCAGAGCTAACTAAAGCGTCTCAAGTTAGGCAGGATCGAAGGGTGAAAAAGGGGAACTAAACTACGTTATAAACACAGAAACAAATGACTTGGAGTTGTGATTTTACCAATGGATAAACTAACTAACCAAGATGAGTCCTAACCTACCCAAACCACACTACGAACTAGAGATGGTCGGTTGCATCATCAAAGACCACCCAAGCCCTCTCTCAAGGGTCATGAGCTAGTCTAACTCGCGTAACCACCTACTTTCGTGGGGTTAGTCGAATTAGACCACAAAACTAGCAACCCCAGACCTAGCTCGATTCGAATACTACTTTCGTGTCCCGAACTCGGCTATTCCCTCTCCCACACTAGCCAATTGACCTCACCTCTCAGCATAAGTCAATCGCCCAAAAATATGGATGAAAACCCTCTCAGGCATTTCATCGAACACTTGGCGGGCGTGAAGGAAAACTCTAGGTTCTAGGCATAGATTGGGTATGGTTAGGCCAATTACAAGATTAATTAGCCCTCCAGAGGCTAATCACAATCCAAGCCAACACAATCTACCAACTAAACATCAAAAACGAATGAAAACCTAAACTAACAAATAAGAACATGAACATGAAGAACGAAACAAAGGCAATGAAATAAAACGAATCTAAACAGCTAAATAACATGAATTAACGACAAAAACTAAACATATAAACCAAACAAAGCAATTACAAGAATTAAAACAACAAAATATAAATAAGAACAACGATGAAATAAAAAGAGAAAGAAGAGGGAAACTTATGCTTGAATTGATTGTAGAACTTGAAATCCATAAGCTTGAATCCCAAAATACCAACTACAATCCTAATCTAATCCTCCTATTGGGGTTTTTATTGGATAAATCTAACCTAAACTAACCTAGAAAAGTAGAAGAGAGAGCCCCCGAACAACGTCGAGAAAAGAGGATTAAATAGAAGACAAGGCGGGCCGCGAATAACCGAAAGAAACCAGGGGAGGCACGACCGTGCCTAGGTGGCACGGCTGCACCGTGCCACGTGGCACGGGGTGGCCGTGCCACCTTGCTGGCCGGCTGCCCCGGCTGGCTCCCGTTTTTCCGCCTTTTCGCCTGTTTTGATCCTTTTCTGCCCTTTTTCGCGACATTTGCTTGGTTCAACTTATTGCCTGCAAGAATAAACAAAACAAGTAAAAATCTCAAAGAATATTTAATAAAACAGGAAAAAACTCTAAAGATTATGTTATTATACGAGCTAAGATTAGGTGAAAAGGGCATGTAAAATGCGACAAATTATCGCCTAACAAATCCTTAATTTTTTTTTTTTTTTTTTGGGCAAAGACTACACCAACAGAAATTATTCTGTTAGTTTCACTGTTGGAGTTGCCTCTGTTAGTAAAGGTTTCCCATACAAAAAAATACATTCTATTGTAGTTGATATACAGTGCCAAAAAGGAGTTAGAGTTGGCTTATCTATTGTTGGGGAGATCCAAGGAAGGAGCCCACTTTAACCAAGGTTCATGGTAATAAGCCCAAGTGAGGTTCCATCATAAAACCAATTGGCAATAGGAGGAGTAACTCACTTGACTTATATACCATGACCCTTCTTTTTAAACTCCCGATGTGGGACTTCTTTACTCATGTGTGATATTCCCAACAATCTCCCCCTCACACATGAATCTCTTTCACACCACATCAACGTACAAGCTCCCCTTTGAGCGGAAGCCTTTACCAAGGTGTCAAGCCACTATCAAGAGCTTATCCACACCATCGAACCACGCTGCAGCACACGTATTGCCGCTCGATCAACATCTGCGTGTCACTTCACCAAGTTCGTCCATGGGGTCCACCATGCCACACCTTTTGTTGCCTAGCCGAACGCACCATCGGCTCTGATATCACTTGTTGGGGAGATCCAAGGAAGGAGCCCACTTCAACCAAGGTCCATGGTAACAAGCCCAAGTGAGGTTCCATCCTAAAACCAATTGGCAATAGGAGGAGTAGCCCACTTGACTTATATACCATGACCCTTCTTTTCAAACTCCCGATGTGGGACTTCTTTACTCATGTGTGATATTCCCAACATCTATTGGTATTGCCATCCCAACATCAGTGATATGTTGGGAAAATATATTATGTTGTAATTGTTAAACATTGCCAATGGAAAAAGTTTTGTTATTGACTTTTCCAACATTGTTTCTGTTGAAAAAACACATTCTGTTATAAGTGCTAAATAACACCAACATAAGCTTATTATTGTCAATTTTGTTGGTGTTGACATTTCTAATGATTATGAGCTATTGGCATTAATATTGCGAATAGTTCAATTTTGTCACGTATGCATTGGCATTGCTTCATAAATTATTAAATAGTTTTGGAATTACTTTCCTGAAAACCCAAAAGTACGTTTTATAAGAGATTTTGTTTGCATTATCTACTTCCATTTTGTTTTTATTGCTAATATTTCATTTTACAGTCATTTTCTTAGCTATCAACTATGTTACCAATGTATGATTAAATTTTTGGAAAGTTACAATAAATAAGCATGAACTCAAAAACAATGATGGACCAATAATTTATTACTAGTAATAGCATTAAATAATGTTCAAATGTGTAAATTACTAGATAAATATGGAGTTCCACACTAAATTATCATACCATCAACTAAATAAATTAGCTGATGATATATAACGTAACTAAGAACATGATTAAAACAAGAAAAAATGTCCAGGTTATTAATGAAGTCCATTGCTGATTAGTTACTAGCATTAAACCAATTTGCATGAGCAATCGTTCTAATAGTAAATCATCTTGATCTTCCTTATCTAAGAAGAAATTAAATCATCTTCATGTGAAGAAGACCCATACTCATGCAATGGAGAATAATCCTTCTCGAACTCTTCCAACGTAGAGTTGCCATCATCTTCATCTTCAATTGCTTTATAATTCCATCTTCGAGAGTCATCAACAAATATGTGTATGTATTTACCTATTTTACTCATAAAAATTTCTTCATTTTTTAAAAAGTAAATATTATCTAAGTGTTACCTTAAGTCGAAGTAAATTACCATTGCTTTTCTAACCCAATCAAGAGCCCTCTCTGCTCTATGCCCTACGCTTCGAACCTCATCTTTTGTCTCTTTTAGCTGTGTAGCCATATTCCTCAAGTTTTCTTCTACTTTGGTTCTTCTTTTTGTTTCTTTGGCTAATGCACGCCTTTTTTTCTTGAGTGCATGGCACCTCAATACCTAAGCCATAAGTCTTCGAATAGCCATTCTTATCTTCTCCAACAACTTCTTCATAGATCTTATGTCACAGTTCTCTATCATTTCTAGAACTCTTAAGGAGTTCATCTAATTTTTTGTGAATTGCCTCCAATACAAAGTAATGCAATAATTCATGAGCAAGACATTAGTACAAACTTAAAGGAAAAAAAAATTGACATGCAAAATAGTAGGAATGAGTAATTTACAAGTGCAGTAGTTGAATGCATCATCGAGCTTGTTTTTTGGTTGTTTCGGCTTGTGGGTGGCTTCAAACAATTCAAGCTTATCCAGTTCCTTATCATCAGGTGTCTATTAAGTAACAAGAAAAAGAGAATGGACATAAGTCATAGATCTATGAAAAGTAGCGGAAACTACTGTCAACACAAGTGAACATATGAAAGGAAAAAGATTACCAATTACCTACACGGTCTTGGAAAACTATGGGTTTCAACATAATGGGACGTTTCTTAATTACCACGATTTTCCAAGTTTTTTTCAGTTCAATCCTAGATTTACAACAACACCATCATCAACTTGTAATGTTGTATATTATATTATATTATATTGTAGAAGAAAAACCAAGTAACAACTTACCCGACTTTAGATGTCCAAAATTAAACTCCATTGATCCATTGACTCTCAGGAATAGTTGGTGGCCTAGCTTTTTTTGGCTTCTTCAATAGTATCATGATATCAAAGAGCGATGGCAGGAATAGGTGTTTAAGATAGCAGAGTGCAACCACAACTCAAGGCCGCAAGGATTCGAAGTATGCAGTGCCACACTTTAGAGCATTGCTCTTTAAGCAAGTTACTAACCTGCATCACAACCAAAATCAATTCCTTATTACATAGTTTGAAATTGCTAATGACAATAATTGTTGCATAATAATGTGGTGGTAACGGTTTTTAAGGCCATGGATTTTACGCTCACCAATTTGAACACATCACCTAATATTGGAGGCATAGCCATCAGGGACTTGATAGTAGCTGACACCTTAAGAAACTCCTCATTCTCATTAAAGCTTAATGTAAAACTTGATGGAGGCATTTTGATTCTATCACCATCTTCTATTGGCCGCATATGTTCTCTAGGATCTTTTCCCAAAGTAAAATCAAGTCCATGTATTTGATCTAATTACTCTAAATCTAGATCATGGTTTTGCAGCTAGCCTTTTTCCAATCATTCCATCAAAGGACTTCTTGTTGTGTTAAAATGTATGATTGTCATCCAAGAAGCAACATTGCCAATATAACATAACTTCCTACTTTTCTTCAAATACTGAGAACATGCATTAATATTACAATGAGGACACACCAACTTCCCTTTCTTCGCCAATTTGGACAGATTGTTATAAGTTGAAAAATCATTTATCGTCAAAATCAGTACAACCTACCTAGGAAAAGTCTCCCTAGTACTAGAGTGTTAACTGTGAACACCAAGCTCCCATAATTATGTTAACTCATCAACTAAAGGTTGTAGGTACACATCAATATCATTGTCAGGTGCCTTTAGACCATAAACAATCAATGAGAGAATAAAATATGATTCCGTCATACATGACCATGGTGGTAGATTATGGGTTATCAAGACAGCAGGCCACATACTATATTGGGTGCCAAGGATGCCAAAGAAATTGAACCCATCATTAGGTAAACCATGCCTAAAAATTTTCTTGGATCACTAGAAAATTTTGAATAACATTCATCCAAATTTTGGCATGCATGGGAATCAGCACGGTGCCTTAATTTACAATCTTTTTTTCATCCCTCCGTATGTCGTCTTAGACTCGAAGTCTTTGATGGCATAAATAGCCTTTGAAGTCCAAGTATTAATGAAAATACTGTAATACCTTCTTTGGGACTTTCTTCCCACTAGCCAATGTAATAACTACACCTTCATCAGTGGTCTTCCACCTTAAGGCATCACATATAGGACAATTATCTAAGTCAACATTCTCTTTCCAAAATAGTACACAGTCGTTGGGACATCCATCAATATTATTATGGCCAGGACCTAGTTTCTTGATTATGCTTTTGATTGCAGAAAAACATAGGCAATGTGTTTTCCTTAGGAAGGGCTTCCTTGAATAATTTAACAAATGCATTCAATGCTCCATCAGTCACCCTATAAGACATTTTGCATGGTATAATAACATAATGAAGCCAAGAGTAGAAAACACCAAACATCCAGAATACAAAGGTTGGTTCATATCCTCAACTAAATTTAGGAGAACCTTTACTTCTACAATGGGCTCATCTTGTTTTTGTGTTCCTCCCCCCCCCCCCCCCAATTCAATTGGTTTGCGAAAGCCAAATGCATCTTCTAACATACCAAAGATATCATGTCCACAACTTGATTCTTCATGTGTATGAATGTCAACAAAAGTTGATTGATTTTGTTCAACTTGTCTATGGTGAACCTATCTACTTTTAGCATAGCATTTGTCCACGCAAATAACTTTAAGTTATTAATATATAGTATCTCTACCATGCATATAGTGGTTTGTACACATTTTATAAGGATAGTAAATTGTTCCATCCAATGCAACAGTAGAAAATCCATGGTCAACAAATGCATTTAGTGAAATCTTAAATCCTGATGATGCTCCAAATGTTCTTCGGTATTTTGGCCAACTCTTGTTCTTAAATATATCCATGGTTAAACATCGTAAATTCAATAGAAAAAAGCACAAAAAGTGCAATCAACAGTATATGTAATATGAGTATGTAGAGAAGAGAATTTCAAGGGAAACAGAAGTATAAACAAATATCAATAATGCGCAATTCAAATTGGTACTTATTTTAGAAACACAAAAATTTGGGTAATTCTTTCACGGGAATTAATTAAGGGAAAAATTATGTGGCAAAACAAGCAAGCTAGCTGTTACACAATAAAATAAGAGCTTGAGAAAAGCGTAGTCAAATTCACATGACATCCAATTTAGATTTGAGAAAAAGGACATAATGCATTGGGTTTAGGATTTTGATTGGCATTGCCAGCTAAATAATGAAGGTACATGGTTGTTCATGATGCCTAACAATAATTTAAAGAAAAAGCTCCTAATTAATAAAAATTCAAAATAAAAAATGTCAGAACTCTCACAAAATCAATATTATAAATATCGTACATATCTAAGTTCAAGGGCGTGTGGGCTTTTTGGCTTCGGAATGAGTCTATTAAAATTATAACTGTATAATGTAAGGAAAGGAAAGTAGAAACATATTTGCATAAAGATACTCTCCCTTTGTCCTATACATTCTGTGGAAAAAAGGTTGAGCAAACACCAGTTAGGTCCTTTTCCTTGCCTGCTCCCCCCTGCCCACCCCCTCCCAACAAAAAAAAGAGAGGGCAAGATAGTTAAAGGATGCAGGTTGCCCCTCTCCTAAATCCTAATGCACCTTAATAAGGACATATCCTTGGGGATTAAAAACCAATTAGGGAACCCTTTAAAACGCTTTGATTGCCCTTCGAATTTTATTTTCGTGTAACATTTTTTGCCATATAGAAGGTCTCCTCTTTTCAATTGTTAGCATTACCAAAATATCTTAATTCTGATTTGAGACTTTTAATTTTGAAATTTAAAAAATACTGCCAGCTTGAATTGTGCATTTTATTTAGATATTGTTTGATTTTCATGAAGGTGGTGGCGTACATGGAATTCATGGAACAAGGGCATCAAAATAACTAATTCAAACAAACAATGTGGGAATTGATTTTGATAAGATTCAAAAACAATGTGTGATTTACATGATGCTTGGTTCTTAGATTTTGGTTCCTATACTATGTGGTTTTTTCTTTATGATTCCTTGTACTTTGTTTTGATAGGGAGCCTATTATTAACTACCAAACTATCCCATATCATCAAAAATATTACAAGGAATGGACAAGGAGCAACCAGACGGCCCAAAAGGAGACAAACAAGCGCAGTGAAAGACCTACCAATGCTTATTGATGAAGGACTTTTTAGAGGAGATAGAGGGCTTCGATTTTCAGAACAACCATAATTCTAAAACTAATATGGAAGACCAGGAGGCAACCATGGTGATGGAACAAAGAAGGTCTCCCAGTAATGATTAGTAAAATTAAATAAACCACTAAATCTAAGTCCTAGTGCATGTGTAGACATGGTGTCCCAGAGAATAGCAGAAAGAATTCAACAATTTCGTCACTTCTAATCAAGCAAAGCAGCTAAGGAAAATAACAACATCAGCTAATCAAACTTTAAAACAATGAAATTTATAGAAAAATCTATAACACTCCTACACCGAAAGCTAGAACGCTTTGTGATTTCTTAAAATTTGGAATAAAACGTTAGAATTGCGCTAAAAAACTGACTATAACATAGGCTTAAACCCTTATGTTAGATATCTACAACAATAAAAAGCATAAAAAAGATATCTAAACAAGCTCGACGTCTAACTCCACAGGCCACATGCTCAGAGTACGCAAACTGAAAAAAATGAAAGAGAGAAAGGAGAAATCAACGGATCATGCATCCGTAGTGCAAGGGTTTACATCTCAGAATTAATCAATTACAACAATGTGACAATGATTACCTGCTCAGATGGTTGGCTCACAAAACTATTCAGAGCAATGAATAGATAATATGTAATTTGTTCATGCCAAAAATGTGTCATTTTTACGATACTTTTATGCATGACTTATGCTCGTTATAATTGTTATTTTTATATTTTTATTTGATTTTATTTTATTTTGTAGGTATTAAATAATTATAAAAATGCGAGAAAAAGATGAAAAAATGTCGGAAATGAAGAATCGGGCCAAGTTGATTCAAGCCCAGCCTATTTCATCCATCAACAAAAAGAAAAAAAAGGGGAAAACACCTAAATAATCTACCCAGCCCCCTACATGCAAGGCATGTGACCTCTATTTCGCCCCCTTAATCTCCTCACCTTCTCTCTCCTCCCTCTCAGTGCTCAATCTAGAGAGCCCGACTTCCCCACCATCCTCATCATCTCAGCTTCTTCTTCATCCTCATCATCACCTCATCTCTCTCTTGAACGCCTTTCAAATCATCCACACCACCCAACTTCATCCCCATCCCACTGTCTTTCTCACAACAGCACGTCAGCTTGCATCATCTTCACCATCCACGCATGCCCAGATCAACGGCCAAGATCGAAGGAAGGGAGCTATATATTGAGCTAGCGGCGTCAGGGCTAGGTAATTAGGTTTTAATTAGGTTTTATTTCAGGTTTAGGTTGAAGTGTTTCAAGTTTTAATTAGGGTATCTTGTTAGTCTAATTCGAATTTTCAAATTTTTAGGGTTTACATTCGAGTATCGTTTTAGATTTTAGGGTTCGATTTCTCCTCATAATTGCTCTATTTTTCATCCTTAATCTACACATATTAGTCAAAAATTAGTGGACTAAGTTTTAGTTTTGGTATTTTTGAATAAGGATTGCGATTTTTTTTGGTTTCAAATTTCATGAATTTGATTCATCTTAGAATATGGTTATCTGCTGATGGTTCGATTTTTTGGGTTTTGATTGAATTCTATTGAAGTTGCGATTGTCTTCTAGGTTCTCTATTGTTGCTAAGTCTGGCAGTTTTGAATGATTTCGTTTCCCTCTCCCCTGCCTCTGTTGTGGTACCGTTGAGCTGTGGTAATTGCGATTTTGCCATTTTTAATGAACTTTGAAGCTCTGTTCTGGGTTGCTCTTTGCTGGAACATCCAAGATTCCCGATCCCCTGCTCCTGGGTTATGCTCAGTGCTAGGACACCCATGGATTTTCTTCAATGTTCTGATCTTGAGGTGACTTTCGTTATGCTCTCTTTCTTATTTCCAGTTTTCGTCTCATACTCCTTTCTTGTTGAATGTTGCTGATAAATTCAGAAATGTGGTTAATTCAATTATCCTTTGATTTTAGTTGATTTTAGTTCAGTTTGGTTGATTTTATTAGAGTTAATTCATTTGGTTCATAATTGATTTTGGATGCTCCCTGAACTTTCTTCGTTATAATTGTCAACACCAGCTAACCAACTTCAGTTTAGATTTCGTACCTCAACGTGGTCAAGCTTGGTTTTGCTATTCCATCTAGCTTAAAGGTTATTAGAATTTATAATATTTAGGGAATACTTAGAATTTGATTTGTTTATAAGCTTTAATCTCAATTATTCACTGTTTTAATTAGCTTAGAATGATGCTAGTTTAATTTCGTGGTAAGCGACCTTAGTCTCATCCTCGTCCCTGTGGAGACAACCGTCAAGTAATATAACGAAAGTTGTACGCTTGTGACCTTTATTTTTCATTCCAAATTACTTTACAAGTCTTTGGCGCCGTTGCCGGGGATGACGGCATGAGATTAGGTCATATTTTATTTTCTTAGCTACTTTCTTATTAATTGCATATGTTCTATCTTACTTTGTTTATTTCATTATTAATTGTTACTTGGCTTGGTCATTTCGTGGAAAAAATCCAAAAATCCAAAAAAAAAAATTAGAAAAGTCAAAAATCCAAAAAAAAATTGAAAAACTTGAAAACCCCTAAAAATTGAAAAACTTTAAAAACAAAATGTTAATTTTCTATTTCCCGCAATATGAGCATGAACCTTTTTGGAGTTATCTTTCAAGGTTCAATGATTATCGTGCCCAACTAAATCATAATTTTGAAAAATGTAAAATTTGTGAGATCATTTCTATGGGTCTAAATGTTGAGTCGAGGTGTTATGTTAAACCAAGTTGTCCTAGAGGTTTAATAGAATTATTATCTAAAATTCAAGATGAAATTTGGGATTTCTTTGAAAAACTAGGTTGGGAAACCTATGCATTTGAATAAGCTAACGAGGCTTTTAGATACCCAACTCATGACGAGTCTGTTGTTCCTACTACTCATTCCCATCAGGACTACTTTACAGATTCAAATGATCCATATTACTGTTATATGCCTCCTGTTTTGTACAATTATTGTGAGTTGTCTGATCATGCTACTTGTCGTTGCCCTTATCGTGCTTATGTGGATGCTACGTGTGCAAGCTTTGAAAAGAAGATTAATCAATTGATTGATCAAATGATAAAGACAATGAAAAAGAGAATTGCTGAATATTCTCAATATTTTAATCAAAGTAGGGGGAATTGTAGTGAGCCTGACTCTAATTTAGGATCTCCTAAACCTGTAGTTAGTCTTTATGATGATTTTAAACCCTCTTATTCTCTTAGGCCTAACTTGAATGAAGACATGTATTTGCCTAGTCTAGATCAAGAGAGTAACCTCCCTATGTCTCTATTACCTGACCTTGTACCCTGCACTAGCTCACCTAATGGCATCACTGATGATGTCCTAATTTCTACCGACCCACCCACCACTCAGAATGATTTTTGTGAGTTTGAGATGGGTGAATAATCTGATACTGTTAGCGAGTTAGATGTAAGCATCACACTTGAAGTTGAGCCTCATGATTTAGATAAGTCACAGGAAGATATTTCACAGGAGTTATGCGATGAGGTAATTGAACCCACTATTTTAAACTTTAATGATGATATTCCTTATGCAGAATATGAATCTTTTTCATGTGGGCTTGATGTTACTAAAAGTCTTGATGTGGGTTTTCATGTTGAATATGAATCATCCTCTTTTGATCCCGTCATTCCTGACCTCCCATTTAAATTAGATAATAATCTTCTGCACGTAGAATATGAATCTTTTTCAAATGAGTTTGATATCTATGAAAGTTCTAATGATGATTTTTGTGTTGATTATTCCAAACTGACTTCCTTTTTGAATATTGTAAGTCTGAATTTGTTGAGTCTGAGATCATTGCCACTAAGAATTTTGCTTTAGACCAGACTCATACGCATATTGGGCTTAACAGACTTGTGAACCTTGCACCCACTCTTTTGCCTAGATTGTTCGTTCATGATGATATAATTTCTAGGCCAATGACCTCAACACTGGGTCATTTTGAGTATGTTCATTTCTTTTCTAATTGGGCTCAACTATTTGATAAGTTGCAGGGAACCCTTACTTGTGCTTTGTTGGCTAGGTGGATGTACTGTTTCTGTCTCCAACGCACTGCTTTTTACTATTTCTATGTAATTGAGAATTGGGCTTCTTTGTTTGATAAGCTACTACGTGCTTTAACGAGTTTTGATTTGAGTAGCATTTTTCAGCTTAATATGCAGTAGCTGATGCTCCAAAGACCTCTAGCTAAGTGGATTTCTAGAGGTATAGCTTAGGTGTACTTTTACACCTGACCTGGTATGATCGTTCTAACTTTTCTCTCTTATTCTTTTAGTACTTACTTGTGGATATTTACGACCGTGAATATACGGGTGATCGATCTTGAGGAGCAATTTGGGATTTGTTAAGCCGTGTGGGCTATGATCACCCTTGATTGTGTTATTATTTTGTGAATACTTAATAGTTATAAATATCTAGGATTGTCCTTGTGTATGTTCTAGTTTCATTGTTTGGTTATCTTGAATTTGTGTTTTGTTCCCTTGGCTTGGTGTCTTATTTCTTTAGTTTGGTGAGTTTTGGTTTTCCTTTGGTTTTGTTTTTGTTTAATAGTTTCTTTTTGTTTCCTTTTTGGTGTTTTAGTGTTTTTGTTTTTGTTTTGTGTTTAGCTTTTCTTTTCTTTTATATTTTATTTTGTTTTAGGTTTCTTTAGATTTAGGTTGGTGTTTAGTAAGTCTTTAGTTTGGTTTTGTTTTTATTTTAGGTTATTATGTTTGTTTTGGTCTTGATTGGTTTTGTTTTCTTTTGTTAAGTTTTGGCTTTTGTTTTTCTTTATTTAGTTATTTTGCTTTTTGATTTTTTGTGTTTAGCTCCTATTTTGTTTTGGTTTGGTTTTGATTGTGGTCATTTAGTGGTTTGGTTTGTTTTAGAGTTAGTTTTGCTTTTGCTTTTCTTTTGAGATTTTGATTTTGGTGATTTTGTGTTTGTGTTTATTTTTGTTTTTGATTATCATCGTGTTCTAGTTTGTATATATTTGTGATTTTATGTAGTTTTACTGTTGTATAGCTGATGTGATTGCTTTTTAGCACCTTAGCTCCCACAATGAGGACATTGTGAGATTTTGGTGTGGGGGTGAGGTGCCCATTTTTGAAAAATTTTGAAGATTTTTTTTTGTTTTGGGGGACGTTTGTACTCTTTCTGATTAGTTTGAATTCCCTGCGCTTTGGTTATTAGCTTGTATGTAAGTAGGATGTCCATGAAAGGTCTTCGACCTCACTATGTCATTCTAAGCCCTAATTCTAACCCAACTATTCATTATAGATGTGTAATCCAATCCTTGTTTATCCCTTCATCATTATCTTTAGGTCTTAGGCTTCCATGAATGATTCTCCCACTTGCTTGTGACATGATTACTCTTAAATATATATATATATATATATATATATATATATATATATATATATATATATATATAAAATGAATGAAAATAATGAATAAAGAAGAAAAAAAAGCAATGAAATAAAATTTGGAATGACAAGTATCCTTGTGAGGCATGCGCTACTGGGCATTACCCTTTGAGGCATACGATACTGGGCATTACCCTTTGAGGCAATATTGCTGTCGGGAAAGCTTGCTTCCAATGTTAATACGTCAATAATATAGTTGTGTCAGTCAAGTGGAATTGAGTCTGATTCTAGTAAATCTAAGCTTTGGGATGATGATACACTTGCACACGAGCACTGAGATGGATTCAGAATCTTGATGTATAGTGGGGTGAAAAATTAGTACTTTGATGGCGTTTATACGGTAGAGGGCTTTGAAATACATTCTGCTTACATGCAGGTCGATATCTTGGCCACATGGGTGATTTAATTGATTAAAATGTGTATATATTTTTTTCCAATTTTGTACATATTAGCTTTGAGAACAAAACCAAAAAGATTTTCGATTTTCTATTTTTTTGTGGGTATTTCACTTGAAAACCCTCATGAGAGCTCACTCGTTCACTTGGGAGACTGAGGCGTTTAAAGGGCTTATTGCATACGCTAAATGCAACCGTGATTCTTTAGGATTTTCTTTTTCTTCTTCTTCATTTTCTTTTAGTTAGTTTAGTCGTTTTACTCGACGACGAGCAAAATCTTGGTGTAGGGGTATTTGTTCGTGTCAAAAATGTGTCATTTTTACGATATTTTTATGCCTGACTTATGCTCCTTATAGTCGTTATTTTTAGGTTTTTATTTGATCTGATTTTGTTTTGTAGGTATTGAATAATTATGGAAAAAAAGCGAGAAAAAGATGAAAAAATGCTGGAAATGAAGAATTAGGCCAAGGTGATTCAAGCCCAACCTATTTCATCCATCAATAAAAAGAAAAAAAGAGGGAAACACCTAAATAATCTACCCAGCCCCCCCGACGTGCAAGGCTCGTGACCTCTATTTCCCTCTTAATCTCCTCACCTTCTCTCTCCTCCCTCTCGGTGCTCAATCTAGAGAGCTCGACTTCCCCCCTATCCTCATCATCTTAGCTTCTTCTTCATTCTCACCATCACCTCATCTCTTTCTTGAACTCCTTTTGAATCATCCACACCACCCAACTTCATCCCCATCCCACCTTTCTCGCAACAACACGCCAGCTTGCATCATCTTCACCATCCATCCGTGCTCAGATCGACGACCGAGATCAAATGAAGGGAGCTATAAATCGAGCTAGCCAGGGCTAGGTAATTGGCTTTTAATTAGATTTTATTTTAGGTTTAGGTTGAAGTCTTTCAAGTTTTAATTAGGGTATCTTGTTAGTCTAATTCGGATTTTCAGCTTTTAGGGTTTACATTCGAGTATCGTTTTAGATTTTAGGGTCTGATTTCCATTCGTAGTTGCTCTGTTTTTCATACTTAATCTATGCGTATTAGCCAAAAATTAGTGGACTAAGTTTTGGTTTTGGTGATTTTTGAGTAAGGATTGCGATTTTTTTTTGGTTTCGAATTTCATGAATTTGATTCATCTTGGAAGATGGTTTTCTGCCAATGGTTTAATTTTTTTGGGTTTTAATTGAATTCTATCGAAGTTGGGAATGTCTTCTAGGTTCTCTGTTATTGCTAAGTCTGGCAGTTTTGAATGATTTTGTTTCCCTCTCCCTGCCTCTGTTTTGGTACGACTAAGCTATGGTGATGGCGATTTTGCCATTTTTAATGAACTTTGAAGCTCTTTTTTGGGTTGCTCTTTGCTGGAACATCCAAGATTTCCGGTCCCCTGCTCCTAGGTTGAGCTCAATGCTAGGACACCCATGGATTTTCTTCAGTGTTCTGATCTTTAAGGTGACTCTCTTTGTGCTCTCTTTCTTATTTCTAGTTTTTATCTCATACTCCTTTCTTGTTGAATGTTGCTGATAAATCCAAAAATGTGGTTAATTCGATTATCCTTTGATTTTAGTTGATTTTAGTTCAGTTTGGTTGATTTTAGTAGAGTTAATTCATTTGGTTCATAGTTGATTTTAGCTGCTCCCTAAACTTTCGTCGTTATAATTGTTAACACTAGCTGACCAACCTCAGCTTAGATTTCTTACCTCAACATGGTCAAGCTTGGTTTTGCTATTCCATCTAGTTTAAAGGTTATTAGAATTTGCAAATATCTAGGGAATAATTAGAATTTGATTTGTTTATAAGCTTTAATCTCAGTTATTCACTGTTTTAATTAGCTTAGAATGATGTTAGTTTAATTTCGTGGTAAGTGACGTTAATCTCATCCTCGTCCCTGTGGAGATGACCGTTAAGTATTACAGCGAAAGCTGTGCACTTGCGGCCTTTATTTTTCACTCAAAACTATCCAATATAATTCCTAACCTAAAGTAATTAACTTACATATGCTTAAAGCTTGTGAATTAATCACATTATAACTCATGAACTAACATGGTCGTACAAATAACCCTCCTATAAAGAAAATGGGGGATCTTAACTTGATTAACATGAATCAAGGACTTGTGCACATCTTTCAAGAATAATTAAACAGTTACATACAATACAGTAAATAGCAAACGCACTGAATTCTTACTTAATATTAGCATATTATGCATTCACGATCAAATAACAACAAGCTGACCTTTAATACGATCGAGGAATGGAGAGAGGGTAGCCCATTAGGCCCGTAGGTGAACCTTTGAAATCAAAGAGGTTCGTTTCGGTGACTGACTTGAGCTCTTTTATTGCGAGAGTAAAAATAACGACTGAATATGAGTGAAAATTCTTATTTAAACCAAGTTGGACTCTTAAAAAATGCATTTCACATAGAGAAGGCCTTTTTTTCTTAGTAAAAGCCCTTTCAAAGAGTACTTCCTCTTTTAAAAACTTCTTTGCATGCATAATTCAGATTGAGTAGTTTCCAGCTCGTAATAGGTAAGAAATCACTTTGTAGGAATCAGATTCACTTGTTAGTGCTCTCTTCAAGATAGTTTCATAACTTAAGACTTATGGTATCACCAGTGTCTCTCATGGTCAATGGAATTTTACCTCGTCAAGGTCTACTAACGTTCCTACTTCTGGGTCTACTCCCTAGGAATTAGGGTTCCCGTATACTAGGTATACTCCCTAAATCATGTCTATACAATTGACCCTATTCACCAAGCCAAATCATGTCTATACAATTGACCCTATTCACCAAGCCCATAACATTTTAGATGCACCACATTTGCAACCATGAATAAACAACTTTATTTCTCAAACATTTCATGCGTGAAATCCCTTTCAAACATGTAACGTGGGTCTCACTTGCACACGACAAGTTGGAGGCCACCATTGTGGTCATGTAAAGTTAGTGACCGTTGCCCTCACAAAGACTACCAAATCATGCTTTGTTTCTCTGCCTTTAAGATAGCTTGTGCACTTATTTTGAAGAGCATAAAAGCAAATCGAGAAAACTCATTTTCACAATAAATGAACAACTCAAGCAAATGAGTTTGAATGAAACTAGTTTAATAACACTACTTTTTAGTTATCGAAAGAATCAATAGCACCCTGATAATAGCAACAGTCGACCTTTGAAGAATATAACAACTTTTTGCGTAGAAAGGAATGGCTTGTATGCAACTTATAACCTTATAAGTTAACAGTGCATCTATCAAACTGATAACGAAAGGATACTCTTAAAACGCATTTTAATAATCCAAGGCTTCGTAAATGATAAAGAGTTAGGCCTATTCTTTTCAAAACAATTTCAATCACAGCTCGTTAAAGCACACGTAAGGCAATAATCAGGTCAACCAATCGGTTCCAAACTTGATCCTAATCTTACACTTTTCCAACAATCATTTTCAATTCAGGTTAATTCATGTTCACTTAGCTCCTTTCAGTCTTCAGCAAGTATAGTGAATACCTAAGCATAAGAACACATTCAAGGTTCGGGTTCTACTCAACTCTCACCAATATAGTATATTGTTTTAGATTATACTAGAACCATCAAACCACTATTTTTCACTGGGAATCCACACATAATTGAGGCATATAAATTAACAAATGAGGGCAAATAGGACTACGACAAGCTACTGCCCTTAAATGGGAGATTAAATAACAGGAGATATATACATATACATCCTCCACACTTCAAGGTTTGGTCTAGGGGTCAACGCCATCATTTCCCCAACTTCACTAACAATCACATATTAGGCATGTAATTGAGATTCATGGTACAAATTAACAAGTCATACTCATCATGATTCTACACTCGATGTACAATCTTCCCCCTCATGACAGCGTCCCAAACTGTGCCTTAATTCACATCCAAAAAACTCAAACATCTTAGTTACTTACTCAGTCCTTCTTCCAAAAATTTCATAATTTACAATAACTTCACTTAATAATCCACAAAAATCTTTCATGGTTAAGCTAAAAATCATTTTAAAACTAATAATAGATGGGGAATGGAGAGTTATCCACATGAATTTAAAGCTAATGGACCCAATTGTGGGGTTAGTTGGGTGATTTTGGCTAGGTTCAAATTCCCCTTCCTCCTCTAAGTGTTGTCTCAGCCCTCTCCTTGCTCTGCTGCCATTCTGCAGTGCATCCTCATCCTTTCCTTAGTCTACTTAACTGCCACCACTATGCTCTCCCTCTCTCTCTCTCTCTCTCTCTCTCTCTCTCTCTCTCTCTCTCTCTCTCTAGCTGGAAGCAAAATGAAGAAGGGCAGAGGTGCCCTCCTTGTTTTCATGAGGCAAGAAGCCTCAACCCCTTACTTTTTTTAATGCATTAAAAGATAGAAAAGGTTAAGGCTATAGAGGGGCTTATGTGTTGTGCTATAACTCTTGGCTTCATATTGATAGATTGTTTTACTTGGGTAATCAGTATTAAAACCATACACGAGATCACAAAATAAAATCATTTTAAATATTACATTCAATTAGTGCACATAACTAATCTAATGCAACTAATTGGTTTATTTAACTCAAATAATTAACAAAATCAAAATTCTTCAGCATTGCCACTAAAGACTAACCAAAACCGCTAGAAAGGAGGTCAATTTTTCCAAGCAGATACACCCCTTATAAAAGTTTCGTCCTCAAAACGTTAATGCCTAAAATATCGATATAGCTTTAAGTTTATAAACACATGGTACAACTTATGTGAGAATCATGCGGAGAATCTAAAACACCAGTTAATAACTAAATATAACTTGTAGAATATAAAAAGAAATTTATGGTATCCAACCTCCTCCTCACCAACTTTCTTTAAGTGCCTACTCATTTTATTAATGTAATAGCCCGAACCTAACCCATGGCAGCCCTCCGCCTACTCAAACACAGCCCCAACTCTTTCATTTAAGCATCCAAGTGAGGCAACCCTAACCTCAACCTATGGAATGTTTTGAGTTTTATTGATTGTTTAAATTATAGCCTATGTTTATATGAACCAAGTGATGATTATTATGCAATTTTTATTGAGTTTAGTGATGTTTATAGTTGTGGGTGATGAATTGAAAGTGTGATCAAAAGAGTTGAATCATGATGAATCATGAAAGTTGAATCCAAGCTTGCTTGTTTCATTTGTTGTGATGTTGGAATGAAAAATAAATTTAAAGTTGTCGATGATCTTATTCAATCCCTTTATGTTGATTTTAGATGAGTTTAAGTGCAAGTTCAAGTGAGGCATAAGCTAGGGTTATGAGAATTATGCATGATTTAAATGATGTTTGTCAACAAGCTTGTCATGTGTGTGTTTTAGATTTGAAAATAAATCTTGGAAGATTATGAAGTGAAAATTGTGGATTATGGCTATCTAAAGTAATGTTGAGGGTCATCCCATGGTTTGGTAATTTCAACTAGTGATTTTAGAGGGTAATTATATGGAAAAGGAGGATAATAAAGTAGATAGCAAGCGATGAAGGGCCCAAAAATAGGGGTCTGTTTCAGGAAGAACTAGTGATGCACGGCTTGCTAAAAAATTTTGAATTTTTGTGGAGAGCTAGATGAATAAGTTATCTTGCAAATGGATTTTGAATCACCTTAATCTGAGTTCTGTGGAAAAAGTTATGGCCGTTTTCCGCTAACTGCATAGACCGGACCAAAACTATGCAAGTCAATTTTGGGATTTGTACGGTGGTGATTGTGTTATGGGCTGTAAATGAAAGTTTTGAGGGACTTCTTAAGCTTTCCATATTGGGATTTTAAGTCTTCATTTGAGGTCAACGGTGAAAGTTATCAATTTTCTAAGGTGAACCTTGAATCAGTGGTAACTTTGATTGTGCTTAGAAGCTTATTTGGTTTGCAAAACTAAGTTATATGGCATGTGCAAAGAAATTGGAGAAGTGGGGAGATTGATGACTCAATATTAGTGTTTGTTGGTCAAAATTGGTATGTTTATAGTTATTTTGAACCTACCATCACTCCAATTGGCCTCAAACTTTTATTACTTACTCAATTCAGAATGTATCAAATGTATTTATCAAACTAATCTAGTGTACTCGCTGTTGTCTTGAACCAAACTATACCTCAGTGTGGCTTAAACCCATATCAGCAACCTATCTTAGAAAAGACCAAAACCACTCTTCCATTTATCACCATCAAGGCCTTTTTCTTTGTACTTTCATTTATCTTATTGTGATCTGTTTTACTTTCATTTACTTCATATCAAATTTAATTACTTTCATTAATTCAATTTTGAAGTTATATTGAAATACCCAAGCTATGTATACCATTTAATTACTCAATTTCTATTACACATACTTTTACTTACTTAATTATGTGAGTAAGGATCATTTACTAGCTACACATACCTACAATGACATTGATGAAACAGAGTCGAGGCCTACTTATCGTTTCTCGTTATGCATAAGTGTTATCAAGTCAAAACATATTTGCCACGTTAGATGACATTTTTAAAGACACAAGGTACGTCCATTGCCTGTATCTTCAGAAAGTAGAATAAGTTAATCAAGTTACAACTCTTAATGAGTTTATCGATGGATCAGTTTATACAGCGATTTGCCATTTAACTTGTGACCCCGTCAGTTATCATCTATAGGGCGTCAGTCCATCATTTACCCGTGCGGCTTCAGGCTAAGTCTTGATCAGATTGGTAGGTGTACACCTATGTATAGATCATATCATTGCAATGGGCTCACATTCAAATAATAATGAGCAATTCAGTTTATACTATTTTCATTTTCATTGTTATGGTGAACTAAATGAATTGCAAAGGCGGGTAGCCAGCAACAGTGTTTCTACGCTCATTTTAGAATATAGGAATGTATGTACTAAGTTTTAGCTCACATTTTCGAATTTTTTTCACGTTTTCTATTTTAGGTGATGAAGTTTCACATTTTTCTGCATTTGGCAAGCTCTTTTGGAAGTCATCAGATGTTTGCAGGGGAATCAGCATAGCATGAATGTTGGGACTGACCTTAAGGTTACGTTGGATCTATATTCAATATACTTGTGTAGTGTAGAATGCTAGTTAGCACATGGCCTGATTAAGTCGATTGTATTAAAGTTGAACTATTATGGGTTTGGACTTGGAGTGTTTCAGTTCAATAGATTTTGTAATTGTAAACATGAGTTGCAAGATTGAATGGTTTCAGCCAGCCTTGTCCTCATCAGGACGGCAGTAGCGCTTTCCATCATTAAGTCTTCAGTTGTGATTATTATGAATCAAGTAATTAGCATTTTGGGGGCGTTACAATTAATGGTGTTGTGGAGAAATCATTTTAAAAGATTGGCAAGTAAGTGGTTTAGATAACCATATCAAAACTCTTCGGAAAATGAATAGCAACTTCTAATCTTGTATATAAGTAGCTAGCATAACAATTATCTGCCCCCATGCATCAATATGGGCTGATGAAAACAATCAAAGCTACAATAACAACACATGTATTACAAGAACAAGATGCATCAGCTCATAGAATCAACATCCAGAAACTGCATGATGGTACTCAGAAGAGCAAGACCATTACACAACAATTCCCCTAATAACAATGGAACCACAAATTGATGGTGGTACTAACCGCGGTAGCCAAGAAAAGACTTGATCCATTCTTTTCTTTATGGAAGCTAAACTTATACCTGTGACCTCCATATGAAACTGGGCACATGTCAATCCCATAGGCAAGCAAATAAAATGACATGCTTATAGATTTGATGCTCAACTATCATTTTAAGAACACATGCCATTTGTAAATGAATTAGAACACACAAAATATAATAGGAAGTATGTAATCTAGGACAGCTCAATCACATCATATCAAGCATTAAGATTAGACATAATAAATTTCAGCTTACACAGGTCATTACTCGAGCAGTAGAGCGAAAGCTCTCATTGTGTGCATGAAAGCACTAGCATGTCGCTATATCACACATAAAATGCACATAGGCTAGCACTTATAGATGCAAATTGTAAGGTTGCAGGGTTTGGCTATTAAATGTATGAGCAAACAACTCTTAAAACTACAAAAAGAGACATTAGAAATCATGACAATGGAGCTAAGCTAAATTAACTTCATTCCACAATATAGTGAAATCAAATCAGTTTTTCGGTAATTAACTCAAGCAACTACGTACCTTCTTTATCAACATATCAATTACTATTTTTAAACTCACTTAACATCTAGTGCTCCCTCTAACTACTTTGTCTTTTCCTTTCCCAAATAGAGCCATGCTTTCCATACAGACAAGTTTAGGAGTAGGAGCAAGAACATATACATATATAATCCCATATACATTATATAGTGTCACCCAGCATCATACTAGTTACATAACACCTAAAATGATACCATAATGATAATGAAAATGCATGCAGTAGTGAGGATATCACATGGGACAACTTAGCAGCTCGCAGCCTAAGGATTACAAGCAACATCAAGCAATGTTACTTGAACATGACATCTAAGTTACTCAAAATAATGCATTAGCCTACCAATTAACAAGCAAGAAAAAACTTAGAAGGAAAAGGGTTTGATGAATACATGCGGATAGGCAGTGAGGTTCAGTATGTTACTTATAAGCATATTATTTCAGGTGAAGATCACCTACCAGGACTTCTAGTATTCGTGGAGGAAGAAAACCTTCTGAACACTTACTTTGTAGATGTGGGTTTTCAAATAGTTGTTCATGTAAATGAGTTTTAGGGTACAACATGGTACAAATATGACTGTAATTAACAAGATGGAAGATCGCCCACTAGAATGCGTTATTAGAAGCACAACATGTAGATAAGTAATCATAATATCTTAGTTGATAAAGATTTTATTCTAGGGTCTCCAGAAGAGATTAATCATCTCTATATCACGGAAAAATGTAAAATGACATGCTCACAAACATGACAATAAGCCCTCACAACTCTATTGGAGTATCAAGAGTATATATCCAAACACAACTAAGCTGCATCAGCTCAAACACTTTGATCAATCACATCGACAATCATATTTCATAACTCAATTGCGAAATATAAACTTTGATATAACCATGGGCACACCGAATGTGTCTTCACATATGATGGGATGTTCATAAGTAGCACTTAGACATGATACAATTCCTAGCGTTAGAGAATTCTAGTATGATAACGCAACAACCAGAATGACCAAACTAGGAAACATCCATGCGAAATAGCTAGGATATAACAAAACAACAGCAGTAGCGAGCACGAAGGCTGTCAAATGCATAATTTTGGAGTTTCTTTTGAAAATTACGACATAATTCATTGCGTTTTATGTGTAAAATATAGTACAAGAAAACTAAACAATGTTATATCATTGTGTCCATATGAACTGTGCCAAATGTTCCCTAGCATAACTTTCTCATCGAGTATAGAGTCAAGAATTCAATTATAGTAATCAGCACACGAACATTCCTTGCTGTTAAGCATTGAAATCACAATGGTGAACAAATAAATATAAGCCCTTCTAGGCAAAAAATCATGTTATTAGTTATCAGTGCGCCCGACCATTAAAACTATAACGTGAGGGAATAATAGGCACACAACTCGTATAATGACTTCTCGACCATACCAAGCAACCAACCACATGAATAAGCTACTTTGATGAACTCACCCATGCTTCCATATTAGAAAACAACTAACTTTCATTAACTTAGTAATTTATTAGTGAGCACAACAATGATCCTCATAACAAATCTAAGTGATCACATAAGCTTATATGTGCTTTACACCGCACACTATGCTAAATTAGCAATTTAGAACATGTAAAGTCACGTCATTATTAAACGAGAAGGCCCTAAGCATGTCTATGTAATTGCAAACCTTAAGGACTCACAACACGGGAGAGGAGGTTCACCCACACAGAGTTATGGCTTCTGGGCTTCATAGTAATGCTTAGGGAAGCACTAACATTATATGGATCATTCACCCTACCAGTTGACATGTGTGGTATAACAATTCCAGAGCCCATCAGGTTCTTCCTTCCTTTTTCTTTCTAGGTGTCTTCAGGTTTTATATATCTAGAGTGCTACCAATTCTATAACAAGAATAATGGGCCATATGATAGAAAGCATGACACATGATAGACTCAGTAATAACGGCAGTCACATGATCAAAAGCATCATGTATCAACGTCAAGCCACCTATCAAGCGCAAAACAATATAGACTACATACAAGCAGCAACGACAAGTGTGTAGAATGATAGGAATAACACCTATACAACAATTAGTAGGACTCTATCACTATCACCAAAATTTGCATGCATGCATACAAAAATCTCACTTAATTTTCGTAGATAATTCAAAATTCACATAATGAACATACCATCTAGTAGGATTATTAAACATAGCAAATGATCTGCAATCATTCCCCTAGTAGTTTATTATCAAGAAATCAAGCGATGTATAAAATTCAGCATATAAACACTCACCATCAACATCTAGTCACCCATAAGAGCGTATGCTCATAAGCATAAACCAATGCACTATCATAGATTAGATGCAAGTTAGCAGATGCAACATTATAACCTAATTGAATAAAAAGAAAAGACTTTAACCATCCATAACCTTAAGGTCTCGAGGATGGAAATTAGCTTAACGGATTTCATCCTTTTCACTAGCAACTTTTGAGTACGTCTACGTATTCTATTATAGGGCCCGAAGAGCAAGTCATACATAAGGGCAAAAAATAGGCTAGGAGCTAACCTTTCTCCACCCTTTTGAGTAGAAAACTAAGTGTACCTTAAGCTATATCATCAAAGGTACGTGCATGAAACCCATTACAGTTGGTGTTAACTCTTGGATGGCTCACAAGAGCACAAGCCGTCTAACACACAATCTAGCTCCTAGCTTGACTTTGTAGTCAATCAGTTCATTCTATTCACATAATAATCAATTGATCACATCAGTTAGCACATCAAAAACACATTTGAACCCAAAGGTACACCATATGTCATATCATCTCCTACGACGTTCCTAGACGACTATATGAACTGTAAGACTAAGGTCGCGACCCTTGGTCATAGAACCCTGCTCTAATACCATCTATTAAAGCCCTACCATTAGTGCTATAAGTGTTGGTGATTTCTTACACTTCAGAACAAATCAGAAAGAGTTCTACCTAAAAACTGATAATAAGCTATGGTCAATAGCCAAATCCTGGAGACCACAGCTCTACGGGCTGCACCCTTGGAGTACATAAAGTTTAAAAAATTGAAGAGAAAAAGAAGAACTGAAAGGTGCAACTCAATGCATCACGCGTCTAGAATAGTAGGGTTTATACCCCAAAATAAATCAACTATAACAAGAAGAAAATGATTATCTACTCAGATGGTTAGCTCAGGCCATTCAGAGCAACAACTAGAGAATATGTACTGCTTGAACCAAAGTAATTGACTTACATATGCTCAAAACTTGTGAATGAATCACATTGCAACTTATGAACTAACATGATCGTACAAATTATCCTCCTGCAAAGAAAATGGGAGATCCCAACTTGATTAACTTGAATCGAGGACTTCTACATATCTTTTAGGAATAATTGAACTCAAGAGGGAGAAACGGAGGGGATGAGCTACCGCATGCTCAGTGGATAATTTGCAATCCCGACAACCAAACAATTACATATAATACAATAAGTAGAAAATACACTGAATTTTACTCAATATTAGCATAATAAGCATTCATGATCAAATAACAACTACCTAACCTTTTATATGACCCAAGAATAGGAAGGGCAGCCCATTTGGCTCTTAGGTGAAACTTTGACATCAAAGAGATTGATTTATGTGACCAATGTGAGCCCTTTTAGCATGAAAGTGAGGATAACAATTGAATACAAGTGAAGTTTGTTATTTAAACCAAGTTAGACTCTTATAAAACTCATTCCACAATGACAAGGTCATTTTTCATTTAATAAAATCCCTTTCAAACAGCACTTTCACTTTTCAAAACTTCTACGCTGACATAATTTATAACGAGTAGTTTTCAACCAATAATAGGTAAGAACTTAATTTATGGGCATTAGATTCACATTTTAGTGCTCTATTCAGGTGAGTCTCATAACTCATGACTCGTAGCATCTCCAATACCTCTCATGGTCACTGGACTTTTACCCTTGTCAGTGTCTATTAGGGTTCCAACTTTAGGGTCTACTTCCTAGATATAGCATTCCCGTATGCCAGGTCTGCTCCTTAAACCGTGTCCATGCAATTACCACTATGCTCCTAGCCTAAAACATTTCAGATGTATCTCATTTTCAACCATAAGTGAACAATTCAGTTTCCTAAACATTTTAAGCATGAAAACCCCTTTCAAGCATAAAAGATGGGTCTCGTTTGCACACGACAGGTTGGAGGCAACCAATGTGGTCATGTAAAGTTAGTGACTGTTGCCCCAACAAAGACGATCAAATCATGCCTTTTTCTCTTCATTAAAATAACTTGGTGCACCTATTTTGAAGATCATAAAAGCATCTTGAGCGCAAATTGTTCCCACAATGAATGAACAACTCAAGCAAATAAGTTTGATCGAACCATTTTAGTAATACCAGCTTTTAGTTACTGAAAAAGTCAATAGCTCCTTTGTAATGACAAGAGTTGATCTTTGAAAAATGTAACACTTTTCTGTGTAAAAAGTATGGCTGGTATGCAACTTGTAACCTCATAAATTAACGGTGCATCCATTATATTCATAATTAAAGGATACCCGTAAAACTTGTTTTAGGAATCAAAGGCTTCGTAAATCACTTAAAGTTAGGCCTAGTCTTTTGAAAATGGTTTGAATCACAACCCATTAAAACACCACCAGGGCAATACTCTTATCAAGTAATCGTTTCCAAACTTGATCCTGATCTTACTCATTTCAAACAATCATTTCAATTCAGGTTCATTTAGGTTCCCTTAGTTCCTTTTAATTTTCAGCAAGTATAGACCATACCTAAGCATAAGAACGTATTCATGGTATGGGTTCTGCTAAATTCTCAACAATATAGTATATTATTTTAAATTATACTAAAACCACCAAACCACTATTTTTCACTAAGAATCCACATATAATTCAAGCATACAAATCAAGAAGCAAGGACAAATGGAACTACCATAAGTTACTGCCCTCAAATACGAAAAATAAACAAAAGGATATATATGCACATACGTCCTCCACACTACAAGATTTGGTTTAGGGTGTCAACGTCGTCATTTCTGTTACTTCACTAACACATTTTGAGCACGTAATTGACATTCACAGCACAAAATCGCAAGTCATGCTTATCATGATTCAGCACTCGATGCCACTGTCTCTCCTATAGTGTGCCTCAGTTTACATTCGAAGAACCTAAACATCTTAATTGCTTAGTTAGTCTTTCTTACAAACTGTATAACTCACAACAGATTCACTCAATGATTCTACAAAAAGCTTTCATGATTAAGCTAAAAATCCTTGAAAATTAATAATATATGGAGAATGGAGAGTTATCCATATCGATTCCAAGCTAATGGACTAAATTTTAGCGTTAGTTGGGCAATTTTGTCTAGGTCTGAGCTCCCTGTCCTCTTCTCAGTGCTCTATCACAACCCTCTCCTTGCTCTGATGCCATTCTGCAGCACTTCCACATCCTTTCCTCAGCTTATTTAACCACCAACAATGGAGGTGGTGGTGTTGGTGTCGTGCTGTGGTGGAGATTGGTTAGAGTTTTGCCTACTTACCTTTACCTCGTATTCTCTGTGCACATGCCTCATGGCCACCCCCATTCCCCTCCTTACAACTTTCAACCAGCCTCTGTCACGGCCTCCACCAATTTGCTCTCTCTTTCTCTCTCTCTCTCTCTCTCTCTCTCTCTCTCTCTCTCTCTCTCTAGCTGGGGAAGCAGAACGAAGAAGCATAGAGGTGCCCTCCCCCTTTCACATGAGGTAGGAAGCCTCGACCCCCTACTACTCTTTTAATCCTTCAAAAGATAGAGAAGGCCAAGGCTCTAGAGGGGTTTAGGTGGTGTGCTACAATTAGAGATGGTAATGAGTCGGATCTAGATCGGATCTATTTAGATCCAGATCCATTTCAATTTTCTAGATCTAGGTCCGGATCTAATCTAAATCCATTGGATCTAAAAGTTGAGATCCATTATTAGATCCAATGGGTCTATGGATCCCAACGGATCCTAAATGGATCCATAACCTTCCAAAAGCTGGTTAGGAGTTTAAGATATGTAATAACTCTTCAATAAACAATAACACAATTTTTAATAAAGGCAATATCAAAAAATGAGATATAAGATAATAATAACTTTAATGTGACTACTAGTAGGAAGTAGTAACTATAATACATCCTGATACAACCAAGTCTCCTAAAAATTGTATTCCATCAACCAAATTAAATACCAAAAAGAAGCTCCATGATAGTTCATAAGATCCATGGAGCTAACAATATGGAAGTTAGACTTTGCATATTGTGAGTTAGAAACATTGGAAATCACTAATTCCAATACAAAACTCTAAGTCATAAAATGTCAAAATTAGTGAAAGATTCTTTCATTTAGTTAAAATAAGCTCAAATAGAAATTTTAAGCTCAGAATTGTTTCATTTAGTTAACATTCATCTCCATTGTAATAATTTAATTAACATTTTTTACTAATAAAACAATTCATCTAACATTTTTCACCACTAAATTAACATCAATGGTTTGAATTAAAAATTGGTCATTTAATGAGAAAGATTAAAAGAACTTAAATATAAATTTAGAGCTCCAAATTATAAATTTAGTTAAAATTTGTCTCAACTTGAATATATTTTGAACTCAAAATTCATATTCGAGCTTCTTTTAATATTTGTTATTAGATACTCAATTTTGGATCTAAATTGTTGAAGTTGAATTTTGCTACTAAATTTCAAAATACCTTAAAAGATGATTAATTTTTTTTTTATTGTCCTTTAATACTACTAATGGATGTATGCAATTTGAGTGGGTAAGGTTGGATATTTATTCATTAGATGCACATATTTATCTCTAGACATAAAGACTAACGAATGCATAATATTTCAAGTATAAAAAGAGAGGGAGTAAGTTTAAAAGAATTATTTGTTTAATTATTAGGTTACAAGAGTAATAGGTCCAATTGGTCTTAACGGATTGGATCTGGATCTAAGTAATGGATGCATCTTTAGACCCTTTTAGGATCGAGATCTTTTTTAAGATCCATTAGATCCAAAAATGATGGGTCTAGACCCATACAAATGGAGTGGATCTTATGGATCTGAGTTCGATCTAAGATCCATTGCCACCCTTACCTGCAACTGTTGGGCTAATATTGACCAACCCTTCTACTCAAGTAATCAATATTAAAACTATACACGAGATCACAAACCCAAATCACTTTAAATATAGTGTTTAATTAGCACACATTACTAATCTAACACAAATGATTGGGTTGTATTACTTAAATAACTAACAAAACCAAAATTCATCACCCTTGCTAGTAAAAACAAAACAAAAGCACCAGAAAGTTGGTTAATTTTTTGCTACTATTGCACAATCCATCAAAATTGAAGTCCTAGCTCATGTGTAAATGTGCTCTCCTAATTATTAGCAAGAAGAATTCAACAATTTCATCACTTTTAATCAAGCCAAACAACAGAGGAAGATAACAACATCAGGAAATCAAACTTTAAAATAATGAAATTTATAGAACAATCCATCTCAATTGCCACATTTGAAATACAGATAAGCACATTGAAACTTACTATAAGAAAGTCTCAAAACCAACAGTCTCTAGTAGATTTTAGCAACTAGATTAAGATGACGACAGTGAAAAAGAGTGCCTACGGTACTGATGACGCTCGGTAGAACAGTGATTGAGTGTCAAAGAAGGATGCCCAGCAGAGGATGACGCCAAAGATGATCGACCCAACTACCAACAACAAGAAAGTGAGAGATTTGAAAAACTAGATGATCAACCCAATGGTGATTGAGTGAAATTAAGAGAGTTCTAGGATTTTCTAGTTAGCAATGTACTACCTAGGAACTTTGGTTTTAATTTAATTTCGATGCATGCCATTAAACTGAGCACTTAGCTTCTTTTAGGTTATTAGATATTGGAAGAAATAAGTGATAATCGCTAACCTTAAAATTTGGAGAGATTTTTTTTATAACAAGAGGGAATTTTTGTAATCACCGAACCCAACAATATTTTTTCAAACCAAAAAGATTATTTGCATTCCTAATGTTTGTAATTTTATAAGATTTATATAAAGTGAAAACGTTCTTTCAAAATAATGCCCATTAACTTTTATGTTGGGGGAATTTTTGTTGTCATTGCCTACATTATTACTAATAGAACTTAAAAATTTTATTGGCTTCAATATGACATTACAAGCAATATTAAATCTATTAGAGAATCGTTGGCATTATTAGTATTTTTTTCTTTTGATAACTTCTTGTTGGCGTAGAGCACAATTTATGTAGCAAAGGGTGTCATTTTTATTCTACATGTGATTGTTTGGAGCATTTGTTGTGAGAGAAAAAGTAGAGCCTTTGAGGGTATGAAGACGTTTCTTCAATGCTTCAAAGACGACCCTATCATGACTCTATTTTTGGAATGAGAACTTTTGCCATTCCTCCTTTGATATTTTAGATTTTGTAAGTGGTTCCCATATTGGATATCATAGTCCTTTAGTAGGATGCTAGCTTTTTACCCAACATTCTGAGCATGAAATGTATTATTATTATTATTATTATCATCATCATCATCATCATCATCATCATTATTATTATTATTCTTATTCTATTTTACTTATTACAAAACACTCAGAAAAAAAGAAAGAAAGGAGCGTAAGGTTAGCGCAACCTGCCTAAAGATTAAAAAATAATGACCACGCAAGCAACTTGGAAAAAACACTTATAAGCATAATCAATAGGAATATGATACCCGTACCATCAAAGATAAAATGTTAGAGTTGATAAAAATTGAATTTCACTTTGATACTACACTTTATGCCATGTTGAATGCGAAACTATTAGAATAAGGAAGAAAGCACAGCCAAAAGCTAGATTGGACCAAAGCAGTGCCTCTATAGTAAAGCTTTTGGCACAATCTCTTACAAAGATTTTGGCACAATCTCTTACAATGCATAATTGTCGGTGATTTCCCTATATCTATGTGTGCAATCTATCTAACTCTGAATCTTAACAAACTGGGTTAGTGTCAGAAACAGTGCAAGTTGAATGAGAATAGCCAGTAAACTTATTTAGAATTTTGGCTTCTCTAAGCATAAAGAAGCAAAGTAAAGCCTAGTTGGACTTTTCAATTCATTCTCTTCAACACTTTGATAACACTGTGTAATCTATCTATATAAGCATAAGATATTTACAGCCCATTGTATACAACATCTAGTCTTAACAGGCATAAGAATTAAGCATCTACCATTAAGAATATCACAACCTGAAACCAAATAATACGACTGTGAATTGTTATAACCGCCAGGTTCATGGTATGGTCTGTGTATATATTGACTTCCCTTAATTTCCAAAACAAATTGATAGTGGATTAAATATAATGTAACAATGTAATCCAGTATTATTCATTGGTGGTCTTCAAATACCAATATAAAAACATAAAAAGCTCCATCTTGGTGCAATCATGGAAATATCATAGCCCATAAAACTAAATAAATCATATACCAATATAAATTGTATGTTAAATGGCACCCATTTTCGTTCAGACTGTATAAGCGAAAAGTTCAAACACCTATAAAATAGAAAACCAAACACATAAATCTCATAAAAAGGGATGGAGTGATTACTCGAAGAGATAGTGATGGCTTCACTAGAACTGTCCGAGCCATTTCCACTTAGAACAATCAAAGCAACATAATTTACTATAATTCATACTTATTAATACCTAAGCCACAGTTAGATTTACTAAATTTAAGACATGGAGAAGAAATTTTGAAAAATTACCTAAGTCCTATGAAACTGCAACTAGTGAACCCGATAAATCTCTACGAATGATATAGCCCTAACATTGCAATTAGCAAATCAGAACTAAAATTCAAACTAAAAAAGAAAAAATTATTGCAAACCAAGGCATACCTATTTAAATTGAAGTGAGCTTTAATGGTGCTCTAGAGGAAGAGGTCACTGAGGTTGAATCCCACTTGAAAACAACAAAGAATTGGCATCAATTCTCATCCAAAATGAATGTTGACAATAGTAGAGACAAGGGGAGAGGGTCACCTTAGTTGATGCATGAGCTTAATGAAACCCAAGCAAGTTACTTTCCAATCAGGTTTCAAAGCTTAATTCAATAAAAATCAATGAGATCACGAATAGAAATAGGAGCTATGCAAAGGACAAAGGCAATGCCACTACCCAAGCTAAAGAGGAATCCACTCTCTAAACTCTAAAGGCTAGGCCACCAAGTTTATATTAAAGGAAACCACTCATTAAACAAGCTAACTTACATTGATTAAGTGAGATTTTGAAAGTGTTTTGAACAAACACAAAACATTAGTTCACTTTCAACAAAGTGTGCTTAGAGAAATAGGTGTACGCTTATGCAAGCCTTGTTGCCAAGTGGAGACGTTCCTTTCTAGTTAAGAAACCTCTAAATAAACTTAGACTAAGTAAAGTACAATCTGAAAGCTTAACCATACTAATTGCAAAAGTGAGTCTAGTTAATACATGAGTACTCATACTAAAATAAAGCTTAAACATGTTTAATTAACTAAGTGATCCACTTGCATATGGGGAAGAGAGAAACTATTTCTGCTGGTGGTCACTTGATGACTATTTAATCAGAATGTAACTTGCTCTTCTCTCTCTTTGTTTACTGGCCAACTTGTCTTCCAATGCTGCAAACCCTCTATGATGATGTTCCTAGTTGTCCAAGGAGCCAAGGGAGCAAGTAGGCTGTTCACTAAACCCACCATATGAGGAAAACCCCGTAGAAAGTCAAAACAAGCTTTTTAGAGCCTAATAACCTAATTAAGCACTAAACTTGATCAAGTTGGTTTTCTAACTCATACTTGATTTAGGCTTGATTTTTCAGCATGATTAGGTACATTATGATGTTAAATAACACCATAGATAGAAAAATTAGTCCTACCATAGGTTGATAAGAAAGCCAACAAAAATTCCAAAACGATCAATAAAGAGCCAAAACTACGAAACTCAATTGGATGTAGCTAAACCACGGCGAAGAACTTGCCTTGGCCATGCTTTCCATGCATGGACTGATACCTTAGGATGCTAGATAACATCCTAAATAAAAATACTGGCCCTAGATTAGGTTTTAGGTGGTGAACTAACCTAAACCGCAAAAATAAGGAGAACTAAACTAGTTCTGCTGAAGCTAACTGTTTGGGTCTCATGAGTAAAATGCCTTGGACTTAGGAAAAAGTTGAATGATCTATGAAACATTAGACACCTTACAGAGTCCAAAAAAGTAGTAATCACCCATAAGAATCCTTAGGAACACCAAGGAAAACATTGTCCAAAGCCATTCTTAGTTTTGGACTTGAAAAGGACAACAAGCCTAGGATTTGAGTGCATTGTGCTTGATTACCGCAATCTTCCCTGGCATGGTCATTACCTTTGGTATGATTTGGATTGTGGGAGCCATCCATGGTGCCTTTCCCTATGTTAACCTCCCCTTCTTTAAAAGGTTTTCCCCTTAAATCTAAAGCATCATCAAATTTATCCTCCACATAAGACTTAAGTCACCAATAGTAAATGTGGCTAAAACAACCATATCCCTTACAAGTTGAAACTTGTAAGCATTTTCTCCCACTCTTGCAGTGACGTTGAATGGCCCATCCCCTCTTGAGATGAGCTTGTTCTTCCTCCTAGGTGAAAAAACCTCTCCTCCTTAGGTGTAGCCAAACTAGATCTCCTAGACTGAACTCTAAGTGCTTCCAGTGCGCGTTAGCTCTTTCTTTGTAAGGTGCATGCGCCTTCTAAACATGTCCCGTAATCTGTTTATGTAATAGCCCGATCCTAAATTATGTTTATTTATTTAATTAAGTCAAGTTATTCATTTTTTACATTTAATTATCTCATTTAATTATCCCGGCTGGAAGAATTCATTTTGGGCTATACTTTGCAATTCAAGTTTCATTTACCATATTAATTTCGAAAAAAAAAATGATAGTAGGCCTCCATATTTATGATTTAAAAGATTGAATTATTTTTTATGATATCACATTTAATTTCGCACTTTGGAAAAAAAAACCGTTAACTTAATCGCACCCGGTTTGATAATTTTTCCGAACCCGAGCTCATTTAAGGCCGATTTCGGCCCAACAAGTTCTTAATCCATTTGTTTAGCTAATCACCCTTAATTAGGACTAATTTATACTTAGTAAAAAGTAGCTTTTAGCACTTTAAATATCAACCAAGTTTCTTTTTTTACTTCATTTTCCACCAAGCAAATATTCAAGTCATTTTCCCTCTCTTCTTCTCTCCCCCTTCTTCCTACCCCACGGCCAACCCAGAACAGCAGCAGCCCAGCCCTTTTGTGGTGTTTTCCGGCCACTTTCTGGCCAGCCTCCAGTAAGGGTTACAACCTCCAAGCACCTCCCTCCACCAGCTATCATCTTCCACCCTCAAAATCACCAAATATCATCTCCATCTCAACTTGTTTCAAGCTTAAAGTGAGCAGCTTTAATCGTGTTGTTTGGATTTATGATTTTTGCTTCTTGTTTTGGTTGTTTTAATGATGAATCATGTTGTTTTGATTGAATTAAGAGTTATCTTCATGATGGATCATGGTGGAGTTGAAGTTGGATTATGCTAGGGTTAGGGTAACTTCTTAATCATACTAGTTTAAGTTTGAAGTGATGGATTTGGATTATTTTGCATTTGATTTTGCAATCCTTATCATTATAAATGATTATGGTAATGTTGTTATGGTTTTGGATGAATTAAAGAGTGATTTTAGCGGGTGGTTACATAAAGAAAAGATGAAACTAGGTGATTTAGGGCTGAAAAACAGACCTAAAATAGGGGCCTGTTTATGAATAAACTGGTATTTAGTGGGACATAGGAAAATTATAATTTTTTGTGTGAAGATACCTCAATGAGTTAGCTTTCAATGGGCTCTAGAATTACTTAATTTCGAGTAGTATAGGCAAAGTTATGGCCACTTTATTGAAGACTGTGCAGAATACATCGAAACTGGGAGCAGTTTTGAATAGTAGACTTTAAGAAAAACCTGGTATTGATTAGCTCATTGAAAATTTTTGATATTTGATGTGTGATAGATTAATGAGTTAGAGTTCACATGCTTTTTGAATTGCCTTAATTGGAGTTCTGTGAAAAAAGTTATGGTCGTTTTGCTATGACTGCGTAGAGTGAACTAAAATTGTGCACGTCTGTGTTCTACCCTAATTTTAGGGACCTTACTATATGAATCATACTTTGTGTCCTAAATAAAAGTTTTAGTGGATATTATGAGATTTTCATATTGTGGTTTTACATCTTATTTGGAGGTCAGGAGTGAAAGATATGGATTTTCTAATGTAGACCATCAAACGGTAACATGAGTGAATATAGAAATCGTGACATTTGGAAATATTTTCTGAAGTTTCTATATAATTCTGGGTATTGCAAGGAAATTATAAAGTGTAGTGAGTTCAACAAGTGTGATTTTGCATAGAAGCTTACTTAGGTTGAAAACCAAGTTTATTGAGCATGAAAATGAAATTTGGAAAGTGAGCAGAGTAATGACTCAAAATCAGTGTCCATCGAACCAAGCTGGTGTTATTTGAGCTTTTATGAACCTCACAACACTCTTATAACATTAAGCCTTCTATTATCCATTTCAGAAGCATTACATCTTCCATTATCCATTTCAGAAACATCGAAAATCCATATTTCGTTTGCTTCAATTAAAACCTTTTCATTATCACCTCAATCATTTTCATTTGGTCTCTTTTGCTTCAATTTATTGTACTTCATGTTCAATAATACTAATTGATTTATTATTCAAATAATTTTCGTTTAACTTGCTTGATATTGGATTATTGGGATTGTAGAAGTCTTTTTGACTAATAAATTTCCATTAAAGTTACAAATTATGGGTGTGAATATTGTTTACTAACTGTATTTACCTATAATTACATTTCTTTAGCAGAATCGGGGGCTAGTCTATCATTTTCCTTTGTGCATATGTATTATCAAGTGAAATATCATTTTAAAGACTTCAAATACGTCCATTGCTTGTATCTTTTGAGATAAGAGTTCATTTATCAAAGTATCCTGTTTGGTAAGTCCATCAATGAATCAGTTTACACAATGATTTATCATTTAATTAGTGAACCCGCCAGTTATCATCTATAGGGCATTCGCCCTTCAGTTACCCGCGCAGCTTCAGGCTAGGTCCCCCGATCGACTTGGCAGGTATACACCTATCTATAGATCATAATAGTATCAAGGGGTTCACCATCAGATAATAACTAGCAATGCAGTTTTACATTCATCTCATTCACTGTTTTAACTAAAAGTGAATTGCAAAGCGGGTCCAATCAGTGTTTCAATGATCATTTAACAATTTAGGAATGCATGTACTAAACTTCGGCTCACAGTTTGAAATGTTTTTCATGTTTTGTTTTAGGCAAATGCTCAGAGAATCGTCTTCATGATAGTAAACCAGTGGAAGAGATTAAGTTGAGCAAGGAAATCTGGATGGATCAACACTGACACAGTGTATACATATTTTTAGAGCTGTATATTGAAATCTTCAGTGGGTGGAGATGCGGATTATATGGTGAATTGTTTTTACTATAGAGTAAAAACCTTACGTTGGTTAATAGTTGATTATATACGGATTGATCAGGTGTGTATGTGTATGGTTGAAGCTATGCTTAATTGTGTTATTTATAGCACTCGTGTTTTAAGCTTTATCCTTTTGAACGGTGGTAATGCCCCTACTATTAGGTTGTCTAGATGATAATTAAGGGATTTATTAAGGAAAACACAAGCAGTGAAACATATTTAATTTTGAGGCGTTACAGATTTGGTATCAGAGCCAGGTTGAGATTTTCTTTATGGGATATAGAGTATGGAATTAAGATACTAAGAAATTGGTTAGTGAGGACTGAGGATTATTATGATATCCTTAGAGATTTGTGACACTGGTAATGTCTACTTATCTCACGCATATTCTACTCATAGATTCTTCTTTGTCAGATGGATCCATACAATGTGTATATAGTTTGATCTCAAGCATCAGATTTGAGGATGATTTTGAGCAACAGGTCAAAGATGTTCCAATGCATTTAGTATGTATTGCCATATGAGCCACCCATCTGAATGGCATGTCGTTCTTTAGCTGGAATGGTTTATTTTTGGAATGTAAACTCTTGTACTCCGGACGTGTGGCCCGTAGAATTTTGATCTCCGGTGTGTAGCCGTTGAGCTTGATTTGATATCCTTTTATACTTCTATTCAATGTAGGGGATGTGATGTGAGGCTTTAAGCCTAGAAAATGGCCGGTTTGTTAGTGAAACTTTGTCCGTTTCGCCCCGAAAATTTAAGAATCACTAACACTCCTAGGGTTAGGGGCTATTACAGATGTGTCCTATAAAGGGCCCTTGACCCATTTTTTTTAAAGGTTAAATCCATAGGGAAAACTAAGCATGGGCAGAGTACACAAGTTCAATCAACTTAACAGTTTTGATCAATGCACAAGGACCGACCTTGAAGTAACTTTTGTCCATGATCAATATGATTTACGCAAGGGTTTTCCACCCCAATTTTAGGGTTAAGGAGATATCTTTTATATGAAACAAGTTTCAAATGGATTAGAGGTCATTTGGTTATTCAAATAGATAAATCAAAGTCTGCAAATTGGAGAGAATCCTAATACACAAGGTCTGAGTTTAACTCGCTTGCAGCTTATGCATTCCATCAGATAGGGATGTTTTGGTTAGTCTATGTCAAAGTACAGAAAGTAATCTTTCCAATGACCCATGTTGCAACATATTTGGAGACCATTGGTCAATGAAATTTAACCTAGAAGTCTGATGGTACAGACTGTCCAAGTCAATGGGTACCTACAACTTTGAGCTTATATTTCCTTGTCATATGGGTGTCATTTTATGCATTTCTGGGATCCAAGAGGCAATTACTTCAATATGCTTCATTGATTTCAGATATTTTCTTTTGTAACCCAAGAATTTCATCTAAGTGAGTTATATGGGAGTTCTTGATGTAGTATCCCCTAAAGTGTAGGATTTTAGAGAGGCTTGTTCTATGGTACATAAGTTTGAAACCATTGACTACCAACTATTCCATAGAAGAGAAACCGAGGACACTTTAGAGAGACTTTTTACTTCAATCCATTGCAATTTAAGACTTTCTTAAATTGCCCAAACTCTTGTACGCAGTCCATTGACTCCACCTCCATCTATGAAGTAGGCATTACTCTTGAAAATATTTTACTGCACCTTTTGGTAACATATCATCTACCATTGTCCTTGTTGGATTATCAATTATTGGATACTCCCCATTTTGACTAGGGGCTTCATCTTTTTGTCCTCATGGCATCTCCCCATCAAGTTGCATTATCATTCGCTCTCATGTTACATCTTCATCAGTTCTGGTCACCTTTTCCTATTTTTAAGAGCCCAATTGCTACTGTCCTTCGAAAGATATCTTCAGCTGATTCATACTACAGAACTCTGGAGTCGAAAGTACGATATAGTGGAACCTTAAGAATGGATTCAAGGAGTAGAGAAAATCTTCACTGTAGTAGAGGTTCTAGAGAATAATAGGTGAACATTGAAACATTTTATCTAACGGGTGAAACCGATATTTGGTGGAACACTCTTACGAATAGGCTCTTAGGGCATGACTTCATTTGGAGCCGATGTGTGAAAGAACTAATTACACCGCTCCGGATTGCTAAGTAGGAACTAACAAATGCACGTGATGTAGTAGCCCAGAGCACCTCATTGCTGCCTGCTCCCAAAAACTGAAGGTTGTACATAAGGGCTCTCACTTTCAAGGCCCACAGCTGTAGGAAGGGCTTATGTGTTGAGTGTAACATCTCGAAATTTTTAGTTACTAATTTTGATTCAAGTGTGAATTCTTGATTCATGTATATGTATTTTATGTGGTTTATTTTAAAGATATATGTGTTTCAAGTTAATATGATTATGTTTTGGGAATAATTTGTTGAGTGAGTATACTTATAAACATAATCATAGCGTAAACATACAGCGAGGCCTGCATTCCCAACTAGGTTTTTCAAAAGTGTTTCACAACTGGCTAGCTTTCTTAATGCTCTTACGATCCCTTTTTGCTTCACAACCTGAAAAATGGTGAGGTCATGAGCTCCTCGAGCCCAGTGAATAACCCTTACCTTTCCCGTTGTTACACTTTGCACATTAACCGGTTAATACATAATCACACAGTACAGGTAACTCATGACACATGGACAGAACATATCATATGGCATGTACAAGGTGACATAAGAACATTCATATGCTTCAAGAACCAAAATAAATTCATACCTTCCATATCTAATATGTTCACAAATGTCACAAAGACACACAACATATTTATGCCATGGAACGGACAATTTAATTTTAGGGTCTACCCAATTTAATTAAGAAGTTCAAATAGCCTTGTGGATGTTCCTTCTGGGACTTCCACGGCGGTGACGCGCCTACTCCCTTCGGGCGGGGTGTTACATTGAGCAAGAAGGAAGCTGCCACCTCTGGTGCAGCACTGAAGCTCTCTTTTAATTTTGAAGCCATTTTGTGTATTGATTGATTCAGTTGCTACTCATTCATTTATATTCACATGAGCTACCATGCAAGTGAACCTTAAGAATAAGAAGGCAGAAACCAATTATGGAATCAAGTTATCCAATGACTTTAGAATAAGTTCTGATTCAATTTGACTCGCCAGACTTTAATATCATTTTGGAAATGATCTAGTTGTGTACTTCTGGGGTCAAGATAGGTTGCGACCCTAAGGTTATTTCAAGAGATGAACAAGGGAGAGAAATATGTTTTATGGTCAAAGAGAGGAAAAACCTTGTCCTTTAAATTCATTTTATTAAAACAAGTGAGCTCTTATGTCAAGGATATATTTTGTATTGGTATTATGCTAGTAACATTCAACCGAAGGAAGAAAAAGCAAAAGATATTCCTATAGTTAGTGGATTCAGAGATGCTTTCCTGAAGAATTACCAGGACTGCTCCGCAAGGAGAAATTGATTATGAGATTGAATTAATTCCTAATACTCAATCTATCTCTAAAATTCCATATCATATGGCCCCAATTGAGCTTAAAGAACTGAAGTTTCAGTTAGAGGAGTTATCACAGAAGAGATTTATCAAACCATCCAAGTGTGCCATCATGGGATGCCTAGTTCTATTTGTAAAGAAGAAGAATGGAACCTTGTGGTTTTGTATTGTTTTCAGAGAGCTGAACACAATCACCATCAAAAACGAATACCCATCACCCCAAGTAAGTGACTTATTTGATCAACTGTAAAGAACATGAGTCGTATATAAGATTGATTTGAGGTCAGGGTACCATCAACTTAGCATTATATCTGAATACATTACCAAAACCACACTAATTCACTGTGATGCCTTTTGGCCTAATCAATGACCCTGCGGCCTTTACGAATCTTATAAATAGAGTTTCAGACCATATCTATACAAGTTGTGTGGTGTTTATAAAAGTTATCTTGAAATACTCCAAGGGTAAGGATGTGCATATTGTTCATTTGATGACAGTGTTATAGACCTTGAAGGAACATCAATTACATAGCAAATACAAAAAGCATGAGTATTGTTAGAAGCAATGGTATTTTTGGAACATATGGGTTCAAAGGAAGAGATTAAGGTTGATTTGCAAAAGGTGAAGGCAGTTACCAAGTGCTCACGACCCACCAATACAATGAGATTAGAAATCGTTTGAGTTTAGTAGGGAATTATCGAGTTCAGGAAGGATTTGACAAATATTGTCCTCCCTAACCAATTTGTTGAAGAAAGCTATAAAGCTAGCAAGAAGTTAAACTGGTGGCTTATGCCTCCCGACAACTCAAGCCTTATGAGAAGGATTACCTACCCATGATATGGAGTTAGCAGCTATAGTTTTTGCAGTAAAAATTTAGAGTACCGTGCAAAATCAATACTGATCATCAAAGCTTGAAGTACATCTTCTCTCAAAAGAAGCTCCGTCTACATGAAACATCAGTTGTGGCAGATCCAATGTCAATCAAGACAGAGAAATATTGTAGCAGATGTCCTGAATAGGAAGGCACAACATACCTTGAACACTGTAGTAACTACTCAACTGAATCTCTTGAGAGAACTTGAGCACTTGGATATTCAATTAGTGTCACACAGGAAGGCGAATGTTCAAATGCCGACACTTACCTTACAGTCCTCCCTAATGGAGGAAATTAGAGTGAATCAGGATGGTGATCCTAAGCTCCAAAGAATAAAACAAAACCTTGAGAAAGGGATTCAATTTCAATGGACTTTGTCATGGGATGCCCTCAGATATAGTGCATGGCCGAGATAAGAGATTTTAAGCCTGTTACGGCAAACACTTCAAACAGCCTTTAGAACTAGATTGAACTTTTACAATTCTTATCATCCTGAAACAGATGGGCAGGCATCTAAAAATATCAATGGATCAACTCTTCTAAGTTGGAGCCTGTAGTGCTTCACGACCTACGACCAACATTTGTATTTGAAGAAAGTATGGAACTCCCAGTAGTCAATGTTGTGATAGCACTAGCAGAGAATCCTTCATTAAACATCAGGACAAAATGACAGTAGACATTGACAACAAATCATCTTATGGGTCATGAAGATCTTCTCCAGCATTTAATAAGGTGACACATGTTAGAAGATTCCTAAAAACATCCTATTGAAAGCGACAGAAATGCTATGTTGATAAAAGAAGGAGATTCCTGGACTTTCATGTATATAACAAGGTTTTCCAGAAAGTTTCATCAATTAAGGATGTAAGAAAGTTTCACCATATCAGTTCATTGAAAGGTCGAATTCCATAACCTGTCTACCAGATCTGCCTATATAACTCAAACACGTGCATAAAGTGTTCCTTTCCTCGCAATTCAGCCAATATATTTTAGATCCTAACTATGCTGTCATAATCAAATCTATTGCAGTCATTAGGGGTCTTGTGTTTTCAAAAGCACCCAGTTTAGATGTTATATCACAGGATTAAGCAGTTAAGCATCAAGCAGATATCTTTAACCAAATTACTTTGGGCAAATCATACCTCCTCAGAAACTACTTGAGAAACTGAGGACCAAGTGAAAGTCAAGTACCCATACTTATTTGAGATAACCTTGCATCTGTTGGCAAAGTTTATAAGTTTCGAGGACGAAACTCTTTAAGGGGGGAAGGCTGCAATAGCCCGACCATAAATTATGTTTATTTTTTTAATTAAGTCAAGTTATTCATTTTTCACATTTATTTATCTCATTTAATTATCCCGGCCGGGAGAATTCATTTTGGGCCGTACTTTGCAATTCAAGTTTCATTTACCGTATTAATTTCGAAAAAAATTGATAGCAGGCCTTGATATTTATGATTTAAAAGGTTAAATTATTTTTCATGATATCACATTTAATTTCGCACTTTGGAAAAAAAATGTTAAATTAATCGCACCCGTTTTGATAATTTTTCCGAACCCGAGCTCATTTAAGGCCGATTTCGGCCCAACAAGTTCCTAATCCATTTGTTTAGCTAATTACCCTTAATTAGGCCTAATTTATACTTAGTAAAAAGTAGCATTTAGCACTTTAAATATCAACCAAGTTTTTTTTTCTACTTCATTTTCCACCAAGCAAATATTCAAGTCATTTTCTCTCTCTTTGTCTCTCCTCCTTCTCTCTACCCTACGGCTAACCCAGAATAGCAGCAGCCCAGCCCTTTTGTGGTGTTTTCCGGCCACTTTTTGGCCAGCCTCTGGCAAGGGTTGCAACCTCCAACCACCTCCCTCCACTAGCTATCATCTTCCACCCTCAAAATCACCAAATATCATCTTCATCTCCACTTGTTTCAAGCTTAAAGTAAGTAGCTTTAATCTTGTTCTTTAGATTTATGGTTTTTGCTTCTTGTTTTGGTTGTTTTAGTGATGGATCATGTTGTTTTGATTGAATTAAGAGTTATCTTCATGATGGATCACGGCGGAGTTGAAGTTGGATTATGCTAAGGTTAGGGTTACTTCTTAGTTTAAGTTTGAAGTGATGGATTTGGATTATTTTGTATCTGATCTTGCAATCCTCATCATTATAAATGATTATGGTAATGTTGTTGTGGTTTTGGATGAATTAAAGAGTGATTTTAGTGGGTGGTTACATGAAGAAAAGATGAAACTAGCTGATTTAGGGCTGGAAAATAGACCCAAAATAGGGGTCTGTTTATGAATAAACTGGTATTTCGTGGGGCATAAAAAAATTATGATTTTTGGTATAAAGATACCTCAATGAGTTGGCTTTCAACGGGCTCTGTAATTACTTAATTCTGAGTTGTATAGACAAAGTTATGGCCACTTTACTGAAGACTGCATAGAATACATCGAAACTGGGAGCAGTTTTGAACAGTATATTTACGAAAAAACTAGTATTGATTGGCTCTTTGAAAATTTATGATTTTTGGTGTGTCGATAGATTAATGAGTTAGCTTTCACATGCTTTTTGAATCGCCTTAATCCGAGTTCTTTGGAAAAAGTTATGGTCTTCTTGCTACAACTGCACAGAGTGAACTGAAATTGTGCACGTCTGTGTTCTATCCTACTTTTAGGGACCTTACTATATGAATCATGCTTTATGTCCTAAATAAAAGTTTTAGTGGACATTAAGACCATTTCATATTGGGGTTTTACATCTTGTTTAGAGGTTAGGAGTGAAAGATATGAATTTTCTAATGCAGACCATCAAACAGTAACATGAGTGAATACAGAAATCATGACATTTGAAAATATTTTCAAACATTTCTATATAATTCTGGGTATTGCAAGAAACTTACAAAGTGTTGTGAGTTCAACAAGTGTGATTATGTATAGAAGCTTACTTGGGTTGAAAACCAAGTTAAATGAGCATGAAAATGAAATTTGGGAAGTGAGCAGAGTACTGACTCAAAATCAATGTCCATCGAACCAAGCTGGTGTTATTTGAGCTTTTATGAACCTCACAACACCTCTCCTGACATTAAGCATTCTATTATCCATTTTAGAAGCATTACATCTTCCATTATCCATTTCAGAAACATCAAAAACCCATATTTTGTTTATTTCAATTAAAATCTTTTCATTATCACCTCAATCATTTTTATTTGGTCTATTTTGCTTCAATTTATTGTATTTCAAGTTCAATAATCCTAACTGATTTATTATTCAGATAATTTTGGTTTAACTTGCCTGATATTGGATTATTGGGATTGTAGAAGTCTTTTTGATTGATCAATTTCCATTAAAGTTACAAATTATGGGTGTGAATATTGTTTACTAACTGCATTTACCTATAATTACATTTCTTTAGTAGAATCGGGGCCTAGTCTATTATTTTCCTTTGTGCATACATATTATCAAGTGAAATATCATTTTAAAGACTTCAGGTACGTCCATTGCCTATATCTTTTGAAATCAGAGTTCATTTATCAAAGTATCATGTTTGGTAAGTCCATCAATGAATTAGTTTACACAGTGATTTAACACTTAATTAGTGAACCCGCCAGTTATCATCTATAGGGCATTCGCCCTTCAGTTACCCGCGCGGCTTCAGGCCAAGTCCCCCGATCAACTTGGCAGGTGTATACCTATCCATAGATCATAACAGTATCAAGGGGTTCACTATTAGATAATAACTAGTAACGCAGTTTTACATTCATCTTATTCACTATTTTAACTTAAAATGAATTGCAAAGCGGGTCCAATTAGTGTTTCAATGATCATTTAACAATTCAGGAATGCATGTACTGAGCTTCGGCTCATAGTTCGAAATGTTTTTCATGTTTTGTTTTAGGCAAATGCTCAGAGAATCATCTTTATGATAGTAAACCAGCGGAAGAGATTAAGTTGAGCAAGGGAATCTGGATGGATCAACGCTGACACAGTGTATACATATTTTTAGAGCTGTATATTGAAATCTTCATTGGATAGAGATGCAGATTACATGGTGAATTATTTTTGCTATATTGTAAAAACCTTATGTTGGTTAACAGTTGATTATATATGGATTGATCAGGTGTGTTTGTGTATTATTGAAGCTATGCTTAACTGTGTTATTTATAGCACTCATGTTTCAAGCCTTGTCCTTTTGGACGGCGGTAATGCCTCTGCCATTGGGTTGTCTAGATGATAATTAAGGGATTTATTAAGAAAAATACAAGCAGTGAAACATGTTTAATTTGGGGGCGTCATAGTTTATCTAACTTTTTCATCTCTTTGGCTCTCATCTTAGCATCACGGCTCACCCTTGTCTCACTTAGAATGCGTAGCAAGTCCATGGGAGTGAGGGGGTTAACTCCGTGTGTGCGTTCAAAAGGGCAGTGCAATGTAGCACAAAATGGAGCTCTATTTAGGCAAACTCTATATAGGGTAGTTTTAAATGCCAATATTTTAGGCCCTTGCTAATCAAACTCCTAAGCAAAGCAGTGAGAGTTTGATTAACTGTCTTTGTCCATCCATTAGTTTGGGGATAATATTTCATCCTAACCAAGAGTTAGTACCAAGTAACTTCCATAGACTCCTCCAAAAGTGGGATAGGAACTTGGAATCCGTATCACAAATAATGGTTTTAGGCTCGTTGAAGTAGCGCTCAGCAATAGGATGCGTCATCGATTTTAAAACATGGAATAAAGTGTGCCATCTTAAAGAACCTGTCCACAACCACCATGTTTGCATCATTCCCCTTTGGGGCCTAAGGAGGGCCATAATGAAATGCATACTTACATCATCCCATGGTTTTATAGGTATGGGCAATGGAGTACATAAACCTTGGTGGAGCTGACTCTTGGTGGAGCTCACTCAAAGGGCTTCTTGGAATACAAAGTTTGTTGCTCTTGCATAGATAGCCCTCTTGGATGGTGTAGGGGTTGTCCTTTAGATTCCCTTGTAAAAATTCCTTGAAATATGGGTCCTCTTCGTAAAGTTCCTGGATAGAGTGAACTTCAAGGACTTTAGCTTCCAAAACAGAAAGTAAAGCATACCTTCTTGAAAGAACGCCCACCACCATGTTCTCCTTTCCACTCTTGTGCTTGCAAGCAATGTTGAATGATTATAGAAACTCCACCCACTTGGCATGTCTTAGGTTTAACTTATGCTGTCCATTGCTGTACTTGAGTGCTTGGTGCCCCGAATGCAAGATAAAAGGTCTAGGTTGACCCTAATGTGTCAAAGCCCTCACAATCGCATAGAACTATTTGTTATAAGTGTTGTAATTGCATCTTGAAGCATTGAGTTTCTCATTGAAATGAGCAATAGGTTGCTTAGATTAGACTAAGACAACTCTAATCCCGACTCCACCTGCATTACACTCTAGCTTAAATAAATCTTCAATGTTTGGAAGGGAAAGAATCGATGCTTGGCATAGCTTCTATTTGATGTCCTCAAAGGCTCTCTAGGTAGCCTTGGTCCACTTAAATGCTCAATTCTTCATGCATTCAGTGATTAGAGCCATGATAGAAATGAAGTTCTTGTTGAATCTTTTACAAAAAGAAGCTAAACCTTGAAAAATTCTCAATTTGTACTGTCTTAGGTTAGGACCATGTTTAGATAGCTTCCACCTTGCTTTTATCTACTTAAATGCCCTTGGTTGAACCATGAATCCATGGAAGGTGACTTGTGGGTGTTAGAACTTCAAAATTTTCCATCTTAGCATAGAGTTTCTGTCCTCTTAAAACCTAGAGGAGTTGCCTCAATGTACAATAACAAAGTGATCAATGAAGGGTTTTAGCACCTCATTCATTAATCTCTTGAAAGTACTAGGAGTATTAGACAAATAGAATGGCATAACAAGCCATTCATATAACCCTTGCTTGATCTTAAAGGTTGTTTTCCACTCACTCCCATCTCTCATTTGAATTTGGCGGTGTCAACTTCTCAAATCAATCTTTGAAAACACCTTAGCACCATATAACTTATCAAGCATCTCATTATGCCCAGGAATGAGGCAGCTATACTTGATTATGCAATCGTTAATGACACAGCTATCTAAACACATTCTAATGGTTGCATCATTCTTTGGCACAAGCAAAGTCAGGATAGAACATAGACTCATACTCTCTCTAGTGCAACCCCTATCAACATGCTGTTGTACTTGATGTTGGAGCTGTTTAGTTTCCATGGGGATACACCTATAAGCTAGCTTATTAGGGAATGAAGGTCTGGGTCGTAGGCCTATTTGATGTTCAATGCCTTTAATTGGAGGCAATCTTGGGAGTAGGTCTTCAGGGAAGACATACTCAAACTTTTGGATAAAGGGTTGGGTCAAAGGGTGCAATGGTGTCTCTCCCTTACCTTTTTCCAACACAAGTGGGGCATAGACTGACTTGCCCTATCTTATGGATCTCTTGACCTATGTTTCACTCAAAAGCAAGCTTTCTTACTTGTGCTTCCCGCCCCATCAGTATGGATAATATGCTAGACTTGGCTGGGAGGTAAAGGTGATGGAGTATACTACAGCCTTCGACCTTAAAAGAGTAAATATTAGGCTTTTCATAGGGAAGCAGCACTCTTATCAAACTTCCATGGTCTCTCTTATAACAAACGACAAGCATCCATAAGCAATATATCACGAAGGCCTTCATCCTTAAGCTTACCAATGGAATAGGCAATGGAATCTTATTTGATTGCATGAACCTCATTACTCTTTTGAGATATTGGAGTGAGTATGACCTGAGGGTGATGGATAGGACATAGGTTAAGTTTATCAAGGAAATGAATAGAGGCAACATTAGTGGAACTTCTCCAATTAATAATCAAGGTGCATGCCTTGCATTAGATGGTACATCGTGGGTGAAAGATGTGCTCTCTTTGACTCTCCTCCTTAGAGCTTTCCATGGTATAGAGGATCCTTTAGGGAATAAGGAGTTCCCCTGCATTTGGAGCTAAAATAGTGGCTTCCTCCACTGTTTGTTCACCTTCCTGCTTCTAAGGTGATTTGATCAATCTCTTCAATCTCCTTGATAGTGAGTGCTATCTAGTTTCGACAGTTAGCTTGGAGGTGGCCATCCCATTGGCATTTGGAGCAACTGTTGCCATCTAGCTACTTAGAGAACTCTTTAACAATGCGCTTACCCTTGTCCTTGCCTTTATCTTCCAAAGTTAGATGCTCGACCTTAAGAGCAAAATAGGGCTTGGTTTGAGAGTTAGGTCATGAGTAAGAGCTAGTAAAAGGTCTCCTGTTCTTGGAGTGCTTCTAGACTTTGATAGCCAATTTGCAAACACCTTTGAAGGTCTAATAAGGCAGTAGATCAACCTTTTTAGCTATCCTCGGTTTAAGGTCCTCTAGGAATCTCACCATGGTTTGTCTGGTTCATCATCCAAACAACAACGAATTTGGAGTCGTGAAAACTCACAAATGTACCCCTCCTTTTGCCTTTGTGCAAAGATGACACTGTTAGGTATATGTCATGCTTATAATTATCAGGAATAACCCAATTATGCATTAATCTCTTCAGTTTGGACCATGTTCGAATTCGTGACTTCTCATCCTTAATTCTCTATCTCTTGGTATTTTTAAACCAAAGAGAAGCATACTTTTTAAACTTAAAGACTACAACCTTGAAAGCTTTCTCTTTAGAATACTCCTTAATCTCAAAGAACCAGTCTAAGGATTGGCTTCAATCAAAGTAAAGATACGGATTTAAACTACCCTCAAACTTAGGAAGATTAAATTTCAAGTCCCTTTGATCATCTATGGGCCACCTAGGTTGTCTTCTTCTCCTGCCAGGTGATTCTTTAGTTTGGGAAGAAGATGAGTGAGTTGATGTAAATTCATCCCTTTGAAATCCATAGCTTCTTTGCCTTCCTCCTCTAGAAACGTCTCCAAGTCTAGCCAAGGCTTCATCCGATTCGGTTTTCATATTAGCAACCTCATTGGATAGGATATGGTAATCCAGCTGAAGTTGGTGGATGGTATTTCCCTTGCCTATCTCACGTGCTTGGTCAAGATTGAGTCCTCTAAGGACCCTTGGTCGAGTGAATTGCTTTCCTCTTCTTCAGACATAGATTAGCAATTCAGTAAGGGTTATTTTAAGGAACGTGGTTCTTTTATAGCTAGGATTGCATTTAGGCTAACTTAGGTTCTTTGTAAGCTTAAGGGAATATGAATGAGCATAAATTAGATTACAAACCTAATGTAATAGTAGAGGAAAACACTCACCAGGTCATTCCCTAATACCACTTTGATAAGTGACCTTAATGAAACTTAACCAAATCCTGGCTAGATTCATCCCTTTGAAACCCATAGTTTCTCTTCCTTCCTCCCCCAGAATGTCTCCAAGTCTAGTCAAGACTTCATCCAATCTGGTTGTCATATTAGCAAACTCATTCGATAAGATATGGTAATCTTGTTGAAGTTAGTGGATGGCATTTTCCCTCCCTATCTCGATGGGTTGAATTACTTTCCTCTTCTTTGAACTTGGATTAGGATCTCAATAGGGGTTGTTTTAGGGAGATTTGTTCTTTTGTAGCTAGGATTGTGTTTAGGCTGACTTAGGTTTTTTATAGGCTTAAGGGAATGTGAATGGGCATAAATCAAATTGCAAACTCAATAAAACAGTAGAAGAAAATACTCACTAGATCATGCTTTGATACGACTTTGATGCGTGAGTTTAATGAAACTCAAGCAAGTTACTTTGCAAATGGGTTCTATTTGTTGGATTCAATGAGCATCAATGGGATCATGAACAAGAACAGAAGATATACAAAGGAGAAGGAAAATGCCACCACCCCTGTTAAGGGGGAATCCACCCTCTAAGCTCTTAAGACTAGGCCACCAAGTTTAGATTAAAGGAAATCACTCATGAAACAACTAACTCATCTTGATTAAGTGAGATTTTGAGAGTGTTTTGAGCAAACATGAACCTTTGCTTCACATTCAACCAAGTGTGCTTACAAAAAGAACCAAGGAAGGCTTTTATGCTCATCAAGCCTTGCTACCAAGTTGAGAAGTTCCTTTCTACTTGGGAAACCATAAACAAGCATAGGCTCAGAAAAAGACAATCTAAAAGCTTAACTAAACTAATTCCAAAGGTGAGTCTAGTTAATGCATGAGTACTTATACTAAAATCAAGCTTGAACATGATTAATTAAAACTAAGAGATCTGGTCCACTTGTACATGGGAGAGAGAGAAATGGCTGCTAGTAGGGGTCACTTTACACCTATCCAATCAGAATGCAACTTGATCTTCTCTCTCTTTACTTATTGGCCAACTTCTCTTCCAAAGTTACAAACCTTCCATGATAATCTTCCTGGTCATCCAAGCAGCCAAGGAGCAAGTCATCTGGTCACCAAACTCTCCATATGACGAAAACTTATCACAAAGTAAAAACAAGATGTTTAGATCCTAATTAATCCGATTAAGCACTAAACTTGATCAAGTTGGTTGCTTAACTCATACTTGATTTTGGCCTAATTTTTCTGCATGGTTGGGTACCTTAGGATGTTAGCTAGCTCCCAAAATGGAAAAATAAGTCCTAAATCAGCTTTTGATAAGAGAACCAACTAGAATTCCAAAGTGGTTCAATAAGGGGCCAAAACTACACAGGTTAACTGATGTAGCTGAATCCCCGTGAAGAACTAGACTTAGCCTTAGTTTCTCAGCATGAAATGATACCTTACGATGGTGGCTAAAATCCCAAATAAAAATATTTGTCCTAAATTAAATTTTAGGTGGTGAACCAACCTAAACCACAAAATCAGGCAGAAGTGCACTAGTTCTGCATAAGATGATTGTTTGGGCCTTATGACCAAAATGCCTTGGACTTAGCAAAAATTAAATGGTCAATGCAAAAGTAAACACTTTAGTGAGTCCAACAAAGTAGGACTCACCCATAACCTTAGGATCATCGAGATAAACGTTGTCCAAAAATCATGTTTAGTTCTGGACTTGGAAAAGAGAACGAGGTTGGAATTTATGGCTTGTGCAGGATTACATTGATCTCCCTAGCATGGACATTACCTTGAGTATGGCTTTGATTATGGGAGTCCTCTAAGGTAAGTTTCTGTACATGGGCGGAGCTACATTGGGGCAGGGGGTCAATTGACCCCCCAACTTTTTAGAAAAAAAATTAAATATGGGATATTTTTGTAGATAAACAAAGTAGATATATATTAATTAGTTCAAATACATTTTAAAAATATGTGCCTAGCAGGATAGTCGGCTGTTCTTTACTTGTTTCAGGGGGCCATGGATTCAACTCGCATCACTCTCCTTCTGCGGTACCTTTTATGTTTTTTTTTTTTTTTGAGTTTTGCCCATTTATTTTTCCTAACTTCTGCCTCTCGACTTTCTAGTCTTGCTTTACTTTTCTCCTCAGGCACACTCTTTCTCTCTCTCTGCCCAGCCCATCGCCCACGTACTCTCTCTCTCACTCTCTACAGTCTGCCCAACCCAGTCGTCGACCGGCCGACGCCGCCAGCCGCCATGCCTGCCACTAGTGCTGCCATTTGTGCCGGCAGCCGCCTCCACTCCTCCTCAGTTCTCCTCCTAACTCCTAAGTCCCAAATTCCAATTTGAGGTAACTCGCAAAATTTTTCAATTTTTGTTTTTAATTTTGTTATTTTGTAAATAATTATGTTTATTTTACTGATTTTAGTTAGATTTATGTTAAATAATTGATCAACTTAGTGAATTACTCATGATTCATGAATTGAAAAATGAGAATTTTAACATAATTGTCTTCTTGGTTGTTCTTGGTTGAAGATTTAAAATTGAACTAATTTTGTTTGTAATTGCTTCCTTATTTGTGTTTAGTGTACTAATTTTTATTGAATTTGTATTGAATAAGTGGTTAATTTAGAGATTTACTCATGAATTAAAAAAATTAGATTTTGCCTTTCTTGATTGAGAATTTGAAAATTAGAATTGGGCTAATTTGTTGGTTGCTATTTGTTTATTTATGTTAAATTTATTGACTTTAGGCAAATTTGTGTATTATTAAGCTCGCCTCCCATTATTTTGAATCTTGACTTCGCCCTTGTTTCCGTACATCATTAAGCTTGAGCAGAAGGTAGCATAAATGACACTATGGAAGATGAGGTGTAAACCATGGGAAAGGGAGGAGAGGAAATGGAGTAGGATGAATACGATAGGTATCTAGACAAGAGACAAACTTCGATATTTCAAAAGTTCGGAGCCGAAAAACGCATCATGTTTCCTGGGCCGTGTGAATTGTACTGGGAATTGTGCCACGAACTTTTTCCCCAAAATTCCATGCCGTCGATATTGAAATTTAGAATAATGACAACGAGATAATGAACTCGTTGTGGAAGGTGCTACTTTTTGCGATCGGTTTTCCATCCCACTGTAATTGTTCATCTTTCTACCGTGGGAGAAAGCGGGCCGGTGAATTGGTTGGTTGTAATTCTAGTATTTTCTTGTTGTAATTAAGATGGAAAAAAACAGTGGTACATGCTACACTTTTTACGAATGGTTTTTCCTTCTTAAAGGGATGGATTTTCACCAGTGGCTCGAGGCATTACATTCATACTAAATTTAAAAGCTGAAAAATAAGTCTTTCGATTTGGGTATGCATCCGGTTATGTTTGGGTGGGATCATGGTTCATGTAAAATGACATTTTGGTTCAACTTATGTATGGGTTATCGTTCAAAAAGAAGAAACTTTACTAGAAATTTTCTGTCGGTTGCATTCTAGATCCAACAAATCTAGGGTTTCAGGTCTATTTTTAGGTGAATCCATTTCAAATCACAATTCAAGCATGAGTCTAGATCGTTGGCCTGGGGTTGTGGCTCTTAGGTCAGTTATGCATGTATATATAACTTATACCTAGAGCCAGTTGACCAATGTCCACATGTAATTTTCTTACTATACGAATTTGTCAAAATCTAAATTCTCACTCACGAATTCAATCCAATTTTTTATTTTGACTTGATCGATTATTTGGATTTGTACGAAACCAAATTCTTAAACGCTAGCCCAAGTTTATTTTGAACTTGGACTTAATCAATTGCTTGAGTTTTGAATTTTACTGTAAATTGTGTTACGACTGCATCAGGTCATATAAATTCAAGCACTTGGGTGCCATTTTTTACAAATGCTATTTCATGGATTTTTTGTTACATCATATTCCCGTGACAAGAAATGTACTGAAGGACTTAATGTGGAAAATAAAGAATGCTGTCATAGTAAAGGATGTTGATGTGAGACCAAGTTTTACGATGTAAATCGGAATAATAGCCAGGGCTGAAACTTGGTTCACCACCTATTGAGTGCAGATATTTATATTCAAAACATGATATAGCATATTCCTCTCCCATCTATTCTTCTCTTTTACAACGTGGCAATTATCCCTGCACTATCTCTTGAATGATCGAAGTTCTTAGCACCCTATATTCTCCATACGTAAAAAATGCATTCTATAAATTCACACAAAAATTCCTAATTACACTTGTAAATTGTATTTCATTCTTACAAGGTTGTTTTTTCAAAATTCAACATGAAAGGAACTATTATTCTTTTGGTTGTTGGATTCACTTTAGCCACTAACTGTCACAACAGTTTAGCAAATACTGCTCAGTTTGACATTAAGGTTCCAAATAATGCTAATGACAACCTCGCCACTTTTCAAATGATCGAGGCTTGTGCTAAAAATTGCAAGGCAGGCGATCTTCCTTGTGCAACAAATTGCCTCAAAAAAGAAGTTGACGTAAATGACAAAGCCAAACTTAAGAACTTTCTAGTTGAGTTTGCATACGTCGCCCAAAAAGTGTTTTGTGTAGTTGGTTGTGAGGCAACAGGATTATGCACTGAACTTGAGAAAACAGGTATGCTTTTAATCATAAACTCATATTTCTTGTTGAAAACTCTCATATTATCTTCATGTTTATATTTTTTTTACGATTTCATGGTGCAAAAATAAAATTCTTTTTGTCTGTTATCCAATTTAAATTACAACAAGATTGTACATATTTATTTCAATCTTACTTATACACTTAATAACTCACCCCTCTTGTTAAATTTGATAACATTTATTGCAGAACAAGGTCAAGACTGTGGTGCAGCTTGTGAAAAGGCTTGCTTAGGGAAAGTCAAACAGGTATAAAGCAATGTGCATGTATGACCATAAAATAACATATTGTCCCTTATGAAGTTGACCGATATGAGTGAATGTCAACTCAATAAATCACAAGATGTAGATTTTTTTTCAACAGCTGTAGTATTTATTCACTGTTGTTTTCCTAATGTTGTAGTTGACATTTTTAATATAACACTTGTCTTACAAGTTCTGAGAGGTTTCCATTAGTATGGTATTATATATAACCATACGTGCTACCTTTTCAAACTAACTAGCTTTTAAACTTGTGCTATGGATGGGCTCCACTAATTTATATGTTTATGAAATGAATTTGCAAAAGATTGCATATGTAATATTATTGTCTCTGGCAAACAAATTTATGAAGAGGTTAAAGATTGAGAGGCTTTAAAAAATTATTTAATTGGAGTGAAGAGAATGAAGAACCATATAGAATAAAAATTGTTCGATCCAAGCAACCGTCTTCTACTTATCTGCATGATAATTTATAGCCATCTATTGTGATATGCTTATTATCCATGCAATAACCTTAATTTTAAAAATATACAACCATACGTCAAAACGCAACATATTAACATAAATTGCTTAAAAGAAAGAAAGAGATTAATGTCTAACTTCTTTGATTCATGTTGCCATGGTGACATGCTTAAGGTAGCTATGTTGCATGTATTTAATGGGAAAACATGAAAGTCTACCTAACCTTGAATTGAACAAAGCATAAAGAAATAGAGCTCAGGTCATTTTATGGGGAAAAAAATCAAAATGCCATTTACAAATTTTCAAAAACGATAACGATAATACTAACAACTGAAGAAAAATAAGGAGAACGAAATAGGGAAGAGGGAATGGGGAAAAGTTCTAACTGAAGCTAAATTTAGCCTAAGTTCAAGCCTCATTGCCAAGAGATTATTGTGCCATTTATGTCAAAAATCTTGTGTACTTAAAACCTAATTTAATGTCGACTTTAATTTTCTTCTAATTTCTAAGAACATGAAAAATTTGCCTATTTTAATAATAATTTCAATTTCTTTTAATGGCCCTCCTAATAAATCATGGAAGATCACCAACTCTTCTAAAGAAAATTGTTGATGATGAACAATGTAGAACTGTACCAGACCTACGATCATACTGATTGATGATGTACAATGAGACCGGTTGACAACTTAATGCTTATTTGGCATACGGTATAAGGTTTGCAAACAACACTGTGTTAACACATTGACACAAATTAATTATGGAAAATTTGTGATTTGCTCAGCCAAACACCAAATGGAAAACAAAATTCCACTAAATTCAATCTTAAAGTCAGCATTTTCACTAGATTTGCCTGAATTCTTTCTTATCATAAAAATACAGTAATACAGGATGATAAATATGAAAACAACAATTATCTCAAAACATAATAAAATGAATCAGAGCATGAAAAAATTGTAAATTATGGGTTATGGTATAAGATGATAAGACTATAAAATTTCACAAAAATTTGCACGCTAAAAATATACATTAAAAAGAATACAACTAATAATAAGAAGAAGATACAAAACAATTTTGAAATAATCCAATATTCCTACAAAACTCACACATTAAAGTCTATAGAAAAATATAAGACCTCAAAATAAAATATAAATTTGAAAATGACTACTAGAACAGCGATATACCATGCCACTTAAAGTAAAGATTTATATGTTTTTAGTTACGTAAAACTGGAACATATTGATAGTAACATTTATCTATATAATACATTATAGTGATCTTTTTGAAACTTTCAAATATGATGATCACCTTAAGTTGCGAATCATAGGGTAATCTTAATCGTTGAAATTCTTTATCACCTCTACCTAAGCCATTGATAAATTAGTAGTAGTTTTAAAAAGTTGTGAAATCAAATAAATGCATTCATGCTTCTATTCTCCAATAGTAGTATCCTACACATTCCGCAAAACTCACGCACCCCTCTGTCTCACATTTGAATGTCGTCCCTCTCTTTCTAGAGTTGATATATTCTTATTCCAATTCTACTTTCCAACCCTCCAAAACTCTTCCTTGTAACTACTTTCCTAATTAATTTTTGATATTTTGACAATCACCCAATCCTTGAACATAGGAAATAGTTTCATATTTTCCCAAAATCTATCAAATTCTCTCTTCGATCACCTCCAAAGTGATTTCTTTCACTGTTTGGCTATAAGAGGGGAAGGGAAATGGAGGGAAAAGAGGGGAAGGTAAGAAAGGGGGAGGTATGTATTCTTACCTTGTTTGGATTTAAAGTGGAGGAGAATGGGGGCTAGTTAAAATTATGAGATTTGGATTAAAAAGAAAAGGAGGCAGGAGGGGAGGAGAAGGGTGTTTTATTGTTATTATTGCCGTTTCCGTCCCTTCCCTTCCCCTCCATTCCTCAATTTAGAGGGGAATAAAATTGAGTTAATGGGGGGTGAATGGGGTGAAAGTTTCGCCGCTGTTCCCTTTTCTTTTTTTCCCAAACAAGGAAAAAATGGGTTAATTAACCTCCTTGTCCTCTCTATGAATTGTGAACTCTTCAATGAATTTAATACTTGAAGCCTATAGTTCTTATTTTTGATTGTTTAAAATCAAAGCACACTAAAGTTTTAGGCCATACTATGATTCTGCATATGTGCTTAAAAGTGTTTGGTCTAACTTTTCTTATGCAAGTTTACGGGAGCTGAATGTTATTATGCATCAATACTAAACTTGCGTCCCTATGATTTGTATTAACTGCATACCTACATGTCAAGTGCATTGTTACCTAGTGATGACAAATACCTAACCCAATTAGGGTGAAATAACATCATACTTGATCTCATAAGAATTAGTCCACATACAAAAAATACGGTTACTGGATTTTTAAAATATCATGTTTAGGGGTTTTTACCAATAATCTGACCTATAGAAATAACTTCCAACGGTCTAACATTTCGGGATATTTATTTCTAGTATTACAGGGGTCATTTTAGGCAGTACTTTCAGGTAATCTGAACTACAAAATGAATGCATACAACTTGAATTTCATATGCTTGTGTTAATTCAAGGGAAATGTTATTTGAAATTTTCTTAAAAATACAATCTAAAATGATCCTTGTGATATCAAAGATTGGATTATAGGGGTTTATTTCTATAGGACAAATTAATAATATTCATGTCTAAAAGCCTAAAATATCTACTTCTCGAAAAAAATCTATGAAAAAGCTTTAAAACACTTTACATTTGGAAGCTCTGCAAAAGACTACAAAATCACATAAAGCTTGGGGTTTGGGGGATTGGTAGCATAGAGGTTTGAATATGAAAATTTGAGCATGAGTGAGTGGTAGAGTAAATAGTGGTGCACCACATTTCCTCATGTTACAATCCTGAAAAACAAACTTCATATTGTAGTACGGTCTTGGGAGATCTAGGTCTAAGTGGACTTACCTTTGTAGGTATCACTACCCATAGAGGCTGATTTCAATAGACCCACAAAAAAAGATCTAAGAAAAGATCTTAAAGTCGAAAATCCTTTGGTAAAATAAAATGAATACATAAATAGATAGGTAATAAAAAATGAAAAGCGATGTACCATATATAACAAAAGTCACATAATAACCAAAACAAGCATACACAAGGACTGGAAACCCACGACATATGCTAGCTAGATCTAAGCACTAGCACCTTAAGTGCCCTTAGGAACTATGGAAAGGCAAGTAACAAATTACCTAAAGTCTGCGACCTTAATCCCATATTTCATTACTTCCTGTCCTAGGTCATACCCTCTATTAATCCTAAAGTCTTCAAATCACTTCTAATCATGTCAGTCCAGCTCTTCGTCGTTCGACCTCAACCCCTTCTACAACTTGGAAGATCAAGCTTCTCACATCTCCTCATTGGTGGATTGGTGTGGATTTTCATAGTTTTACAAACCCGACTTACTTGCAAGTGCACAATGTAATTGTCTCAAAGCAAGTATTTTGGGGTCGTGTCCCACGGGGAACGATAGAAATTTTTAATTTAACTTTTATCAATTGGTTAACATAATAGAATAAGATGACAAGAGTAACAATAATAACAAAAAGAAAAAAAATGAGAATAAGAGGGAAATAAACATTAATCAATAAGTAAAGGGAGATTAATCTGGAGAGATACTAGGATTTCGATTTCACCAAAACTCCTACTATTGACTTACAAAATTCAGTTGGGGTTTAATTAATCCCTTCAAAACTCTTAAGCTAGAAGCTTAAGACCAAAAAAAATATAAGCTGTAGTTATTAATAAACAAACTCAACTAGTAGTTAGCAAGAATTATTCAATTTAGACATAATTCATCTAATTTCTAGTATTGTTTAATCGATCAATAACCAAAATTTTAAACGTGATCACATAATAGTTATATTAGCCAACAAGGTCTAATTTGAATAAATGAGATACCAAGTTAATCAATTGTAAGACACCATGTATAAACAATCGAAATAAATTGCATAATAAATTAAAATCAATTAAATAACTCGAAATTATGCAATAAAAAGAGACAATAATACTAACCCCAATCGATATTAGAAAAATTAACAAAGTGAGTCAAGGATCCATCTCAATCTTAGATAAACAACCTAGACAATCATAGTTAGAGAAAATACCATTGAAATTAGAATAGTGATATTTTAAATAATGGTATATTTCAATCCCTATAACCAAACTTTGATACTTTTGTTACACAAAAATTCGCACAATCAAAGATTAACTCTCTAATTTGGCTTGCAAATGAGATGAAAGAAAAGAGAAAGATAGCAAAAATAGCTTATTTTCTTCTAATTCTCTCAACTCAAATAATTTTGCCTAGCATAATTTCTCTCTAATTACTAATACTGGGAGGAAGAGAAGACTGAAAATGAAGAAAGAATGGGATGAATGATTGATGATGAATTGATGCCCCTTGCCTCTCTATTTATAGTGGAATTTGCTCCTCTTCCTTCTCCACTTTTCATACAAATCCACTAGTTTTATTCCAAAAATATCAACAAATATCATCTACATCTTCTAATTAGATCATGTCCAACATGTTAAATCAATGGTTGATTTTACTTGGGCAACTAAAATCATACTGAGCCACTAAAATCATGAAGGGAGACAAAGAAATGTGAGGCTGTGTATGTTGTGTGACTGGGCCGTCACATCATGCTTGAAATTTCGAGTTTATGCTTGAATTGTTCTTTACCTCGCTCCTTACCTTCAAACACATAATATGCATTTTTTTTTTTACGTGAAATACGACTCAAAGACTCAAAAGAAAGTATAAAATAGAGAAATAAATTACTCATAAAAATATGAGTTATCAACTCCCCCACACCAAAACTTTGCTAGTCCTCAAGCAAAGAATGCATGTATTCAGTCCTTTAAGTAAAACAGGATTTAAGGAAGATGATTAGAGAATCTAACTATGTGTATCAACTGAATCATAGAGATCAACCCACTACTAACCCGCAGACCTATTATCAAACATTTCCAATTTCAACCAAGTTAAAAGGCCAAGACTAAAGCAAATTAAGTACTCAATGTCAAACATGTAGCAAATCGTAAGTACAAGACTTCACCCCACGTAGAAATCACAAAAGTATCTTTAAAATTAAGTCCCTAATGCCAAACCCATTTATTAGGTTTCTTTTTTTTCTTTTTTTTCGAAGCCCACTTGAATCCATGTGTTTCTTGTGCTAGCTTATAAAAATATGGATAAAGATGACACTCAGAGAAACAGTTAGTATATATTCAGGTAATTAAATATATGAATAAAGATAGAACCTGAACATTGGTGCCGAAATCGAAACTTAATTTGATTCAATTTGTTTCTCAATTAATAATTTAGAAAGGCAAATGGGGAACTCAACACTTATTTCATACTCATTATATTATTGAAAAAGGGGTTCATCTCACACTCAAAATCAGCTATAATTTAACAAGGACATGGCAAAAATTTTGGCCATTGACTAGTTAAAACTAAAATATTCTCAAGTTGGCGCATGCCATATGAATCACTTCAACATAACTAAGAGTTGAACACGCATAATCAACTTTCTAGTGTCTTCCCAACATCATGTTCACAAAAAAATTTCAATTTTCCTCAAATAAATTTTTATTTGCCTCCCCCTCCCCCCACACACCTAAACCTTACATTGTTCTCAATGTAGAAAACAATTATAAAGAGAGAGATGTAGGAAAGAACTGCTAGTATGAGGAAAACACAAGTAATCACACCGTAGGAGCCCTCTCCAAATAAGCCTTTAAAATCATCACTAACCACAAAAGTAAAAACCAAGTGAAGTACCACATCTAGGACATAGATGGACCTTGAACAAAATGGAAAGAAATAAAATAAAATACAATAGAATAACTCAAATTTACCTAAAATGATTGGGTTGCCTCCCAATAAGCACTACGTTTAATGTCTTCAGCCAGACAAGGTTCCATCCATTAATCATAGTAGGCTGGGTCTACTAGATTAATGGATTCAATCAAACTAGGCTCAATTTCCTTAGTCACAATAGGTTTCAGACGTTGACCATTGACAATAAGAATATGACCATTTTGGGGGTCCAATATTTTGACCGCCCTAGAAGGAAACACTTATTGGGCTACAAAAGAACCATCCCATCTAGATCTTAGCTTGCCAGGAAATAGCTTGGGCTTAGAATTAAAAAGCTAAACCTTTTGATTAGGTTCAAAAGATTTTCAGGAAATCTTCTTGTCATGAAAAGCTTTGGTTTTGACTTTATAAACCTTTATGTTTTCCTAGACTTCATTACGCAATTCATCCAATTCATTTAGTTGAAGCCTACGATTAGAACCCGCTTGTTTCATATCAAAATTAAAAGCTTTAATAGCCCAAAAAGTGCAGTGTTCTAATCAACGGGTAAGTGATAGGGCTTATCGACAAGGAGTTAGAAAGGAGACATCCTATGGGGGTCTTATTAGCAGTACGATAGACCCATAGAGCATCATTCAATCTCAAAGACCAGTCTTTTCTATCGGGTCAAACTGTTTTCTCAAGTATAGACTTAATCTCATGATTGGACACCTCAACTTGGCCGGTAGTTTGAGGGTGATACGAAGTAGCTATTTTATGAGTCACAGAATATTTTCTAAGCAAAGTCTCGAAAGCTCTGTGATAATACCCCCATCACTAATAAGAGCCCTAGGGCTCCCATATCGACAGAAGATATATTCTTTCACAAACTTGACCATAACCTTGTGGTCATTGGTCCTAGTAGCTAGAGCCTCCACCCACTCTGACACATAATCGAAAGCAACAAGTATGTAAATAAAGCCAAAAGATGGGGGAAAGGGACCTATGAAATCAATGCCTCACACATCAAATATCTCAACAATCAGAACAAGGGAAATGGGCATCGTATCACGACAGGACAAGGCACCCGTGCATTGACAGCGCTCACAAACAAGACAGAATTGGTGAGAATCTCCAAACAGAGTGGGCCAGGAGAACCCACTTTGTAGGACTTTAGCAACAGTCCTACGTCCTCCAAAGTGACCACCACAAGTATAAGAGTGATAAAAGGTCAAGATGTTATAAATTTCACTCTCAGGGACACATCTATAAACCATTTGGTCTAAACAATACTTGAAAAGATAAGGATCTTCTCGATAGTAATGTCTTACTTATGAGAAGAACCTATCTTTCTGTTGTTTGGCCCAGGGGGGAGGAAGCTTACCAGTAGCAAGGTAGTTCGCAATATGAGTAAACCAAGGGAGAGGGGTATGTGACACAACAAATAGTTGCTTATTAAGAAAGTGGTCAAAAAATCCCACTAAGTTATTAGTATACTCGGTGAAGATCCTAGATAAATGGTCTGCAACCAAACTTTCAAAACCCTTCTTATCTTTACTCTTAAGGTCAAATTCCTGTAGCAATAAAATCCACCTAATCAGTCTAGGTTTGGTATCATTCTTAGCTAAAAGATGTCTTAATATAGCATGGTTAGTAAATATAATCACTTTTCACAAAAGGTATGAATGAAATTTAATAAGTGCAAAACCTGCAGCTAGCAACTCTTTTTCAGTGGCAGAATAATTCTTTTGAGCATCAGTTGGAGTTCTTCTAGCGTAGTAAATGACATGAGAAATTCTATTCACCCTTTGATCCAAAACATCCCCGACAACGAAATCAGATACATCGCACATAATCTCAAATGGTTGAGAGAAATCAGTGGCTTGTACAATAGGGGCCCACACCAACAAAGATCGAAGCTTTTCAAATGCCTCCACACAAGACTCATTAAATTCAAATGGAGTATCTTTAGAAAGGAGGTTAGTAAGTGGACGAGCCATTTCGCTAAAGTCCTTAATAAATCTCCTATAAACTCCAGCATGGCTAAGGAAAAATCTGACCTACTTCATAGAAGTGGAAATAGGAAAATTAGAGATCAGATCAATCTTGGCTTTATCAACCTTAATTCCCTTCTCAGACACTCTATGACCAAATACAATCCCTTCTTGTACCATAAAAGACTCTTTTCCTAACTCAAGAGAAGATTCACTTTTTCACATCTTTTTAGCACAGTGGATAAATTAGTAAGACGTTCATCAAAAGACAAACCAAAAATAGAGAAATAATCCATAAACACTTCTATGAACCTATCAATGTAATCAGAAAATATGGCCATCATGCATCTTTGGAATGTAAAAGGGCATTACACAACCAAAAGGACATGCTCATGTAGGCGAATGTACCCGATAGGCATGTAAAGATGGTTTTCTCTTGGTCCCCAGGATAGACAAGTATTTGATTGTAACTAGAATACCTATCTAAGACACAGTAAAAACTTTATCCAACTGATTTTTTCAAAATTTGATCAATGAAGGAGAGGAAAAATGATCCTTTCTAGTGACAGAATTCACCTTTCTATAATCGATGCACACCCTCCCCCCTGGTCTGTCTAGTAGGAACTAGTTCACCATCATTATTTTGCACCACAGTTATGCCAGATTTCTTAGGGACCACTTAAACTGGACTGACCCATGGACTACCAGAAATAGGGTGGATAATACCTGCATTTAAAAGTTTTACTATTTCTTTCGGAACAATCTCTTTCATATAGGGGTTCAATATTCATTGCATTTGCCTAATAGGCTTAGTATCATCCTTTAAGTGAATTCTATGCATGCAAATAGCAGAACTAATCCTTTTCAAATTAGTAACTGACCACCTAATAACAGCTTTATGTTCAGTTAAGACATGAATTAACTCTCTCTCTTGATCACGGGACAAGAGAGAAGAGATAATAATAGGTAGGGTCTCTTTGGGTCCTAAAAACATATACTTGAGTGAGTTGGGGAGAGGTTTCAACTCAAGTTTAAGTGGGAAGACAACAGAAGGAGGTATAGGAGAATAAGCCAAAAGGGGAAGATGTTCGACGAGGTGTAGAGTCAAGATTAGAAATCCAACTCACCTATTATACTTCCTAGGTCAAGTAACTTCAAATCACCATGGAAAAGACAGGTTCCCAAGGGGTCTTTATTCAAAATAGAAGGTACAACCTCTTTAATCATTTCATCAATTACATCAATAAAGAAACATTCAAATTCATCTTCAAGCATAGGTTCAGAAGAAGCATTAAAAATGTTAAGCCTAACCCTCATATTTATAACTAAGACATCCATTACACCTGACCTACAGTTAGTGGTGGCATTAGTTACAGTTAGGAAGGGACGTCCTAAAATAACAGGGGTCTGCTTAAAGGCAAGACTAGGGTTCATGTCTAACACAACAAAGTCAATACGAAAAGACCTTTATCAATTTTAATCAAGACATCATCTATCTACCCCCTAGGGGTTCTTACTGACCTATAAGCAAGCTGAAGGTTACAGTTGGAAGGTTTCAGTTCACCAAACCCTAGCTTTAAGTAAACAGAGTATGGTATCAAATGAACACTGTAACCTAAATCTAACAGTGCTATTTCAATTTTATGAATACCAATAAAGCATGAAATAGTGGGAACACTAGGGTCTTTCAACTTAGGCAGAGTGTCATGTTTCAAAATAGAGCTCGCTTGTTCACTTAGAAAAACCTTTTGAGACTTGTCATCTTTAGATTTTCTTTTAAAAGTGCCCATGTCTTTAAGGAATTTCACATAAGTAGGGATGTGTCTTATTGCTACCAAAAGAGGAAGATTGACCTTAACTTGCTTAAAGGTCTCCAGTATATCCTCTCTGTCTTTGTCTTTCCTAGAAGGGAATTGTGCATCCAAAGCTTAAGGGTAAGGAACCCTTGGCTTGTATGGTCCAATAGGGTCAGACATATTAGAGGGAGGGGGTGAATCACTCTCAATTTTTGTAGTCAATCTCATTGGTCTATGGTCTTTCTTTTTTATCAAGTTTCTTTTCATCCATGTTGTTGTCTACTTCTTTACCTCCCCTAAGAACCATAACAGTTTTTAATTATTTAAATTGTTGGCTTTTAGGATTCTCTATAGGGTAGCTTGGAAGTTTTCCTTCTTCTCTTTTACTTACAACTATGGCTAGTTACCCCAGTCGGGTTTCTAACTTAGCGATAAATTGAGAGTGGGAATCTATAATTTGCATTTTAGACTCAATTCCTTGGACCTTACTATTCACATTTTGGACCGCAGAAGTAAGGGAACTAAGGGTAGAGACTACGTTATCTAATTCTGAGCTTATAGATGGAGGTGGTGGAGGTGGTTAATCAGCATTCCTTTGGTTCAGAAAACCAAGAGGTGTAGGTCTACTAGACGAGGCCTTCGAGTTCTCCACATTTTCAGACCTTCAAGAAAAGTTAGGATGACTCTTCCATCCATGGTTATATGTGTTCGAGTAAAGTTAGGATGATTCTTCCAACCATGATTATAAGTGTTTGAGTAAGGATTATTAGTTGGAGGAAATCCTTGGGCAGCATTCACTTGTTCATTTACAACATTAGATGGACCAATAGAAGGACACTCAAAAGAAGCATGCATGGGACTAGCACAAATTGAAGACACATCTTGCATAGAAGAGGAATTAGCCATTTTGTTCATGCATAACAATTGATCAAATTTCTTAGACAAAACATCAACTTTACTAGAAAGGTCAATCGAATGTGAAACCTTATGATCCCCTCTTTACTTCTCACCTGTCTAGGAAAGTCAAAATGTGATGAAGTGGCATGAAAATGTAAATTCTCACTCAAATGTTCAAATATCTCCCAAGCTTCTACAGGGTCTCATGCAGAAAACTGCCACCACATGATGTATCTACCATTTGCCTATTGTGCTGATTTGAACTAGAGTGGAAGTTTGAACGAGTTGCCACCGAGGAACCTTATGGTGAGGGCAACTTCGTCACAATTCTTTAAATCTTTCCTAACTTTCATGCAATTATTCATTTTTATTACATAAGAACATGGTTATGACATGTCTTAAAGCAATCAGTTCACCAATCAAGAAAAACCCTTCCAAGAATTCCTTTTACATTTGGTCCCAAGTACTGGTGATAATTGATTTAGTAGCCAACCAAGCCTTAGCTTTATCTTTCAAAGAGAAAGGAAAAATCCATAATCAAAAAGTATCATTAGAAACATTATTTAAGAAGACAGTGGAACATATTTCCAAAAATGCATCAACATGCTTAAAAGAATTTCCAGATCTAACCCATAAAAAGACGGAAGCATTTGGATTGGGGAATGTTTAATCTCAAATGGGCCCATAATATTTGGCATATGGGTACTCGTAGGTGAATCCGAAGTGGCTAGAGTAAAATACTCCTTAAGTTGCTTAGGTGGTGGAGTTTGTTCTTCAGCCATCTTTTTCTTAGGGTCACGTTTCTTTGCTCTTATCTTACTAAGGACATGTTCAATTTCAGGATCATATTCCTCAAGGTCTAAGAACAAAGAGCATCTACCGAGCATATAAAACTATAAGCAATCAAAAAAGTAATATGAAACACCACCATGATGACCACCAAACAAAGTAAGAAGAAAAGAGAGCGAGAAGGGAAAACATAAATAAATAACTAAAAATAAATAATAAAACAAAATGAAATAAAAGAAAGAACAAAGGAAAAAAGCAAAAAGGAAAATAGAATAAAATAAAAGACAATAATAAATGAAACAAAATGGAATGGGTTGAATGGTACTAAAGGGAAATAACTGAAGTAAATAAAGAAAAAAAAAAAGAAATAAAAAGGCAGATTAGATTATAAGGGAACGGGGAGAACGAAAATAAAATGGTTAGATTAGGAGGGAATAGGGAATAAAATAAAATAAATAAAAAGTAAATAAAAAGGATGGGGAGAAAAGAAATAACTAGTTAGTGAGTTAGATTAAGCGTGAATGAGAAGATGAACAAAATAAAAAACATAAAAAGAACAAAAGGAAAATAAATTTAAAATCACTATTTGTTCCCTGTCAACGGCGCCAAAAACTTGGTGTGGATTTTCGTAGTTTTAAAAACCCGACGTACTTGTAAGTATATAATGTAATTGTATCAAAGCAAATATTCCGGGATCGTGTTCCACGGAGAGTGATAGCAATTTTTAATTTTAATTTTCTCAACTAGTTAACAAAATAGAACCAGATGAGGAGACTAGCAATAATAACTAAAAGACAAAAATGAGAATAAGAGAGAAATAAACTTTAATCAATAAGTAAAGGGAGATTAATCTGGAGAGATACTAAGATTTCAATTTCACCAAAACTCTTAATATTGACTTACGAAATTTAATTGTTGCTTAATTAATCTCTTCAAAACTCTTAAGCTACAAGTTTAAGTAAAAAGTTTAATTACAGTTATTAATAAACAAACTCAACTAGTAGTTAGCATGAATTATTCAATTTTTAATTTCTAGTATTGTTTAATTAGTCAATAAGTAAAATTTTAAACATGATTGCATAATTATTATATTACCAACGAGGTCTAATTTGAATAAATGAGATAGCAAGTTAATCAATTATAAAACAACATGTATAAACAATCAAAATAAATTTCATAGTAAATTAAAAGCAATTAAATAAAAAAAAGAGATAATAATATTTAACTCCAATTGAAATTAGAAAAATTAACAAAGAGAGTCAAGGATCCATCTCAATCTTGGATAAAGAACCTAGTCAATCATAGGTAGAGAACCATTGAAATTAGAATAGTCATATTTCAACTAATGGTATATTTCAATCCCTACACCCAAACTTTGATGTTTTTATTACACAAAATTTCGCACAATTGAAGATCAACTCCCTAATTTGGCTCACAAATGAGATGCAAGAAAAGAGAAAAGATTGCCAAAATAGCTTATTTTCTTCTAAGTTTGCCCAGCTTAATTTCTCTCTAATTAATAACACTTAGAGGAAGAGAATAGTGAAAATAAAGAAAGAATGGGATGAATGATTGATGATGAATTGATGCCCCTTGCCTCTCTATTTATAGTGGAATTTGCTTCTTTTCCTTCCCCACTTTTCATGCAAATCCACTAGTGTTATCCCTAAAATAGCAGCTGTATATCATCCACATCTTCTAATTGGATCAAGTCCAACATGTTAAATCGATAGCTGATTTTACTTGGGAAATTAAAATCGTACTAGGCCACTAGAATCATGGAGGGAGAGAAAGAAATGTGAGGTTGTGTGTGCTGTGTGACTGGGCTGCTACATCATCCATGAAATTTTGAGTTTATGCTTGAATTCTTCTTTATCTCACTCCTTACCTTGAAAGACATAATATGTATTATTTTTACTTGAAATACAACTCAAAGACTCAAAAAAAAAAAGTATAAAATGAAGAAAAAAAATTACTCATAAAAATGTGAATAATCATGCATCCATGCTCCTTCTCGCTATATGACCAAACTATTCAGGTCTAGCTTTTCTCATCTTATCCTCCATGGATACCACTCCTACTTTGTCTTTAATCACTGCATTTCTAATCCTATCCAATCTCATGTGGCCACACATCCAACAAATCATCCTCATCTCTACAACTCCTATCCTCTGAACATGAGACTTCTTGACATGCCAACACTTCGCAGCATATAATAATGCTAGTCTAACAACCATATGATAAACCCTCCCCTTCAATCTTAGTCAGACCTCATATCGCACAACACCCCTAAAGTATTCTCCCATTTTTGCCGTCCTATGTTTATTCATTGTTTAATGTCTTCATCAATATCCTCTTGCCCTTGAATGATTGAGCCCCAATATCGAAACTTTATAATCGCTAATATAGTCACACTTACGATGGTCACTTTGGCTTTAATAGCACTTTCAACCTCACTAAATTGGCATTTTATGTATTCAATCTTTGACCGACTCAACTTGAAGCCTTTAGCCTCTAGGGTATCTCTCTATTACTCTAACTTGTTGTTAACCCCCTTGCTAGTCTCATCGACAAGATCTATGTCATCAGCAAATAGCATGCATTATGGTACCTCATTTTGAATCGCTATAATGAGCTCATCCATAAACATAGAAAAAACAAAGAAGGGCTTAGTGCTAACCCTTGATGAAGACCAATATCCATAGGGGAGTCATCCGTATCCCCCTAATGTCCTAAATATTGTCCTTATGCCCTTGTATATATCTTTAATAACTCAAAAATAAGAAACTGGAACACTTTTCTTCTCCAAGCATCTCTATAATACCTCCCTAGGCACTCAACCATAAGCTTTCTCTAAGTTAATGAACACCATGTGGAGGTCCCTTTTCCTACCATGCAGAACTCGAAGACATTTTCCATAGTTGACCTATCTGGTGCAAAATGCAATTGGTTCTCTACAATCCTCATACCCACCCTTAACCTTTCCTCAATCACCCATTCACACAACTTCATTGCATGTCTAAGTAATTTTGTACGTCTATAGTTATTGCAGTTTTGAATTTCACCCTTGTTCTTATAAAGTGGCATAATAGAACTTAATCTCGCCATTTATGAAGCATCTTTTCTAACATAAATATGACATTAAAAAGGTCAGTTAGGCACTCAAGGCCTTCTTCACCAAAACACTTCAAAATTTCCACACGGACACCATCTAGCTAATTATCTTTCTAGTCTTCATCTTCTTTAATGCCTCTGTAAGCTTCTCATTGGAGATATGATGACAGAAGTTGAGTTTTGCTATTCCTCCTGTCCCTTTTGCACCCTATGTTGGGAGCTATCAAACCTCACCCCATCAAAGAGCTTATAGAAATAGCTTTGAAATCTTTCCTGAACTTTGCTGTCCTAAATTAAGACATTACTGTCTTCATCTTTAATACACCTCACACTACCTAAATCTCTTGTTTTTCTTTCCCTAGCCCTTGCAAACTTAAAGAGCTCCTTCTCACCCTCATTTGAATCTAGTATTTGATATAACCTTTTGTCATCGTTGATCTTTGCTATTACAACTGCTTTCTTAGCTTCCCTCTTCGTAATCATGTATAGTTATTAACCTCTTTTTCTAAGATAAATTCCATTTTGTATATCAAGGTTAGGGTCAATAATTTTCTGAAGCCACAACTTTGGAGATGATTTTCCAGTCCATCTAACTTTGGGGCAAATAATTTCTAGAACCAAACTTGACCAAACTAACTTTTTAAATTATAAATAGTACGCTAAGTTTTTGAAATTTGCATTTTTAACTACAATACATAAAAGCTTAATTTGCATTTTTAACTACAATACATAAAAACTTACTTTCGAAAATTTTAATTCTGTGCATGTGTAATTTCTCTCATTATTACTACTTGAGTCTCTCTTTCAATTGGTATCAGAACCACATGACCAAAAACAATTAAGCTAATTAATAATTAAGTAAGCTAATTAGCTGTGTTTAATGCATGATTCATCACCTACTTGCCGTACTCCTAATTATTCACATGTGGTTCACTAACTCGAAGAATCATGTCAGTAGTTCCTCAACTAAACTATATCAATGATATAGTTTAAAAATTAAAAGCCTAATTAGCTAAAGTTATAACTGAAGTTAAGGATATTAAGAAGCAATTGCCTATAATCCATCTTTCTTTAGTTAATCAGATTAGACATAGTGAAAAATTTACTTTAAGTATTAGTACTCCATTTTAAAATAAATATCCTTTCCAAAACCTAAAACCCAATAATTCATTTCCTTTGCATGGTATAAAAATTCAATAAGAAGTGGGAGAAAATCAACTAAAAAAATATCTGAGAAAGCAGAGAAAGAAGAAGAAAATGGAGTATAAGCAGTATAATCTTGAAGAACTATAAAATATGTTTGAAAAAGGACAAAATTCAGAAGAATTAAACAAAACCATGGGCGTAAGAGTTGATACATAAGACATATTATATGATGACAATGAAGAGACAAATAATGTCCAGTTAGTAGAAGAAATATATCAATAGATGAACCTAATTAAAGTAGAAGATCTTAGTGTTGTACCTTTATAAGAACATGGAAGGAAATTGGAAAAAAAAAAAATTATGGTAAAATGGTAGATACGATGTGATCAATTAGATTAGAGAAGAACTCGACATAGGTAAAATCAAGAAAAATCTAGTTAATATTGTTGTTCCTAGGCCTGAAGAATTTGGTAAATCTTCTAGAAGAAATACTCATTTTAATGAGACCTAGGTACGTCCTAGCAAGACGTACAACCAATTTTTTTCTTTGGGTTTATTCCAAAGAAAACTGTGACCTTTGAAGAGATTGATCTTACCCCAATCAGCCAAATATGCTACATCCTAAACATTGATGGAGCTCATAATGGAGGAAAAATATTTGAGCATTAGAAAAGAGGCATAAAGAGTATCCTAAAATTAAATACTACATAGACTACTAGAAATTTCTTAAACTATATCGAACATAGTTTTCTAGTGCTGTAGCTGATTGATATGAGACATTAAATGAGGATGGCAAAACGGCCTCCGGAACCGAGTTCATCGAAAAATTATGAGATATGATATATCTGAAAAATTATATTGCTGAATTTAGTCAATATTACTACAAAATTGTGCATAACGAAAACAATTTTGGTATGTTTTATAACTAGTTTCCATATCCATTCAATTCTATAATCAATGAAAAGTACATTGCATGGCTTCAAAAAGTAGATGTCATTGATACCCTTAGTTCAAGAATCTCTTCTCTAAGAAAATGGGTCAATGATCATTGCCTTGATCTCCAAAAGCTTAAGAAAATAAAGAAGTAATTTTTAGCTCGTTAAGATAATCCTCAACAATTGGCAAAAGAACTTGAAAGGAGAAGAAAAAGAGAATTTTGTAAGAAAAAGACCTTTAATAAGCAAAGAGGAGAGAAATATAAAAGAAAATATTATAATAAATCAAGCCCTAAAAAATGAAGATTTTTTAGGGAAGCCTTTTATTATCCTACCAGGAAAATTAGTTACAAGTGTTGGGCATGCAGAGAAGTAGGCCAATATGCAAATGAATGCAAAAATAGAAAGAATAGCAAAGTTATTGAAACCGTGGGAAGTCTGGACTATTTTGAATTGAGCGATGATGAAGCATTAGATCTAGCTTTGAAAAACACTAAGGGAATTGTTGAGATTGTACTAGAAGATGAATATGAAGAAAGTAATTATGAAAAACTTGATCATATGATGGAAAATAGCTCAATTAGTTTGGGTGATCTTCAAAGAGAAGAATTTATTATAGATAATCAGAATGAAGATATCAAAGGAGATTGGGTACTTCCTATAATTCAGAAAGACATGATTTATAAAATGTCTATCTTTTAATTAGTACTTACGTATGCGCAATGATGAAAGGAGATCTGGAAATAAAAGACTGTGAATAAGATATGGGAGAAGTTAATCTCATCAATTAAGAAAAATATTCTTAAGCATAATAAAGATAGCAAGTATAGATATATGCATGTTGGAAGTATCCAAGTGCAAATTACTCATTTACAGTATTATGGTAAGAATATTGATTTTTATACTTTGCTCTATGATATCAGGCATCCCAAATGTAATAATCAAATTATTACAGGGATTAAGACCAATTTCTACAATGGATCAGCTGGATTCAATTGCCGGCCTAAATATTATGTAAGCCTAAAAGATAAAGTTGCCGAAAACTTCCTATCTCTTAAGATAAAAATAGTTCGAATGGTCATAAAAAAGGGAGGATACCCACTAAGAACATTTTGGAAAATAATCTACAAATTAGATAATACTATTGATCCAAAGACTAAGGTAATAATGATAGAGGTGGAAAAGTTCGAAAGTCCCACTCCAGTGTAAAAAGATTCAAGGATAAAGTCCAATCCAAAGAGATAAAAATTGATAGATCTTAGATATCTAGCTTTGCTAATCCCATAAAAATCACTAAGAAAAATATGAAAAAATTAATGAGAATCGTAAAATTACCATTAAACCCCAATTATTAAGAAGCATGAGTACAAGATCAGAATAGGGAGAAAGATCTTCATCAACTAAAGAAGAACTTAAAGAAAATGATACAATTGGCATGACTAGCGAAATAAGTGGAATAAGTTTTGAATATGTAACACATAGTGTAGACTGAAGAATGAGTCTAGATAGGAAAGTCATTGGGTATAAAATAAGAATTGTTAGTGAGCCACTCTATGAGGATGAATTAATCAAAAATATAACTATGGAGATATGTTATGAAGTACCTATACAAATCCTAATAGCATTTATATCCTAATAAATATATGTTTAGAGGGATATAGTAAATATGAATTACATGCGCACATAGATAGTGGTTGTTCTATCTATTTTGGAAGAGGATCTTTATTTCTAGAATTAATCCTTTGCAAGTAAGGATGGCTGATAATACCATAATGAGCTATAAGGAGTCCATATAAGGGTTAAGCACATAAATAGGCGGAGTCCAATGCACTATACCAGTTCTATGAGCTACTTATCAATCCTCTCATGATATGATTATTAGGAGTAATTTTCAAAGGCTCTACTCTCCATGCATATAGATCATAAACCAAATAATATTCACAATAAATGGCCACTCAGTTCCCATTGATAAATTAATTAGAGCTTACACTCATTAGAAGATTGAGTTTATACACAGTTAGCTTGGTGAGAAAGTACTGCCTACATAATATGAGGCAGTAATAACAATCTCACTACCTGAGTTATCTATTAAAGAGCATATTGCTAAATAACAAGAGCAATTATGTAAAGAACTCTACTCTGATAATCCTGCAAAGATTTGGGATAAAGATATGACATTTGCAAAAATTACTTTATTAAATCCCAACACTATTATTCGAGTCAAACAAATGGTGTATATACACCAGGATATCCAAAAATTTGATAAACAAATCAAAGAACTTTTGGACATAGAATTAATTAGGAATAGTAAGAGTCCTCATACCAGTCTCGCTTTCATGGCAAGAAATCATGCTGAAGAAAAAAGAGAAAAGCAAGAATGGTAATTAATTACAAAAAGTTTAATTATAATGCTGTCTATGATGGTTATTATATTCCTAATAAAGTAGTCCTAATCATTAGAATTTTAGGAGCCTCTTAATTCTTAAAAATGGATTGGAAAAGTAGATACCAATAGATAAAAATGGAGGAAGAAAGCATTCCTTTAACTGCTTTTAGTGTCCCTCAATGACATTATGAATGGACAGTAATGTCATCTGGTCTAAAAAGTACCGCAAATATTCCAAAGAAGAATGGATAGCATCTTCAAAGATCTTAATCACTGTTATTTAGTATGCATCGATGATATCCTTGTCTTTTCCAAGACCATAGAACAACACAAAGATGACATCCTAGCTGTCACCTAATGATGCATTGATCATAGTAATATCCTTTGTAAGAACAAGTGTATTTATGCTAAATAAAAAATCGATTTTTTAGGTCTAGACATAAAAGCTGGATAAATAATCCTACAAAAGTATATTCGAGAAAAAATAAAAAATTTTCCTAAAAAGATTAAATATAGGAAGCAATTAGGAATGTTTCTTGGATGCCTTACCTATGCTTCAGATTTCATTAAAGATATATCTAAATTGAGAAAACCATTTGCAGTAGAAACTCAAGAGAGAAGTAAATGCAATTAGAAAGGTTTCTTGGACACCAAAAACCTTTTGCTATTCGAACTGATTACGAAGGAATATTTAGTTTTGTTAAAAAGAATTTATCAAACATGCAAGCGCAAGGGAGACTCCTGCATTAGCAATTATGGATTAACCTTTTTTTTTAATCTATTGAACATAAATAAGGATCAAATAATACTCTGGTAAATAGTTTAACTAGTGAGCTTGCCAATGTGATCATCAGAATAGAACTTCTGCCGAAAAAGGAGAAAATTTAGAATAAAATGCCGTTACTACTAGAATGAGTTTCTCCTTCTAGTAGAATCCTTATGAATATTTTGGAATTTCATACAAAATGTAGATCACATTTTAGTCTGCTGTGTTTTGCCTACCTAATAGTTCAAGGATTTGACCTTTTAGAGTTACAAGTGAATTACCTAAGTTGTCCTTATGATTTTCAAGGAAAAATAAGTTCCCATGTTCAGGAAAAACGGTTCAACGACTGGTATGTAGTCTGCATCAATTAGTGTCATAACTATTCTTTTGATATTTGGTAACCATTGAGTACTATGATCTTCTTTCCTGATAGAGTTAGAGTTGGTGGTGTTAGATTACTAGCTAATTCAACCTCTTCATATGACCTCATTAAGAAACTATGCGAATCTCGAATGGTAGCTTACCTCATGGAAAATCCATATCCAAGGTACCCATTCTTCTCAAGATTAACTAAATTTCAATAGTGCATGTTTAAAATGATCTTTTGGATTCTCACATCTCCTAACGGTTCAACAAAAATTTCATACATTAGAATTTTGTATATTGAGGCACGCTGTGCAGTTATTGAGTATGAAAATGAAAAAGCCAAAGTAGCCCATTATCTTATTCAATAAGTTGATTTGGGTGGTCCTAATTATCAACGACAAGAATGGTTTCCAGAATGACAAGAAGTAGTTAGTGAATCTATTTTAGCAAGATCCATTGGTTTTTATAATATTTTTCATCAAATATGGGTGTTAATTGAACTGGGAAGACCACTAATACATTGCGGGAATACTACTTTCGTTTATCATGATGATCTCAGCAAATATATGAATGCAGAAAGAGCTACTTCAAAAGATATCATTGATTATCTCATTGATGTTGGAGCTGGAAAATTCTTATCAAAAAAGGAAAGAAAGATCTTCATGAATTTCACAAAATGTGATTCAAAGCATCGTCAACTTGATGAAAATTTTAATGATTATCTGGATAATGATGAATTGGAAGACATTATTAGAGGTGAAGTCATGTAGAATCTCAATATAGATGACTAGTCTTGTGAGCACTAAAGGCTCTAAATGGTTGTTGCTCCATTATTGTACTATTTTGTCAAGTGTCAAGTAAGTAAAATAATGTTATCTATTGTAGTTATCTGAAGATAGTTGTAGTTATGTGAAAATGTCAGGGTGTACTATGCCTATTAGACTATCCTATGCAGTCCATCTTCTCTATAAATGGAGTGGCTCAGTGCTGAAAAGAGACATGGTTATTTGAGTACTCTTAAGCAAAATAGAAGCTGTGATTCTTCATTTTTCTATGAACAAGCATCTCTGATGATCTTAGCTATTTAAGTCCCTCTTTAAAACTTTTCATTGTAATATTTCTACTTTCAAGCTTTCAATAAAAGAAGTTTCCCAGTATGGAATGTTATTTAATAGAACATCATGTCCTAAATGTTATGATTTCTTAATTAAAGTTTCACTATACTTAAAAATATAAAAAACTTGATTAGTGATTGCGGTCCAAGGTAGAAAACAAAATGAATCTATTTCTATGTCTGATCTAAGGAAGGTGTGGTTGAGATTAGCAACCCTGCCGACTAATTTTAGGTAATGGTCAAAACACTCCAATTAGGCTTTAATTATTTTCCTAAACATGGTAGGCCCCTAATCACAGAACATATAATATTTATGATATAAATAGTAGATTGTGATGACTAGTACTAATAAAGTCATTATAACAAGTTCAAACATTAATATAAACTTAGTTTTGCAAAAAAGCCCAATACTTTGAGTATTTGCACTTTGAATCTCATTTGGGTTAAAAATAGAAATTTTATAAAGTTCTAGGTCATAAAAACAAATATTTATCACATAGAAATCATTTAACCAAAAGCGTTGTGCCCTGAAAAACATTTATGCTAAGCGAAGCAGTCCCAAAAACATTTTTCTAACGGCATGGTGTCAGTAAATAATTACACCAAACCATAGGAGACCAGAACGGAGTTTTTTCCTATCCTCCTCTATTCCACTCTTTACTGAAGCCTTGTATGCCTTGTGTTTCCCCTTGACTTTCTCTTTCGCTTCTTCATTCCACCACCAAGCTCCTTTCAATCTCCCACCCCCTATTTAGAGACTCTGAAGTTTTCCTTAGCCAGCCTCCGAATACATCCCGCCATCTCTCTCCATATTTTGTATGCACTCTACTAGTTTTTAGTTACCTTCTGTTTTGATATTCCCTGATAGCTTAGTCGCATTCTCCCCAGTTAGATTTCACCTCTCAACTTTACATTCTCCCACACTTTCCTTCTTTCTCTTTAAGCTTTTAATCTCCACATCCATGATAAACAAGATTAGAAACAAGTAATGACCTACACCTAAGAACAATGAAATGACACACAAAAGGTACGATACAACCGCTAAAGACAAGACCCCAAACGATAAACAATTGTACACACAAAAAATAACAAAGGACATGAAATTTGAACACCCAAAGGAAAGGTGCTGAAAGACTACAAGATTACACTAAACTAATATGTATGCTCCAATACCCAAAAACAAAGGAATTAGAAATTGGAAAAATTCAAGTTAGAGGGAGAGGCTAAAAAGGTCGAGCCCATAGAGATAATTAATTCTGCTAATATGACTAATACCGTTAATAATATGATACTTAAAAGTAATTATTGTAATAGTAATGCTATAAACAATAATAAAACCCGAGGGTCACTGAAACAGGGCTAGCAATAAAAAAATTAAAAAAGGCAAAAAGATTGAATAAATTCTGCCCTATTAACAAAATTTGATTAACAAATTTGATATTAATTATTTTCAAATTGATTTTGATCTTTGATTTAGTCTTTTTGATGAATTTATTTTAATGTTGATTTGTTTCTTTATGTTAATTTTACTCTTTGCTTGCTTAGGTTGTTTGTTTGTCTTAGTTGCATCTTGTTAAAGTGGGGCCTCTGCCTCTATTTTCATAACCATTCACTACCTAGAAGAAATTATGCATTTCTCTTTAAATGCCTCCCATTCTGCCTTTGATAAACACATTCTTCTCTTTAGCTTCTTTAATAACAAGATTTTACCTAACAATCTTCTCAGAACTCTTTCCAATTTTCTAATTTGACTAGTCTTCTTCCAATTCTAATACACTGGGGATATTCGGTAGGAGTCAGCGACACCATTGCTTTCCTATTGTACTCGAATCAAGGTAGGTTCTAAGGCTAATAAAGTCACGATAATAATTTATGTACCACTTTATTTTTCATTATTATATCTTGACAGGATGTTTAATTTTGATGCCCCATGGCTTCTAAAATTTTCTCTCTTTGGCTCATAAGAAAAATATGCTTATAATAAAGGAGGTCAATAAATTTGTCATTTTCCCATGCTTTCAATTTTACTATAAAATGACTTGTTAATAAGTGGCTACAAAAATATTTCCTTTTTTTATCCTAATAAAATAAGGGCAAATCCATGAAAATATCTCATACGGAACTAGGAAATTTAAGATTAGTAATTCATTCATTTGAAATAAAGGTAGGTATAAAGGGGATGACCTAATAATGGTTTTAAACCATTTATTGGGTTGTACGTTTGCCCCCAAATCTAATATCATGGTTCATAACCCTAGAGTAACTTTTGTAATCCCTATTTAGGGGTAATGGGGATTATAATCTCATATAAGCACCCTTTTATCCCTAGAAACCTTAATTTATTGTCACACGATTGTCCCTATAGACTTAAGTCGATTTGGATGACAGGAAGAAATGGTATTTTCCATAAAAATATGAGTTTGTACATTTCCTATATATTGTGCTTGCGAATCCTAACTAAATCTTAAACTCCATAACATAACCTCATAGAATTACCACTTCAAAAGAATCCAATGCATTTTTTAAATAAAAAAGTGTAAGAAGACTTCTTAAGTATTATAGAACCCCGACCCACTAGTAACTGCCCACTGGGGATTTGCAAGTAAGTGGGGGGCACTAGAAAGAAATGAATGCAATTAAATCTTTTTTCCAGTTATGAATATGTAAGCATAATGCATACTTACCCAACAATAATGAACAAGTGTTTAGGATCCCCCTACTATAGTAAACTACTAGGATTACCTTGTAGTAAAACTTTTGTGGGAGTCGTTGATACAGTTCGTCCAATCCGATCTTGTTGTGATCCTTTCCTAACAAAGTACCACTATATAGCTCTATAAAACACCGTATTTTGGATAAAAAAGTTATCGTCATGTCAGGCCCACATGAGAGGTAAGACCACTGACCCTACTTCACATAATTGTTTCTTTTAATATTTGTTATGTTGTGCTCTTTTTTGTATTTTATTTTTTGTCAAGATTATTACCAAATTTGACTCTCAATCTTGTGTTTTCTTTCGACTTAAGACTCTGTTATTCCCAACACTGCGAGGCACTCCTATCCATGCCTTAGGGATAGAACTTATGACAATTGTTTTAAGGCAGCAAGGCATAAATTAAGTCATAACAATAGTGAGAGAATGCTGCAATAGCCTAGCGGCACTAATAGTCCTATCATTTGCCTCTATTACTCTTCTAGTCCATGTGTTTGGCGTTTTTGTTGGTTTTTACGCCTATTGAGATGTCAACTTTCCCCTATTGTTTTTCTTAAGGTTAAGGTTAAAGGCTTGTTTTTAGTTGCATATGTGCATCTTGAGTCATATCCTCGATAAGTTCTATAATCTTCACTATCCATGCGTTCAACTTGCATAGCAGATCGTCTAAGACTCCTTGGTTTTCGACTTTGAATCTCTAGCCGAGTTAACACGACAAATGCAATTGCATAATCATACCAGTGTCCATTGTCATAGTATATTAATAATAGCTCACCGATAGGGTCCATTTAGGATTATATATGCCTTATGTCCTAGTCCATTGTTCTATGCATTCATACTCCACTTAAGAAGCGTATAAGCTAGTCCATTTGACATACATCTTGCACGGCCCGTTATACTTTAGGCTTATCATTCTAATGCATTCCTATAAACCTGTTACATCCATGGTGAGCATCGCATGCCTCTAGCCCATAGTCCAACTTTAGTCTCGCATATACCTCAACTTAGGTGGAGTTCTTTTGTACATAGCCTAGCCCACCCTACTTAAGCCCATTTGGCCTCGTAGTAGCCCAATCTAGGAATTTAGGTTTTGAACGTTGCTTGGTTAGAGCATACCCATTTTTGTTATGCTCTAATCATTGTAGGATGTGTCATCATGCATATCCCCAGCCCAAAAAAGGTTAGTCTTATTAATGATAGTCTAGGCTAGCCCAGTATATCTATTTCTCGATCAAGTGTTGAACTGGACTTATCCTAAACATAATCTAAGTTTCCACTATCTCGACTCCCGAACCTTAACATAGGAACCTACAGGCCTTACCTTTGGTCCTTACTCCAAGAATTGCCTCTTCTGGCTTACCTCCTTGGTTGAGACCTCATGGCTCACCCTCAAGCCCTAGCGTTAAAATTCGGTCCACCTCGTCCTCACCACTGGATAAATTCTAGGTAGATATCGTTCTTCAACCCTTGTCTTTCACCCTATACTTTATCCTTAACCTAGATTCCTTGACCGAACCTAAGTCCCTAACCTTGAGTGTCTACCTTATCCATCCTTGGCCCATTCTTAACCTAGGTCAATGTTCCTACTTGTGATTGTTAACCTAGGGTTCCTTCCATCCTTTCACTTTTTATCCATACTCTTCAACCCTATTCTGTAGTCTAATTTCATGTTTGAGTCAAACTTTCCCCCAACCTCTTTTAGTCTAAGTTTTATACCAGTATTTCATACCAGTAAATGTTCATGTTTTTAAAACATACCTTTGTACATACATTCCTTACCTCGACATCACCTGATAAATTAAGAAAAGAAGATAACAAGCCCTATAGGGAATGAAACGTCTTCGCAAGGACAACATAGGTTGATTAGAGCATAATTAATCTGATTAGTTGCCAATCTTGAGCAATGAAGTTCTTCATCTCAAGTTGCATTCAGACCTTATCGTTTTTTTTTTTTTTTTTGGTGCGATTAGAAGCTTTAGGGTGCTAACAAGCACCCCAAACATTAAACTACCCCTAAATCAGGTTTTGGTAGGAGAATTTAAATTAATTTCCAAAACTAGGCTAAATGGGGCCAAAACTATATTGGTCAACATCTGATAGTTAAATCACCTTGAAAGACTTAATTTAGCCTTGACTTTTTTGCATTCTAGAATACCCTACAATGTTCAACCAACATTCTAATCAAAATTACTAGCTCCAAATAACCTCTAGGTAAGGGAACCAAACTATTGTCGAATACTATACACAGTGAAGCCAATCCTATATAGGCTAACTCTGGCCAAATGGATCACGATTAAGAACTTCATTTGACTATGATTTTCATAAATGATATGATACCTAATATAGCCAGCATTATAAACAAAACTATTGGCTCTAAGTTAGGTTTTAGGCGGTGAATCAACCAAAACCACAAAACTGGGCAGAATTAGATGAATCTTGCATATGATGCCACTTTGGGCTAATTGAGCAAAATGCCTTAAACATAGAAAAAATTTGATTTGATAATCTAAAGTAGACATACTGATGAGTCCAACAAAATAGAGTTTCCTATAAGTTGTCTTAGAGTCACAAAGACAAACACTATCTAAAATAGTGCTTAGCTCCGGGCTCGTTAGGGAGAATGAGGCTTAGATTTAAGTTGGTAAAGCTTGATTACCTTGTCATTCCATAGTAATGGTAGCACATTGATCTTGATATGGATTAGGGGAATCTTTCAAGGTACCTTACTTTACATCATGATAACAACAAGAGACCTCTAACACTGGGTAGCCCTGAAAAGTACAATCATGGACCCTAAAAGTAAATGTGATTTAGAGTATAAAGCATCAGAGGATGAAAAAGTCATGATGGCCTAAGGCTTCCATGAAATGCCTACACAGAACTTCGACTTTAAGACACTGTAAAGAGGATCACCGTACATAAAGGTATAAAATTGTCCTTTCAAAGGCTTGAAACTAACAAAATGTTCCACTTTGGTTGTGGCCAATCAACATATGATAAAGGATTGCCAATCCTTAAAAAAAAAAAAAGCTAAAACAAATGCGTACAAGTAAATGGTAAAAAAGGCCATAATAGCAGCATAGATTGATACTGACCCCAATGATAGTGATGAAGAAGAGGATAAGGTTGCCAACTTATGCTTCATGGAAAAGGGAAAGGAATCATAGGGAAATTTTGAATTCTTAAGGTACTGCAAAATTTGAATTCTTAGGGTACTGCAAATCAAAATCCAAGGACTTAAGGAACTTCCAGCCAGCAAGTAAAATATCTCTTTTCTGAAATGTCTACAGATGATTTAGTTGAGATTATTATGCATGGTGTGAATGCTAAAGAAGATTATCTTTCTAAGATCTTGTCCTTTAATTATGAGATTGCTCTTTTGAAATATGTGAAGGAAAGTTTACAAGATGAATGAACTCAGTATTATACACAATGTAAGTCTTTGACGAATAACAACAAAAAGCTTTTAGAAGTCTATGATGAATTATGTGAGAAGTGGAATCACACCTTAAAAAAGTTCAAAGCTCCCAATGGAGAACAACATAAGGAAAAAAAATAGAAAATGTGCATGTTTTCAAACTCAACTAAGGGCTAACCAACAAGTGACACTACCGCAAGTGCACAAATGCTGTTAAAAAGAAAGTATCGTCGACAGAGACCAAAAGCAAAATTACCAATTTTTTCTATTAAAAAATGCTAAGCAATATCTTAATCGAGGATTTTGATTTGGCTATTTCTAATTAACAGCTTCTATATTCAATCAAGGAAAAACATCTAGGGATTTATTTAGTTAAGAAAGATGTTGGATCATATGTAATATGTGCATTTCTTTAAATTGGATAATTTCAAGGATTTGCAATCGATTCGGAGTTTAGTCTCTTCTTTCAAAGTCGACCATAATTCCTAAACTAAACCAAAGTCATTCTTTCAAACTACTTTTTCTTAGTCCAGGTTTAGAGTTTTTGATTACTCATTCATCCTCCCAACGTGCAAATTTCTCTTTCAAGCCATTGCTACGTTAAGTCCTATCAAGCTGTCCAACAATCAAATTTCACCATTCAGTTCTTCACTCAGTTGTTTCAAGGGTGTAAGCAAATTTGGCCTAGTCCACCAAAAAAAAGAAAACACAATTCTATTGAATTAAAAATGATCTAACTACACTTCTATTAACAAATAAATCCCTAGACAAGATAAACTAATCACTCGTGAATAAAAATTAAATAACTAACCAAATGATTCAGCAAGATCTGAGAGGGAAAAGCTTGGCAATGACAGCTTCCAATAAAGTCTTCAAACTGCTAACAAAACCGAATTCCACGCTCAAGATTCTCATTTACATACAAAATCAAACTAAAATTCTAACTATGAAAGATAAAAATTAAGAAAGGGAATGACTATGGAGGATAACGGAATCCTCCCCATTACTGCTGAGGGACATCCCTTTAAGTGAAAATTCAAGCTCTCTTAGCCACACAGCCGAAAGGGGACGAAGAGGCCACAGTTACAAAGGCATCACGTTCCGTGGTGGTCGCCACGGTTGAATCGTGGTGCTTGCTAGATCGATCTCTCTTGTTTTTCTTCTTGCTCCATAGACAAGGTGACATTGGGGGGTATTGTGGTGAGTCAAAACATGCCCCCACCAAGTCAAATGGTAGGTCAATTAGTCTGAAAACCTGCAATAATCACCAAAGAACCATACCGAAGTGTAAATTGGGGAAAAGAGTATAAAATATAACATCAGGCTCTTAAAATCCTAAAAAGTGCCATAAAACTATCCCAAAAATGAAGTGATCAATGGCACTTATCAAACTTACCCTTGCTTGAACTGTTGGTTGTCCCTAAGTAATAGTAAGACCAAAAATTATTAAAAACCTCCTTAGGATGGACATTGGCAGCATCTTAATGGCAAAGTCGATCCAAAGTTAGCCCAAAAGGTGCAAAAATCATTTAATGAACAAACTAGAAAATGAAGCTTTTGAAATCACTTGATATACCACTTTGTCAAGTTTGAATCAATTTCCTCCAAATCATTAAATATAATCACATTAACATATAAAACAAATGAAGCTAGTAATGTTAGTAGAACCTCACTATAGTCATGTGACACTTATCACACATGTGTTTGAAAATGTAATAAAGTTCCCTCAATTCTCATTCCATAGACTCAAATCTACCATAAACTTGACAAGACTCTCTAATTCGCCATCATTAGAATGCAATATACATTAGACAATCATGAAGACTTTTATAAGGTTGTAACGAGGCCATAGGTAAAGGTAAGAGGGGAACAAATGTTTTGAAAATGTGGAGCTAGAAGTCATAGACTAAGAGCTAAATGTTTCTAATGTGCTCATATAACATTCTCCTTAGACTAATACTATTCATCTACAAAAAACATCCCCATTTGAAGAGAAAAAGAATTAAAAGTCATAAATACCTTTTGTAACCCAAACAAGGCCAACACTCTTTTTATTATTCCATTTTTTTTCCTCTTTTTTTTAATTTTTTTTTGTTTTCTCCTTTTTTTCCCCAAAAGAGTTAGCCAAGGGAAATTCATATCAAACTTTGAATTTCAATTCTTCTCTAATCTTTGCATAACAAGACAAGTGATGTGTTATATAACGCAAGAAGTGATTTGTTATATGACACAAGAACACAAATCCCTTCACCAAACAACCAAATCCACTAAAAAGATCTCAATACATCTTACTAGTTCCTAATTAAACTCGATGCACAAGGATGAAACGCTCCTTTAGTCTCGGCTTAAGGATTAGATAATTGCTTGGCCAAAGGCTATGATAGGAGGTTCAAATCAATGAAAATGGATATAAGGTCAAAGTGGCTAGCAAGGGATATAAAGCATAACAAGGGTTGCCATTTGGTCTTTTGGGGTAACAAGTCAAAGAATGCCTCAATCATATTGCCTCAATGCATATGCAAAATGTGATCTTAAATGAGAATTAAAGTAAGTTCTAGAGAAATGATGTCAAGGAAGACTCACTCACAAATTGGCAAGAGACTAAATTGATAAATTAGTTTTTAAAAGCTCAAAGCCTCACGGGACATCTACCAAGGTCATAACTAGCTCATCAATAGACATATGTCAAAATTCATGTAAAGAGTAATAGGGTAATCAACTCGCACTCAACATATGGTCAAAAAATGAAGCTTATTTTCATAAACTCATTCTCAAACATTTTTATGCGCAATTAGGCAAATCAAAGGATTAATCTAAACCAAAGAAGTCTACCTAGTCTACAAAGATCATCATCGGAGGATTTTTTCTCTTTTTTTCATTTTTTCTTTTCACTACAAGAAAATCCATTTTCTACAACAGTAACTATCATTGCTATAAATACAATGTCATTGCAAATAATAGTTTTTGCAATGACAAATGCCGTTGCAGGGTCGCTACCGGTTAGGGCATAATAAAAGATAAAGGTAACGACTATCGTCGTTGCGATAGCTCCTCTTATTGCAACGACCTTGGTTGTCATCGTAGATATGTCGTTGCTAAATGAGGAAATGTTTGTGAAAATTGTTGGTACTTTTCATAACCATATACGTCGTTGCGACCTATACCGTAGGTCATTAGCGACTATCCTGTCCTGGGAGAAGTGTACAATTTTGGCAACAGTTCTATTGTTGCAAAATATATTTACATCATTAGCAACTACTAGATCGTTGCAGAAGCTTATAATTTTAGCAACAGTTCTGTCATTGTAAAATGTATTTTACATTGTTAGTAACCACTAGGTCATTACAGAAGCTCATATTTTTGGTAACAATTTTGCTGTTACAAAATGTACTTTAATTCATTAGCAACCACCATGTCGTTGTAGAAGCTCATAATTTTGGCAACAATTTTGCCGTTGTAAATTGTAGACAAATCATTATCAACCACCGTCTTTTTGTTGCAAAAGCCTGCCGTTTTGGCAACAATTGTCTCGTGGCAATTGATATTGTAAATAATCCACAACAATCTTTTTGTTACAATTGTTTTGCCTGTTCCATCATCTTTTTGTTGTTGCTGAGCTTATTCTAATAGCAAAGCGTTCTTTGCAAACAATACAACTATATATTTTATGTTTTATAACATGAACTAATATAAATCCATATGACGCTTTGCTTAAAAATCATAAATCTAAAGTTGACACATTGATCATAATTGTAGTCTCTGAAAAGTACATCAGTTCTAAATTTTCAACCAAAAAATCGTACTATCAACAAACTACTTTCAGCACAAAGAAAAAATTAACAATTAGTTTTGTGTGCAATACTAACAACATGGCCTAATAAAAATGTTGACGGAAATTGTTCTTCAAACCTTCTCTAATTTGACCTCTAATCTAGCAACCTGCAAGTGGGTATATGTATGTATGTGTATATATATATATATATATATATATATATATATATATATATATATATATATATATATATATATATATATAAGGTAAATTGTTTAAGAATAAGTATTTGTTTAAGAATAAGTATTTTACAAGATTGAAAAAACAATCGAAACGTAAGGCTGACCTCAATAAAGGGGGGTGGACTAGACATTGCACACATTGTAGACATTACCACAAAGCTAGCTACAACCAGATTAACATTAGAAATCCCATCAAACTTTGGCCCTCCTGAGACCAATAAATTCTGGATCATATTTCTCCTATGGTTCGGTTTTTTTTCGAGGGGCACTAGAGCTTCCTGAAGATGTTTCCTTTAATCAAGTTATATGATTCCTCTTACTTTAGCAGTAAAGGGACCTCAATGTTGCTGTTTTGTCAGTACTAAATGGTTTTGAAGAGCAGCGGCACATAAATGAAGCTGTAAATTCAAATTTGAGAATGGGCCTATATACTGGCATCAAGCAACAAGCCAGTGAAGTAGTAACACTGGAGGTCCTATACATCTTGACGCACTCCCTGGACCGTCAGAAATTAGTCAATCTAATTCTCAGTTGGTTTATTATCATGATAGCGCAATCATATTATCACCATATCATATTGAACAGCAAACAACGTTTATGAGGACTCCAACAACCGAAGTGGAGTCATTCACAAATACGGATCTTACTAGCTGTCCTAGTCTTGAGTTGGAGTATGGACCATATACTAACCAGCCCCCTCACTTGTTTTCATCCATTATTATCCACTTTGAGAATAATCAGCCATTTGCTGTTGTTGAGGAGCTTGTCCGTGAAGTTAAGATATCTCACTGGGGAAGCATATAAGTTAGAGAGCACTATAAATTGGCTCATGCTGGTGCTCAGCTTAAAGGAGTATTTTCCAAGTACGCCTATGTAGTTGGGATAGGCTTTTTTGGGTGATCTAATTGCAGCATAGCTCAAAATACTAAAAATGGTACTTTTGGCTATGATTTAACATTGCTTATGAATTAGAATTATGATGAAAAGAATGGGCGCCCAAAAAACAGCTTAAAGGAGAAACACCTGCATTCTTGGAACCTCATCGTCCCCCTGTGGAAAAAAAAAGAAAAAAAAACTCAGGTGTTTTGGGCACTTGTCGTTATATGATACTGAACACAAGATAAGATTTGACAAGTCAGACACTCAGATCTGTACCTGTGTCGAACACCTCATATAAGAGTCCATGTAACATAGTGAATTGTGATGAAAAGGATGGACGCCCAAAAAACAGCTTAAAGGAGAAACACCTACATTCTTGGGACCCTCCCGTGGAAAAAAAAAAAAAGAAAAAAACTTAGCCAACTTTTAGATACAAATGCTCTACTCACTAGCCATATAGCTCTTGGCGCTAGTATGTACACATTATAATAAAATATAGGCCCAATGCTTCAAGGAAAAAACCAAATTCCTCAAGAGGAATGTCCCACTCTTAAGTCCCCAATTTCGTCTAACTGGCCAGCTCTGGTTTAGCTTTCCCTACATGTATACTTCCTCTTTATCCTTTGTTTTCATTCCATTGTACTTGAAAAAGCTTAAGCATTTAAAAATTTTATTATTTCATCCTTACAACTTTTTGCAAACCAAAATAAAGGAGAAAAAAAGGAAAAGCCACCCATAAAAATGGGCTAACCGGTTGTTTATCTTATACCCGACTTGATCAAGACTTCAAAGTTGATAGTTGATGCCCATAAGAAAGCTCCAATCTTCATTTTCTCTATGGTGATTCCAGTCTAAGGTTTAGTATCCAACTAAATGTAGTTTGAGTTAGGAAGAATAGATAGCCAATGCATTTCCAACTTCTATGGCATTATTACAATTCATTACCCTTCTTGTTCAGAAGTAATCTGCCCACATTTCTCGGTCGATACAACTGCGTTTAACAGTTAACATGCATTTTTTTATAGAGAGCCATAGACAAAAAGAGCTTTGATCTTTTATAGGAAATGGATTACATAAGCATAGTTCACTTGAGTGTGATAATTAGGTTTGCACAGAGTGCTTATGTTCGCTTATTCTACTTATTTACCAAGGAAATTCTGGATTTGCCAATTCAGATAACACATAGCACGTAGAAATGGGGTGATTGGGGCTCGACATGGCCACCAACACAATACCAATAATCCTCAAAGAGATCACCCCTAAAAGAAAATGTAGCCTAGATCAATACTAATTGTAAATACTAATAATAAAAATGAAGATAGAGAAAATTAACTTGAAGTGTTGTACCTTTACTACAGAGAATTATTTCTGCAAGCTGCTATTTCTGCAAACATCTATCTCTTCTCTTGCTCTTGGAATTCTTTTTGTTGTTGCTCTCTGCTTTCTTCTAACTCCTTTATCCTCTTCTCTTGCTCTTGTATCTTCTCCTACTACTTTTTCACTAACTTCTGTTATAGAATTTGCTGTCTTCCTTTAGTGTAAGGTCGTATTGCAGTTCCTTTACCACGAAAATACCCTGATCGATGTAGTAAGACTTCTAATAGTATCTCCTCTTGTGTTTTGGATTCACTAGCTTTAGCAACCGTATTTTTTAATTTGTCCTACTCACAACCAAGAAAAAATAGTACTTAAAACTACTTGGATAATCACACCAAAAATATCAAACTTATTAATTTCAAGTTTGCTAATGTTAAGAAAAATACATGTATCTCCTTCGAGCAATTTCGATCTGCCCATTGAAGAACTCCTTCATCACTTTTACGTGTATGTTCAGCAGGCCAAATTACATCAGCAGTAGTCTTCACATTGTTGTTCTCCTTTGTCTAAAACAAATTGCAAACATTGATGCATAAATATTTAAAAGTACATGAAAAAGTATGTGAAAAATTAACTACCAACAGGAAGAGCTGGAGAAGGATGATCGACAAACACATACCAATATGTCCTCTACTTCAGTAAAAGATATATTCCCAATTATATGAGTGCATCTTTTGTCAAATCATCGATTTTGTGAATTTCTTTCACTTATTTTCTACATAAGAATGGAATGTTAAAGTACAATAACAACAGGAAATAATCAAGGACTATTTTGACATGAGATCTCACCTTAAATTCTACAGAGCTAAAGCGTTTAACACAATATTCCCATTGATCTTAGGGTAGGTTAGTAGGAGGATTTCTCATACATTCTTCATCTATTTTACCACACTTAGGGCTCTTGTAGTAGTAGTGCAACGGGTTTTCCATATTCTATATAAACGCTGCATCGTATCGATGACAAAAGCTTGCATCTTCATATAACACCCACCTTCTTCAATCTCAAATTTATCTGAAAATATTATGTAAATAATTAGTGCAATGCCTTATATGCATATATAAGCAAAACAATATATCACAATGCAAATCTACCTATATTTCCTTCCACATCCCATCATCGGCCTTGCGAAAGCTTCGTGCCAATTTTTGACATCAAGAGGAGCCCTTGTCCTTACAACTCGACCACACTCATTCACCAAATGTCGAGCATTATCACCAATTGTTCTATCTATTTCATCAGGTATACAAATTGATAAGTTTGATTGTTTTCCTTTGATTTTCATATCTACTACGTAGCTCTTATATTTTCCCCTCTCTCCTTTCTTCTTGATCTTACTTGTTGCTGTAGAAAACACATATGTCTTAGCTAATTAGTATGGTGAAAAGCAATAGTACCTTATACGTCACTAGTAAGTTCATAAATTTACCTTCATTATTTCCAACATTTCCGTCAACAGCAGAGTTTGCAGAGCCATGTACGCTTGCCCTTCTTGGTCAAAATTGACATTCACAGGGTCAACTTCAACTTCACATGGATTAGCTGCTTCTTGTGCTTCTAAAGTTGTAGTCAGCGTCCCAGCAAATTTGTTCATTCTCTTCCTCTTGCCAGTTGGATTTGTCATACCTACACATAACATTTGACTATAATGAAGACAATTAAGAAAAACAATCGAAGGAATAGTTACATAGTACCTTCGAATTTTTTTTTAAAATGACCATAACTTTAGGAAACATGAAAACACTTACCCTCCGTTCTTGGTGAAGCATTTCCCTCGGACTCGCCATCCCCTAGGATCATCTCATTTTCTTATGCTTGTTCATCATTGTCAATTAAGTTTGACAATTGAGTTTAAAGATCTCATACTTCTACCATTTATAGTATGATTGGACGTACTCCCTGTTGGTCTCCCATTACTTGTTTGTAGTTAAGTTTAACTTAATGTAAAACACAATCAATATTTATATGAAGCAAAATATGAAAAGTAGTACATTAATCGCAATGGATCTCTTTCAAACATAGCTTGGTCATCTTCCACAAGACCTTCATCGTTTCTTTAGAGTGGATCATTCATAGTAGAATAGACAGAGCCCCTTCTAGTTGTATTCATATTGCCTCCCCTTCCTGTTCATAATTTCTCAACTTAGCCACCATTCTTTTTTAAAAGTAATATGCATATAAAATATCAGTAATACATTAAAGAATCCATCTAATCTTTCATAACCACTAGTTTATCACCCTGTATAAGCCAATCATTTCTAGGAAATTAATCAACTTTGCCTGACGATAATGTGGCTTTTCCAACTGCCTTACCAACATACCCACCTCCATTAGGATGTGACAGCTAAGCGTAGGATTCCTGGATGTCACTCCCCTCCCCTCCATATTACGAGTGACTTTATTCTTGGCTCCTTTTCTTCCAATCATCATCTAGCACAAACAAGTGCTATGAAAAACGAAATAAGCATATAAGGAAAGCATACTATTGGTGTTCTAATGCATACCCAGGTCAAAGTTATAGAAAGAAAGCTATAAGAGGGTGGTTGTTTAGGCATTTGAATAATAAACTAAAGTAAATCAACGTAACAATAACTAAATAAAAAATCTATAATGAATTCCAAACATAAATGTCTTTCTGATAATTTTTCTTCAATGAGAGTATGAAATTAAAAACATGTAGCAAATATATAGTACTTAAAAAAAAGAAAAACTTATGCTTCATCTTGTGACATGCTATAGAAATAATAAGAAAAGTAAATCAACAAAATAATAACTGAATAGGAAATCTACAATGAATCCCAAACATAAATGTCTTTATGATTATGTTTCTTTCCTAAGAGTCTGAAATACAAAACAACTAGCAAATATATACTACTTAGGAAAAAAAAAAGAAAAACTTATGGTTCATCTTGTGACATGTCGTAATCAAAATCCTCTTCTTCTTCTTCACTTGAATCATAAAAAACTTCAATGCCCCATCATTAACAAAGTCATTATCTTTGTCACTCTTTCCAACAACATTTTGGACCATTTTCACCACACTAGCCTCTTTTTCAACAACAAAGTCATTTGTAGACCAAGAATTTATCAAATATTCATCATTGGCATGCCTGAATATATTGCCTTCAACATCCACTTGTACTTGTTAATATGCATCAACATCTACAACTTGCTTCTCAGAATCTTTGTAGGGAATATCATACAGATCCCGAGGTTGTATCTTTATAACAAATTCCCAATCATGAGATCTTGGATCTTGTGTGTATAATACTTGCTCCACTAATGATTCTAGAACAAAAACCTCATTCGTTTCAAATATCCAGACTTGTTAACACTTATGAACCCATATTCAACCACCTTCTATCCTCTACCAAGGTGTTGTACGTCAAACCAATCACACTTGAAGACAAATACGTGATTGCCACCAGGATAGTATAACTCATATATGTCTTTCAAAACTCCATAGTATTCCTTATCAGATAAACCATCCCGTCTAACCATAACTCCATAATTTTGGGTTTTCCTATAATCAGACCGACTTTCTGAAAAAGAAAACCATTTACAATATATCCAGCATAACATCTCATAACCTTCGAAGGAAAGCAAACCAAGTTGTATAGGTCATCATCAACACATTCTTCTCTATGCATACTATGCACCTATTCAAAGGAATTGAAAAGGGAAAAAAAGTTAAAGGCCATCATAGCTAGTGAATCAACCTATTAAGTTCAAATTTAAAATAACATAATACATATGCGTTCATCAATCCATTTGGCAAATTCTAACTTATGTCTTTTCTCTAAATTTATTAAACTTTCTCTTTGTAATTCCAACTTATGCTCCCTACATATAAAAGAATTTTAGCATTAGATTCAGTACTAACCAATATATATTTTGTTAATGAAGAAAAAATTTTAAAAAAATAAATGTACTCAGCAAACTCAACTAGTTCATCATAATTGTGAAGGACATATAGATGGATTTGATTCAACTCCTTGAAACTGAGGTCTTTTGGCACACCTTATCGTAGAGGATGCCCAAGTGGCCTAAATAGCGCTAGCTTGCTTTTGGAAGAGCTATCCTGAGCATTGACATCATCATTTCTTCCCTTTCGATTAAATTTAGTGTCATGTATCTTGAACAGAATGTTCGACACTCATCTGCAAGATAACCTTCCGAAATATAACCTTTAGGATGTGCTCGATTACGAATGTATTTTTTTAAGGTACGCAGATACCTAAGCAAATGAATTTATGTGTAACTACATTAGTTAATGTACTCTAAGAGAATGAAAGAGCACCCAAAAATTCATGTATCCAACTCGATATTGGGTACATCCATCAATATCGTACAGGACCTGTAACTTTTGCTTATGCTGCCAAGTGTATCAGAAGATACACCATGATATCAAAAAATGCAGGCAAAAAGACCATCTCAAGCTTGCATATGTATAAGGGATTTGTCTTTCGAAAGTATCAAGTTCCTCTTGAGTTATGTTTTTTACACAAAGAATCTGAAAAAAGATACTTAACTCAATCAATGGGTCATACACATTCTTCGGCAAGAATCTGCGAATAGCAAAAGGAAAGCGTTGCTCAATGAATACATAATGGTCAAGGCTCTTCAAACAAGAAATTTTTTTCCCGTTGTCTTTCACACATCGAGAAATGTTTGATAAGTATCCATCAGGAGATTTTAGTTCTTCAAACATCTTACATAATATAGCCTTGGCATATGAGTTCAATGTATAGCATGCAACACAAATTTGCACTTTGTCTCCATCCACAATAGGGGGTAACTCCTTCCTAATGGCCATGTTCATCAAATCAATTCGAGCCTTTATAGTATCTTTGGTCTTTCCTTTAATATTCAATAAAGTGCCTAGAACATTCTTAGAAACATTCTTCTCAATATGCATAACATCTAAGTTATGCCGAAGTTTTAATTTTCTCCAATAACGCAACTCAAAGAAGATGCTTTTCTTGTGCCAACCATATAAACTATTATATGCGTCCCGTTTTCTCTTGTTACCTGCAAACTTACCAAATTTGTCCTGGGTGAATTGACTATAGTGGCAACCAACAACGATGTCCCAAATAACCTCCTTTATTTTTTAGTGAAGTGCTTCTAGTTTCCTTATTGCACGCAGGACAAGTAAAGCGACCTTTTGTTGACCAACCAGATAAATCAGCATATGCAGGAAAGTCACTGATAGTTCATGAAATGGACGCATGCAACACAAAATTCTATGTGCAATAAGCATCATATGTTTGTACTCCATCCTTCCAAAGCTCATTTAGTTCCTTAACGAGCAGCTGAAGATACATGTCTATATTCCTTCCAGGAGATGTAGGTCCAGGTATAAGTAAAGTTAAAAGGAAAGAATGAGGTTTCATGCACAACCAAGGAGGCAAATTGTAAGGAATAAAAACAATAGACTAAATGCTATGTTACGAATCCTTAAAAGGTTGAACGCCATCGCAAGCTAATCTAAATCTAACATTGAGAGCATCTCCCGCAAATTGGGAATACTCTTTATTGAATGACTCCCAGGCAATTGAATCATCTAGATGTCTCATTACCCCATCTTTAACTCTTTCATCCTTATGCCATCTCACATCTTTGGCTGTCTTTCTCGACATATACGACTTTTGTAGTTGGGATTTTAATGGAAAAATGCGCAGTATTTTGCAAGGTGCTTGTTTAACTCTAGGTGGGCCTTTTTCAGTAGTTTTCCGTCCATGCAAACCACAAGTAGGGCACTCATTCAAATGTGCATATTCACGCTAATATGGGATGCAATTGTTGGCGCAAGCATCAATTTTCACACATTGTCATTAATAAGCTTCTTAGCCTCATAATATGAATCAGGTAGTATAGCCCCCTATGCTTGGCATTGTAACTTGAGCAAACCATCAAAAGAAGAGTCACTTTAATTGTTGAGAACTCTCAAGTGTAATAGTTTCACAATATATGACAACTTTGACATTGTTTCACCGTTTGACGACAATGGCTCTTGATATTCTTTCAAAAGATGATAAAACTTAGCTGCTTCACCTGTTGGTTGTTCATGTATAATCTTCAATATCCTTCTCATTTTCTATTCCCAAACCCATACCAACTACACCACATGCATCTTCCAACATATTAACTTCATCACTATCGTGACCAGCCTTATTCTCATTATTTTCACTAGAATTATCTCCATAAATTAGTCAACACTTTCATCATGGAACTTCCATGTAGTGTACTTTTCATATATTTCACACCTAAGCAAATCAAACCTTACTTCCAACCTAGTTTTCAATAATACATTTCAACATTTGTCACAGGGCCATCTAATAGTGAGTGTATTCTTGTCCTCCTCTCTAACATCTCGGAAAGCAAAATTTAGAAAAGCATCAACCCCATCTATGGAATCATGCGACGACCGATTTAGTTTCATCCATTCTTTGTTTAAAGCCATTTCCTACACTCAAAGTAGTAAATTTGTTTATAAGAATCTATGTCATAAATAAATCTAGTTTGCGCCCACGTTCATACACGGGTTGTGCATATGTAAAAAATAATAAAATTGAATATTACGATAAACATATGAAGTTAATATTATAAAAGTTTTCATTCTTACTTAATTCAGACAGAAGTGGAAAACAAAAGTAGTCCTAAATTACTCTTTGAAAATGATTCAAGTAAATCCATCATCAAAGCTTATTAATTTGATTGTTGTAACTTGTAACATGTGTTACTAAACTACAAATATGAGATAGAAAGATAGGCCCCATTTTTATTATTGTATTTAGGACAATGAGTCAAATAATAACCTATAACATAACGTGTAAAGAAAATATAGGTTGTGTCGTGCTTTTGCATGGGTTTTTATATGAACAACCGTGATTCTTATCAAAATTAAAACTTATACATATATCATATAATTTGAAACCTAATAGTGTGGCCAAAAAAACAAAACCACTCTCATAAACAAATGATCAGTTCAAGAATAAAAATGATATACGCATCAATATTTCAATTTAAAAAGTAATAGTTAGAATATATTTTATATGAATTTGCGCCAAACTTTTGATCTTAAAGTGAGATTTCATCTACACGTATTAATCTTCTTATCAAGAATTTTAATCCTTCTAAATGACTATTACTTGTTTAAGCACACCATCTACTTGTATTTTTGCATTTTATGTTTCTGGATGATCTTACTAACTAATTATTGAAGTGAACTATTAACTGATGTATTTGCATTTTCTTCAATCAATATCTATAAATGAATATCCAATGTTTATTACATGCTCCTTTTCCATTCAATATGAGATTAGGTCCCTACCTACTAAGATTGATTTTCATTTAAGTAGCTTTAAGCAATTCAAATACATGTAACCTGGACCAATTTCTGATTCATATCATTGCATACATCACTAACATACAAAGGGCAATGAGCAGAAGGTACAGATGTAGGACGGGATAAAAACTTAGGAAAATTTACTCATATCACAACAAGACTCAGTTAACAAAGGATGGGTATATGTCAGAAATTAAACTCTGAAATTAACATCAACTACATCCAGAAAAATTTCTCAAAGATTCATCAATATGATATAACATGAACTAAACCCAGAAATTAATGAGATAGATGCCTTGAAAAAGTCATGTGTTCTGCACGTACACTCAGCGGGAAAAATTCAAAAATAGCAATTTAGTTGTTGTCAAGGCCTGTGAGCCCTCTATTATTAAGGGAGTTAGAGGAGAGGGAGAGAGATTGCCATTGCTAATTATTTTACCTTTGCCTACACAGTCAACCAGGCATGGTGAATATTAAATATACCTTTGCCACATCAAGATTAGTTAATTTATGGGCAATTTCTTATTGCCAAATTCTTAGAACTTTGCACTTGGAAATTAAAGCATCATTTCCTGAGTTACTTGGAAAGAGCTAGGGCATAAGAATATGTTTTTGTGAACATACGTTTTCTCTAGGATATCTAGGGATTAAAAATTTTGAGTACCCATGTTTCTTTGTTCTTTTTTTGGCCTAATTTTAAATAAGCACATACTGATAAGGTGGTTTTTAACTTCTGCTCTATCTATAAAGTGACAATTAAAATTCTATTCCCGTTGATGTGCTTTCATGTATTGTTGTCCAAATAAATGAATTTCATACGTGGAGATGAAATCCAAAATCCTAAATTTAAAAAGTATATACAAATTCTTGTAAAAACATAAAAATTAGACTTATCATTGATGCATATTACACTTACATATCTTTTTCATCTTTTCATTTGCAAGATGGACGATAATTAGAGCTTATAACTTCAATAAGTATATAACTTTAATAAGTGGATAACTTCATTAAATTTACCAACTAAAATAGTGGATGATTTTTAACATTTTATTTCTTGAATATCATATGTAGGCATTTACATGCTTCAACTAATTTTGTTTAATTCATATGTGTAGAAAAGTTGTGAAATCAATCCCTCCAAGATTCCTTTTTTTTTGGGGGGGGGGGATAGGTATTCCTACAAGAATTAAACAAGGATAGATTTTTTTGTTAGCCGTACAATCAATTATTAACCTAGGACTTAATATTCTCTTTCATTTTATTAGACTTGAAAGGTTCGATTCTACAATTAGTTATGCAGTATCTTTTGTTAGCTGGTTAGCTCACCTTTTCTTTGCAGCAATGAAATTTCAGAAAGGGGTTTTGAAAATTACATTTAATGCTTAATGGCATTTGTTTTGATTATTTTATTCTCATGCCTTATTAGAGTAGGATAGAGCTTTTTCTGATGGAAATGGAAGACACAGCAACCCAACTAACTCCTTTACACTTGAGTGTCTTCTCATGTACAGGTTCCGAGTGGGTTTTGTTATTACGAGATTTGAAAGATCAAAATATAAATAGCAATTCAGTTGTTGTTAAGGCCTGTGAGCCCTCTGTTGTTGAGTTAGAGGAGAAGGGAAGAGATTGCCATTGCCATTTATTTTGAGGGGAATAAATAGAATCAGTTGTAAGAGAATTCCATGTTTTAGGGATCAAGGAAAAAACTCTGTTCATTCTCTTCAACTTTCCCTCTCCATTGGCAGTTGTGAAATTCTGGCTTCTCCTCGAAAATTGGCATTTCATAGAGAAACACTATCAATTAGTATCAGAGATATTTCCTGGCCCTGATTGATTGAGTTCAGATCCTGAATATTGCATTCGGGTTTTCTCATTGGTTGAGGACAACAATGGCGGTTTCAGACAATACCAGGTTAAATGATAATCAAAGGTGGGAAGAATTGTACCAGCAAATGTGGTATTCCATTGGGGAATTCAAGTAGCAGTAATGGCATAAGAATGATCAACTTAGGGAATTGATTATAGGTCTTAGCAGACAAGTGCTGTAGATTGCCAAACCACAGTATCAACAGGAGAAAATTCATTTGGCAATTCAAACCTTTCTCTATCTAGACTCTCTAGAATTGATTTCCCAAGGTTTAATGAGGATGATATACAAGGATAGGTGTATATATGTGAACAATTCTTTGAAGTAGATAACACTGCTAAAAACTTAAAGGTTAAAATTGCTTCAATACGCTACTGAAAACAATTTTTTAAAGTAAATTACATGAACAATTCTTAAATGGGGAAGATGTACAAGGACGGGTGTATACATGTCATACTCCAAGACTATAGGGTAAGCCCCTGCACAGCAGAGACCTACTCAAGTCCCAACCCCTGCAAAATAGAGACCTACTCACAACTTCCCTTCTTAGAGGAGTACCTCAGCCTCTAGCACTGGATCTATTTCATCTAAACCAAGGACTATATAAAAGTCTTTGAGCCCTTAAGACATTGAAGAAAAAAAAGCAAAGAATTTGTGTTTTTTCTGTGATGAGAAATATTTTAAAGGCATCTGTATCAATTAATTGATCCACCAAATCATCACTATAATACAACACGAAGTGCACATTAGAATCTGTATTTAAATTTCTCAAAGATTCATCAATCTGTACTTAATTTTCTCTGTCCCAAATGGGAAAAAAAAGCAATTTCGGTCTGAATTTCAATCCAACAGAGTCAAGACAGAGTGCGAATTTGTGAGGAATTTCTCAAATAATTTTGCTTTGCTATACTATAATATGTCTAGATGAAGAAAATTACCTAATTTGTGCACAAATTCGATGCCATTTCACTGCCATGGAGCCGAAATAGATTGCGACTGTGCGAGGAAGGTTGAGCGAGCAAAGGGCGACACCACTAGGCCGGAACCACCAGTCGGTGTTGCTTGGAACTAAGCGAACGATGATGAAGTAGGTGTGGGTGCTGAAGAAGATGAGTGTGAACTATGTGTGAAGATGAGCGTGAGGTTGAGGAAGATGAAGATGAAGAGGCCAGTGTCAATGCTTTGGTTCTCGATCAATTTAATTCGCTTGGCTAGGTTAATTACACCTCCTCTTCCCAGCTTTTTTTTTTTTTTTTGAAAGACACTTTTAAAATCTAGTCAAGTTTACTTTTATTTTTTTAAAATAAAATTTTATGTTGTCTTATAAATAATAAATGATTATTTTTTGTTTATAAAAAAATTTTGTGATAATAATCGTAATCATAATAATAGTATGATAAGTATGTGATTTTATGTCTATTTTATGCTGTTATTTTTAATTTCTAAGGATTGTTGCTAGTTATTTGTTTTTTCTTGTTTGCTAAATTTACAAGATTTTAGTTAGTTCATTAAATTTTTATATTTCTTATGTTTAGCAACAACATGTTGTTGCGATAAAAGGGCTACAAAATTAGCAACGATCTGGGTCATTGCAATAAAAATGCCCACCAATTTGCAACGACATAAGTTGTTACAACAGAAAGGTTCTAATATACACAACGACAACCAACGTTGTCATAGGAAGGCTTTAGTGCCTGCCAAAAATTCGTTTGTGAGGGAGCCAAAATTATCAATTTTGGTAAGAAGATTTGGCAACAACACTTCACTGTCGTTGCACTATACATTTTAGGCAACAACTACAGCTATGTCATTGCCAAAGATTGTTACAAAAAAGGCATTTTCTTATAGTGTTTGCGGTTTTTTTTTAAAAAAGATGCGTGCTCCTAATAACAATACCAAAAAAAATGCAAAAACTAAGAAAAGAAACTATAAAAACCTAAAATGCAACCGAAAATGAAAAGAAACCTAAATGTACTTCTAACATGCTTCTAACCGCTTAATATTAAAACCTACAATGTAACTCCAAATGCAATCATAAATCATATATACAATACATACACAAGCATACATCATACTAAATCAGGCATCAAACGCCATCAAATACTGACTATCTCCCCCATATTTGAACAAAATATTGCCCTTAATATTTGCACAGAGTAGAAAACGAAAGGGGGAGCAGCAAGAAGCAATCAGATAGGAGGTGAGGAAGGAGGGTGGGGTGGTTAACCATAAGAGATATGTCAATCTCACCAAGTCTCTAAACAAGCCTTATAATCCTGAAAGTATTGAGTCTGAGTAGCTAGCATCCCACAGAGCTCGTCGTGGTGCTCTTAGACAAAGTCACGAACAGCGGTGTTCTCAGAACCAACATAGGCTTGAAGGGATACTTGCTCCTCTTAGAAGGATCTAAGGGTGGCTTAGAGGCCAGTATAGTCAGTGGGGGTTGGTTAGGAAGAAGAACTATATCCAACTTGACTAGTAAATGGGGGTGGAGGGGGTGCGGGTTGAACAAGCTTAGCACCGCCAGGTATGCAATAAAGGTTAGCCCAGTGAAATAAGGTGGTTCGATCAACATTTAGAAGCAGCAGAAGTCAATCCCCAGGATAAATCCAGCACAACCATCCAGCCTCTACTTTGTAAAAGTTCATTAGCTTAAAAGCGACTTAATCAAGCTGCTCGGACCCAGATACTCGATCCTTAGGGTTGGGCTCAACACCTAAAATCTAGTAATGGTAGTGACAATACCACCAATGACTATCCTACCCTTAGTGCTAGCAGCACTCTACAATTTTCCAGCCAAGAACTCCCCAGGATCAAGTTAAACACTATCAAGCATGCAAGATAGAAAATATAACTCAGTCAATCTCGCGACATTCAAACTATCATCATGAGCAAAGAAACATTAAGCAAGGACACGCTGACCTACGCGAGTGCAAGCGTTTCGAATATGGGTGCATTTGGAAGAACTGGTACTATACCTAACATTCCCTGAAAACTTGCCCCGAAATGCATTCGGGTTAAATTCTCGGGGTACTTGACAATTTGGTAAATCCATGTTAGGTGAAAAACCAAATATGATATTGAAGGTACCTAAGTTCAACTCATAAAACTGCCATTGCAAATGAAAGGAAATATACCCTGCTTAACATTGAGGCTCTCGAGTGACTTCAACATGTAGAGTACTCAGGAATTCTAAGGTAAGATCCTGATATGTATGCTCCTTAATCTCTATAAAATGTGCCATACCCCATCGTGCAAACAACCACCTTTTATCATCTAACAATCCTAAAGGGCCTAATAATTTGTCATCATAGTAATGAGTTGCCATAACAATTTGTTCATTCAAGTAAGTACATCTAACAATATAGTCGGGGTTAGTTAAACAGAGAGGATAAGGAATGTTACCTTGGGCTCATGTGTTGGTGGAAGTTTAGGAGCTCCGTTGAGGGCAGGATAGTGCTTGGCTGGATGTTCCTACCTCCTTGATACTCTTTTGTCTCTTGGTGGGTGCCATGATTGTAAAATGGAAGAAAAATTGAAACGATGTGAGAAAGAAAAATGACAAATTTAAGTCAAAAAGAAGAAGAATTAGAGAGGGAAGAAGATGGTCATGGAAGATGGGCGAAGGTGAGATGAGGTTGAAGAAGAGATGGTGAACAGAGGTGAAATTTGTGGGAGAAAGAGAAAGATTAAGTGAAAAGGGAAGATTTTGAGTGAAAATGGAGTAAAGTTGAGAAGAAATGAGGGAGAAATTGAAGATGTAACAGTGGTGGGTTTAGAGACAGAATAGGGAGGTAGAGAGAGAGAGTGCCAAAGAAGAAGAAGAAGAAGAAGATGGGGGAATGTGGATGGTCACTGTGCTCAAAACCCTTGACCGCGGCCCGTAGCACCTCACCACTATCTGTGGGGGTCACCATGGTCAAACCGTGGTGTCTGCTGGATACCAGTTTTTTTTTTTTTTGGTGCTGATTGGGCACCCTACGGGCCATATTGAGGTGCTGCTATCCGTGGTGCCCATCATTTTTTTTTCTTTTTTTTCTCTTGTGATCCCTTTGTCTCTCTTCGTTTTTCCTTTCGTCTCTGTTTTTTTTTCCTTACTATGAAAGACTACCAAAAAAATGAAAATCAAAGCTATAAAAGGGGCTTGAGTTACCTCCCAAGAAGCAGCTTTTTTAAGGTCAAGAGCTCGACCATGCATCTATGTTCGGTCTGGCTTGGTGAGTGTATGAATAGTGGCCTTCTCAATAGGTTGCCCCACAAGATAGGGCTTGAGCCGCTGTCTATTGACTGTGAACGCACCTGCAGACTCACTCCACACTTAAACCCCTCCACTAGGTTGAACTTTGGTGACTTGAAAGGGCCCCGACCACCAGGATCTCAGCTTGCCGGAAATAATCTCAATCTCGAGTTGAACAATAGGACCATGTCACCTTTTTCAAATCTCTTCTTCATGATGTGCTTGCCCTGCCATCTCTTAGTTTGCTCTTTGTAGATGCGTGAACTCTCATAGGCCTCCAACCTTAGTTCAACTAGCTAACTCAATTGCAAGAATTGCCTTTCTTCGGCTGCTTGAAGATCAAAATTGAGCGTGTTTATGGCCTAATATGCCTTATGTTCTAACTCCATGGGCAAGTGACAAGACTTTTCAAACACCAATCGGTATGAAGTGGTGCCTAGAGGAGTCTTATAGGCGGTGCGATATGCCCAAAGAGTATCATCAAGCTTGAGTGACCAGCCTTTACGGGACCGATCCACCGTTTTCACCAATATATTCTTTAACTCCCGATTTGAGAGCTCTACTTGCGCACTTGTTTAGGGATGGCAAAGTGTAGCAACCTTATGGAATGCCCCATATTTCTTCAATAGTGACTCTAGAGGCTTGTTTTAAAAGTGTGTTCCATCATCACTTAGAAGAGCTCTCGGTGTGCCAAACCTTGTGAAGATAGTCTTCTTGAGGAACTTGATGACAACATTGGAATCATTGGTTGGGGTGGCAATGGCTTCCACCCACTTAGAAGCATAGTCAACTGTCATAAGGATGTAAAGGCTGCTACGGGAAGAAGGAAAAGGACCCACGAAGTCAATCCTCCATATATCACACAACTCAACCTCAATTATGCCACTTTGAGGCATCTCAAGCCTCCTGGTAATGTTCCTCGTTCTTTGGCATCTATCACAAGTCATGACAAATTTTTTTACATCCTTCAAATCATGGGCCAATAGAAACCTGCTCGGAGTACCTTTATAATCTTCTTGTCTGGTCCCAAGTGTCCACCATAGGTTGAAGTATGGCAATGGTGCAAGACACTATGGACCTCATTTTCCGGCAAGCATCTTCTATAGACCCCATCTCCACATAGCTTGTAAAGAAGAAGCTCCTCCCACACATAGTATTTGGTATCGGAAAGGAATTTCTTCCTTTGTTGGTAGGACAATCCTAGAGGTAGCACCCCGCACATTCTGAAGTTGAGCAAATTAGCATACCATGGGATGGCTTGGTGGGAAATGGTAAAGAGTTGCTCATCAGGGAAGGAGATATGAATGGGAAGCTCTTCGCTAGGAGTAGCCTCAGGGCCTAGGAAGGGTAGATGATTGGTAACCACATTTGCCAATTCAGCCTTATCTTTGATCTCCAAATCAAACTCTTGAAGAAGGAGGACCCATTGGATGAGTCGGGGCATGGAGTTAGATTTCTTCATTAATGCTTCAAAGCGGCATGATCAGTGATGAAAATGACCTTTGAATTGATCAAGTAAGATTGAAATTTTTCCAAGGCAAAGGCAACTGCTCGGAATTCATTCTCCATCGTAGCATAATTCACTTGAGCCTCATTAAGAGTACGACTTACATAGTATATGGCATATGGCTTATTGTCCTTCCTATGGCCAAGAATGGCGACCACTTCATAGTCACTTGCATCACACATCACCTCAAAAGGTAGCTCCCAATCCGGAGCTTGTATCACCGGAGCCGTGATTAATGCCTCTTTTACCTTGAGAAAAGTACTCAAGCATTCTTTACTAAACTTAAAAGGCACATCTTAACAAGCAAATAGGTGAGAGGTTTTGCAATTTTCGAAAAATCCTTTATGAACCTCCAGTAGAAACTGACATGTCCTAGAAAACTCCTCACACCCTTTACAGAAGTTGGTGGTGGCAATTTTTCAATCACCTCTACCTTTGGTTTTTCAACTTTAATGCCTTTTTTAGAGATAACATGACTGAGGGAAATGCTCTCTTGTACCATGAAATGACACTTCTTCTAATTTGAAACCAAATTCACATCTTCACATCTTTGCAAGACTTTGGACAACTTATTTAAGCAATGGTCATGGGTTGCACCATACACAAAAAAGTCATCCATAAAGACTTCCATTATACCCTTAATAAAATCATAGAAAATAGTTATCATACAATGTTAAAATGTAGCAGTGGCATTGCATAACCCAAATGGCATTCTCCCATAAGCATATGTACCATAAGGACAAATTAAAGTAGTCTTTTCTTGTTCATTAGATGGATAGGGATTTGAAAGAAACCCGAATAGCCATCTAAGTAGCCAAAATATGACTTCTTAGCCAATCATTCAAGCATTTGGTCAATGAAGGGAAGGGAAAAGTGATCTTTATGGGTGGCTTTATTTAATTTCTGATAATCAATACACATACATCATCCTGTGACAGTCCTAGTAGGAATTAGCTCATTGTTCTTGTTTCTGAGAACAGTCATCCCCCTTTTCTTTAGCATAACATAGACCGGGCTTACCCGCGCACTGTCGGAGATTGGGTAGATAATGCCAGCCTTAAGCACTTTCAAAATTTCCATCCTGACCACCTCTTGTATGTTAGGGTTCAACATTCCTTGGTGTTTAATTGAGGGCTTATGGCCATCTTCCATTAAAGTTTGATGGAAACGCACAGAAGGATGAATTCCTTTTAAGTGATCAAGAGTATATCTATGGCTTTACGATGCTCTCTAAGTACTCTAAGCAAAGAGTAAACTTGAGATGCATTCCAACTTGCATTCACAATCACAGGATTTGTAGAGTTGGGTCCAAGAAATTCATACCTTAAGGAGGAAGGTAGAGGTTTCAATCCTGCCTCGAGAGCTTGCTCCTCATCAGATGAGGGCTTATTTTCAATCGTCAATGGTTCCACCTTAGTAAGGAAAGGTAGAATTGGTGGAGAGGCTGCCAAAAGTTAAGCACACATGGCTACTTTGGGATTTTCACTCTTAGTAGTGCTATTATTCAACATCAACTGCTCTAGAGGGTCATTAAAATCAAGGTTGGACATGGTTTGCCATATCAAACCATCAACCACATCAATCATATTACATTCATCAGAAATTAAATGGAATTTAGAAGCTTTGAACAAGTTAAACTCCACATGATCATCCCCCATATCAAAAGGTAGCTTGCCGTTTTTCAGATCAATAAGGCACCCGGCGATGGCTAAGAATGGCCTCCCAAGAATGATGGGGGTGTGTGTATCCTCTTCCATTTCTAAAATCATAAAGTCTACCAGCACATACAAATCTCCTACCTTTATTAGAACATCCTCTAAAATACCCATGGGGTATTTCACTGAACGGTCCGCTAATTTTAAAGAGATAGTAGTCGATCTCATCTCTCTAAGTTCCGATTTCTCACACATAGAAAGGTGCATAAAGCTCACACTTTACCCTAAATCACACAAAGCATCGTTTATAGGCACATTTCCTATTAGGCACGGAATTGAAAAACTACCGGGATCCTTAAGCTTAGCAGGGAGCTTATTTTGGATCGCGACACTACACTCTTCAGTCAAAGCTACAGTCTCATGCTCTTCTATCTTTCTTTTGACAGGTAGAATTTCATTCAAAAATTTAGCATACGAAGGCATTTAAGACAAAGCATCAGTAAATGGGATGTTTATGTAGAGTTTTATAAGGACCTCTAAAAGGTTCCCAAATTGCAAATCAAGTTTTACCCTAGCCATCCTTTGAGGGAATGGTAAAGGTGGGGTGCAAGGTTTTTGGGAAGTGATCTTAGGGTCCTCAGGAACCCCATCAGATTTGTGGACAACATCAAAAATCACATTATTAGAGGGTGTAGACATCTCTTTCTCAATATTCTCAACATGCTCATTCTCATCATGTAAAGACTTATAATTGGTAACCCCCTTAGGTCCCTCTACTTATTTCCCCCATCTCCAAATCATAGCATTGCATTGCTTCCTAGGGTTAGGCTCAGGCTTACTAGGAAGTCTACCCAGGGGTGTAGATGAAAAGCTAGCTTGTTCGGTAATTTCGGCTTCCAACATCTTATTGTGAGTTGTAAGCACATCAAACTTAGAGGCTAATTGCTTTATATACTCATCTTTCTTTTGTTGCGCTAAAAGCACACTCTCCATTATGGCCTCTAAATTGGACTTTTAGGGAGCTTATAGAGGGAAAGGTGGTCTTTGAAAACCAGGGGGTGGCCTAGCATTTAACGGAGGCATAATCGGAAGTTTTGATTAGACCTATATGAGAAATTCGGATGATTCCTCCAACCTAAATTGTAAGTACTGGAGTAAAGTCATTGGTCAGTCTCATGTTGAAGTTTTAGACGTAATTGACTTCACTAGAGTCTTGGAAAAAAGGACTCCTAAATTGACAATTCAAATTCATATGTTCAATAGAACCATAAATTTCACATGGCGGAGGGACACTAGAATTCACAGTATTGCATTCAGACCTTTGAGTCATAGCATCAACTTTAGCAGAAAGCAAAGTAAGTGCATTAACTTCAAGCTTACCTCCAACTCGCTTGGGTTGGCCTCGTTCTGTGAACCATTGGAAATTATTTAGTGCCATCTCCTCTATCAAATTGAAGGCTTCATCCTCTGTGTTGTACATCAAAGTGCCTCCTGTTACCGCATCTATAGTGGACTGCACTGCTTGAGTAACTCCAGTGTAAAAGGTTTGGACGATCATCCACTTTTGGAGTCCAAGATGAGGGTATAACCTTAGCAAGTCCTTGAATTGCTCCCAACCTTTATAGAGCTATTCTTCTTCTCTTTAAGTGAAGGTAGTGATTTGGTTCCTTAGACTTGCCATTCTTGATGGTGTGAAGAATTTGCTAAGAAAGGCTTTAGTTAGCTCATCCCAAGTGGTGATAGAATCCGGCGGCAATGAATGTAGCCAACAACGTGCCTTGTCCTTGAGAGAAAACAGGAATAGGCGAAGGCGGATTGCATTAGTGGAGACCCCGTTTAACATCAATGTCTCGAACACCTCCAAAAAGATTGAGAGGTGAAGATTGGGGTCCTCTATTGGTAATCCTCCAAACGGCATTTGTTGAACCATTGAGACTAGTGCCGGCCGCAACTAAAAGTTGTTCATCTCCAATGTGGGTCTAACTATGCTAGAGGTGATACCTTGGACACCCGGAGTGATGAAATCCCATAGTGTCGTTCTTTCAGGTTCCCTTCTTAGTGATTCCATCTTTGGTAAAGTTTCTCAAGCCTTGCACCTATGTCTGTCTACCCTTTTCTTCTTTCTCATTTGATGAAAAGTCCTCTCAGTTTCAGGATCGTGTTCATAAGCAAATGGACTTTGCATAAAAGGGAGAATCTTCCTGCAAGCTAAATCATCAACACTACCAAAGCAATCAAAAGTGGAAGAAAAAAAATGAAAGAAAAATACTTAATCACTCTCACAAGATCGACTCCATATTTAGAAATTTGGTCCCCGATAACGGCGCCAAAGACTTGACACTACCATAAGTGGACAGGTGTTGTAGTTAAAAAGAAAGTATCATCCACAGAGACCAAAAGCAAAATTGCCAAGTTCTTTCGATTAGAAAATGCTAACCAATATCTCAATCGAGGATTTTAATTCGGTTAGTTTCTAAATTCAAGCAAGAAAAAATGTTTAGGGATTTATTTAGTTCAGAAAGGTGTTGGATCATATGATTTAACATGTGCATTTCACTAAATTGGACAATTTCAAGGAATTACAATAGATTTAGAATTTAGTCTGTTCTTTCGGAGTTGACCAAATTGCCTAAACTAAATGAAAGTCGTTCTTTCACACTAATTTATCTTAGTCTAGGTTCCATATTTTTATTACTCATTCATTATCCCCCCAACGTGCAAATTTCTCTTTTAAGCCATTGTTACGTTAAGTCCTATCAAGTGGTCTAAGAATCAAATTTCACCTTCCAGTTCTTCACTCAATTATCTCAAAGGTGCAAGAGAATTTGGGCAAGTCCACTCATAACATGATAATTACTTGATGAAATAAAATCAAATTAACATGAAAGAAAACACAATTCTATTGAATTAAAATGATCCAACTACACTTCCATTAACAAACAAATCCCTAAACAAGATAAACTACTCACTCATGATTAAACTTAAACAACTGAATAAGATATGAGAGGGAAAAGCTTGGCAATGATGGCTTCCAACAAAGTCTTCAAACCGCCAACAAAACCTAATTCCATGCTCAAGATTCTCACTTGCACACAAAAGCAAACTAAAATTCTAACTATAAAAGATAAAAATTGAGAAAGAGAATGACTATGGAAGATGAGGGAATGCTCCCCATTGCTGCCGAGGGATGTCCCTTTAAGCAAAAGTTCGAGCTCTCTCAGCCACATAGTCGAAGGGGGACGAAGAGGCCATAGTTGCAAAGGCACCATGGTCCATGGTGGTCACCATGATCGGATCATGGTGCCTATTGGACCGATCTCTCTTATTTTTCTTCTTACTCCACAGGCATGGTGACATTATGTGGTATCGTGCTGAGCCAAAACGTGCTCCCACCAAGTCAAATGCCGGGTCAATTAGTCTGAAAACCTGCAACAATCACCAAAAAACCATACCTAACAGTAAATCGGGAAAAGAGTATAAAATATAACATTAGTCTCTTAAAACCCTAAAAAGTGCCATAAAACTACCCCAAAAATGAATTAATCAAAGGCATTTATCAACAAGCACCATTAGATTGAAAACGAGATTAGCAGGCTTAAGGCTTAGAGTGAGGGTTTTCAAAAATTTCTTTCAAAACTCACTAAGGGACAGTGAGACTTGGACATACTACTTGGATCCCAAAGTGTGCTCTTTAATGGAGAAGGTCTTAGATATGATCCTAGTAATAGGAGAAAATCATATCAGAAATCAACATAGTTCAACGAACAATAAAATGTTTTTAAAAAAACTCTAATCATTCAAGGATGACAAAATAGTACCGAAGTAAATCTAAGTAGAGACGGTGGCAGAGAAACTTTGCGCACGCTAAAGATCACACTAGATGTAGTCCAAGAATTGTTCAAGGGTGTGTAATGAAAGGTATAAGGCCCTTAGGCATAATAACAAATCTTGTATAGAGATCTCTAATCAAGGAAAGTAGAATGATTTGATGTTTGCTTTGTAGACATGCTTCAAGTTAAACACTGATCTACTGCACCTTGATAGCAATTGCTTGAAGCACGTCATTACTGATGCTACTGGGCTATCATGACATGAAGAATCAAATCATGGCAAAGTTACAGTTGTCAACATAAATTATATAGAGATCATTGGAGTTGGAGAAGTCGTTAAAATCCCTCTAACTCAATTTGTGAATGTTTACTTGGTAGATGGCTTTAAACTCAATTTTCTTAGCATCTCCCATTTATATGAGAAAGGGAACACATATTAGTTCCTAAAAAACCCTAATCAAGCATAGTAGAAAGATGAAGGAATGAGAAGTATAGAGGTTTAGCTTCTAAGGTTTGTATGCAAGTTCAAGAGGAAGAATTTCTCATTCAAAACAGCCCTATATTTGAAATTTAATTTCAAAAGAAGAATTTAGGTGATTAATGAAAAGATTTAAAAAGATTGAATCAAAATTCCTTATCAAAACTCAAGGGTTAAAACAAAACTCTGATCACTCTTTCAGTTACACAAAAAAAGAAACAAATAAGAGGAAAATATATAGGCAGCCAATGGTGGGCAGTAATCAGTGATAGGGATGGCAATAGTGGTGGTCATATGGGATATGGATAGTGAGGGAGAAGTGAGAGGAAGAGATTATGCGTGAGAAAGACGCGGGTTTACATTATTACATTAAAACTAGGCTTCAAATTTTATTTTTTTTATTGGCTAGTAAAGGAGAAAAGAGAGACATCTGGGGATTAAATTATTAAGCAAGTTGAGAATTTTAGGGATTTTTAATATCTTTTCCAAAATACTATCAAAAATTTAAATTTTAAACTTTGAAGTTAGGACGGAAAGCTTGAAATAAAATCTATTTTTTCAATTAAAAATTTATTTTTTCTTTATTAAAAACTTTGAACTAAGTCAAATGTAAGGATTTTTGGGCTTCACCTAAAAATCCTACTTTTTACAAAAGATCCAGTGCTCAAGTTACTACATACGAGCTCAAGCGACTAGCGATAATTTGCAAAATTAAAATCATGTTAATTGTTCTCCGAGAAATATGAATATAAATTTTTGAAGATCTATAAAAGCGGTGGGAGAATCTTGCCTATAAGTGAGAGGGTGGACCAGGACTGTCATCCTTCCTAAGTGGGAACTTCAGAGAAATCACTTCAAGAGAGGTATTGAATGGTGTATTGTAGTACGGCCTGTGGTGGACGTTTCCAAATTATGTAAATCCTTGAGCAGATTAATAAGAGTGGTGAAATCCTTAGGAAGGGATCTTAGGTGGCAACAAAGCCCAGTTGGAGGGTGAATCTCAGTTTAAAAAAAAAAAAAAACATGTGTTTTGCTTTTTGCATTATTCTCTTATTGCTCAGTTTCCTTGATATGTTGCTCTATATCCTTGCCTTTATTATTCAACTACTATTATGTGTTATATATTGTGATTAGGTTTATATTTGTGAATATTTATGATCCCCTTTTTCACCGCCCATCTAGGTTGACTGAGTTTACATAGGACCAATAAACAAAATGCTTGTGCGGCATACTAAAGAAGGTATTATCAATATTCAAGCAGGATTGACATGAAAAATTAGAGGAGGTTCTTTTAGCATATCGAATCACATACAAAACACTAACACAGTGAAGCCCTTATGCTCTAGTACATGGACTGAAAGATGTCCTACCATTGGAAATTCAAAGTTCAAATTTATGCATCGCTGCATAACATGACTTGAGGGAAGATGAAAACTAAAAGCTTCGCTTGGCAAAGTTGGAGGTCCTTGAAGAAAAAACACTTCAAACCTAGTAAAACTTAATGTTATCTAGCTCATCTATCTCAGGCATTTAACAAAATGGGTACCCACATTCATTTCACATGTGAGATCAAGTGCTTGAACAAAGAAGACCAATGATCATGATTCGCAATATGTGAAGTAAGTCCACTTCTGAGTGGGAAGGTGCTTATGTTATCCATGAGGTATGCATAAATGGCCCCTACAAGATAAGGAATAGGGAAGGACTTTTGGTCACCCTGATGAATGGCAATTTCTTGAAGGGATACTTACTTGACAAGATGCTCGAATAGCTCTTGAACAGGAGCTTAGATTGCCCATATATAAAACAAATGGAAAAACATTTCATTTGTGACGTTCCTCACCTGTATAAGTATAAACTGAGAATAGTAAAAATAAAAACTTCTTACAATGCTCCTAGTTCACGAGAGAATAAACTATGAATGTAAAAAATAAACTTAAAAAAATGCAACACTCTTGGACCGTAGGGGTATAAACCGACAATGGTGAAATAAAAAAATTAATGTGTAATATGTTGAACTGTATCATGACTTGATCTTGTTGAAAATTACAAGTTTCCAAGAGTACATAGGTGTCTTGGTAAACTAAATTAGCAAGTGCAATCAAAATAAGGCCAAAAAAAGAGGGCGGGAACAACCAAACATGTCTCATCTGATATAGAAAACAAAACTCATTGCAAAAGTTCATTTAATGTTGAAAGAAAGAAGAAACAAAATGAACTAGCAATAAATCAAGAAGCATTCATTCAACCATTAGGGTTGATTGAATATTACATCTCTAGTATAACTTGCTCATTCCCCTCTAGCTTCTCCACGTCATTAGGTGATCGAGCAGGCATTACATGAAGGCCAGTAAGAACCTTGGATTCCTCATCAACTTCCTTCTTAATAGTTGCTACCATAGTTAACTTGGCGCTGACATCATCCTTCAGTTGTCCCTTTTCTTCTTTGGTAATGTAAAGTGCTTTCCCTAAGCCAACAATCTTTTGGGTTGCATTCTTATGTTGCTGCTTGAATGCGTCAGAATCTGTATGAACAATGGAAAGATCAGATTATGAAAGTTCGAACTGCTTAGTGCAAATAGCATTTTCCTTCCCTAGGTCATTAGGATGTTCAGACATGGATTCTACTATTCTTAATGGCAAGAAAGCAGATACATCACTTCCATAGTCCTCTACCTTCTTTGAAGGATTAGCTTCCCATAGAGCTGCTTAATACCCTTATATATCATCAGGGCTTCATGGATTTTGGCTTCCACGTTCTCAAATGATGCATCCTTTGAAGCAGTCAAGTATTGAGATCTCATTACTCGTATGGCGATTGTGGTGATGTCCTGAGAACTATGCCCTGGGCCGAAAGAAGTGATTGTAATAGTAATAAAGGCTAGTATTGCCTTTTTAAGCCCAGTAATAGCAATGTCCACAACAATAATGTATCATCTCCTCATATCTACTTCAAAAGAATTTAGCCCATCAATTTAATCTTGGCAATTAGTGGGGGAGGAGGTATCTAAAGATTTCATTCAGTCAAAGCTAAACCATTAATTGCTAGAAGGGATGCCAACCCTCTCACAATAGGATTATTATTACCTTTGCCCTGATGTCCTTTAGGGGTAGACAACTTTGTTATGAGACTAACTTCCTTAAATAACTATTCATCAACAACAGGTGTAGCTTCTTGCACTAAGTTGAATTCACCAATCTTTTAAAAAAAAAAAAAAGAGATGGAGGCTTAAACAAAATAGGCATGGTATAGTTTCATCCTACAAAAAGGGGAATAGAAAAAAGAAGAATTACAACAAGAAGACAAAGGAAAGAAGTATACACCATCAAGGTTAACTTATTCCGTTGAATAGCTCCTGGCATCATCAAAGAACTTATCCCCAATTCTTATGCTAGTACTCTTCAAGTCATAACCTCACATCTTTTGCGCTATCCATGTTTAAAGTTTGCCTCAGGGTGTTATTTGTTGCCATTATCATCTACTAGATTCTGCTTTTTGTTAGCGAGGTGAGCCTTAGAGAACCTATTAATCTTTTTACTAGACTTTTAATCCTTGGTATCTAAGTCATCATTAGAGTCGTTTTCTATCTCCTTGAATCGTCTTTAGAATCCTTTTCTAGGTCCCTCCACATACTTTGATGAGCTTGCCTCCACAGCCTTCTCTTATTCCATACTCTTCCTAATGGATAAAGACATTAGTCATGGGGTCAATGAAGACCACTATTCTTACATGTTGAAGTGATGTACTAGTGAGTGTTAAGGAGCGGCAAGGCAAGACACATTAAGACCTACTCCGCAAAAATAAGGGATGTTTTTAATACAGGAGGGGCATTATCATGTAACACCATTCGAGTACAGTGGTCCTTAAGGAGCATCCTAGGAATCACTTACAAAACCTAAATTGTCTATGACACCGATCTAGGCTGTGGGGTTCAATGTAGAAAGGTCTACGGCTGATTTTTAACCGACATGAGACACCTTATGTAATGCCCCGAGCCCTCTTAGTCGCGGGTCTTACCAATAACGACTTCAAGGATCGTCGACTAGCCTCACAAATCGCCACAAGTCTTTCAGATGTGCTTCGTCCTCGCTCGCATGCTGCCTAGGAAACTTCCCAGGAGATCACCCATCCTAAGATTGCTCACTAGCAAGCACGCTTAACTGTGGAGTTCTTAAAAGTGGGCTTCCCGAAAAGAAAAGTGCACCTTTGGTGATATAAGTAGTTACTTCGATCCTTTTACGCCACACTCGGGGTGTTACAATCACCCCCACTTGAAGCGCATAACGTCGTCGTTATGCCCACTAACCGACTGACTTACAAATCCTCTTGACTGGCAGTCCACACCCAGTATCTTTGCCCCGCTAGGTGATTACCCATAGGCCATCCATCCACTGGTGCAGCTCATGGTCGCGGGTCGGCTCTGATACCATCTGTAATGCCCCGACCGCTCTTCGTCGCGGGTCTTACCAATAAAGACTTCAAGGATCATCGACTAGCCCCACAAATCACTACAAGTCTTTCCGATGTGCTTCATCCTCGCTCGCACGCTGTCTGGGAAACTTTCTAGGACATCCCCCATCTCAAGATTGCTCCCCAACAAGCATGCTTAACTGTGGAGTTCTTAAGAGTGGGCTTCCTGAAAAGAAAGGTGCACATTTGGTGATATAAGTCGTCACTTCGATCCTTTTAAGCCACACTTGGGGTGTTACACCCTAAGTCGTGGATTATCCCTTCATGGAAATGTTTGCAGGCATCACCAATGTTGTTAAAATTCGCATGAGAATCAAAGTAGCTCACTATAAACTGACTTGGACGGATAGGTTGTAGTATGTGATAGGTATTGAAGTAGTGAGCAAGCCATTCACACAGATAATGACCAAAAAATAATAGCTGTGAATAGGAAGGCTTCATAACATTGGTAATATCAAAAAGGCCATGGTAAATCCTTACTAACACGGGGACTACCATATTAAAGTGCAAGAAGATGACATTAAGATGGCAATTGATAAGTGCTTTATATGTTTATCTTTTTAGGATTATTTTGCCTCGTTTTTATGAGAATTTTGTGCATAATGATGTTATTTACTCTCCTATTCTCGATTTACACTTGGGTGTAGTTGTTTTATGTATTTTGCATGATTTTTAGTCTTTCTACCCTGCATTTGCCCTTTAATGGCTGTGTTTTGGCCTCCCCCACAGTTATTCATGTTATGCCATGACCGTAGGGCGAAGAAAGAGCAAAATTCCAGATCTAGCGCAGACCGCGGTCAGTCCCTGGTGGAGCCCACGGACCATGGTATGCCTGCAATTGTTGCCTCTTCGTTTTCCCTCAGCTGTGGCTGACGTCAATTGAAATTCTCTATAAATAGAGGCGTTCTGCAGTATTCCAAGGCACTCAACTTCAACTTAAAAAGAAAAGCAAGCAAGGAGTTTAGTTTTGATTGGTTTTCTCTCAAATTCTGTTCTTAGTTTAGTTTTGAATGAGTTTTGAGTGTGAGAGTTTTGATCCTGAGGCAATTCAAAGCCCTTGCTGAAGGCCATCTCAACCGAGTCCCTTTCGCTCGAGATTTCGCCGATCTTTTTTTGGTTAGTTGATTTTTAATCACGTGTGAGTAGTTTTCTTAGTCTAGGAATTTAGTAGTTTTTAAAGTTGTTATTGGATCATGTTTTGATTTTTAAAGAATTATGCTTATTTTCATGATTGGTTTGATTTCGTTCTATCAAGTGCTTGATATGTTGTGAGTTGATTTTTCGCTAAAATTTGCTTGCACAATTGAAACAATCAAGTGAACATTCGAAAGACGACATTTGGTTGTTGGACTGCTTGAATAGACATATCATAACTTCATCTCGAAAGAGAGATTTGTATGTTAGGAGGGCTAGTAAGTAATCAAATATATTAAACTTGGATTAAGTCAAATTAGTTTGGAAGAACGATGTTTGCTTTGTTTACACAAATGTGATTGATTTCGAAAGAATAGATCAAGTTTCTTGACAAAATTACAATTCCTCTGAATTAACCAATTAAAGAATGGCACATGTTTATTCATTTTAATCAAATTCTCTTCCATACCTGTGAAAATTCCTAGATGCTTTTGTCTTATTAATTTAAACAAGGTTATTAGCAGTAATTAATCGAATCCACTTGAAATTGATTTTTGTTTAGTATATTCTGACAAGACTAGGCTTGATAGATTACTTTAGTCCCTGAGGAATGATATTTTTATTGATACTACGAAAACTCGTGTGCTTGCGGCAGTGTTGATGAAGTTTTTGGCACCGTTGTCAAGGACTAAGTTGCTAATTATTGAGTATTGTCTTAAGAACGTGACTAAGCATTTTTAATGTTTTTCTTTGTTTTATCTTCTTGTTGTTTTTCTTTTTCTTTTTCAATTGCGCTGGTAGTGTTGGTGAAAGTGCTTGCAGGAATTTTTCCTAGTCTATGCGAAGTCTGATTTTATGCGAGCCCGATCCAGAAATTGAGAAGGCTTTTCGCGTAAGGAGGAAAAAAGCAAAGGATCGAAGAACAAAGGTGTGAAGTAAGAAGGAATTCAAGCATGGTGGGTGAAGAAAGAAGGACCCTTCGTGATTTCATTACTCTTGGAGTCCAAGGGATCACCTCAAGCATAGCTCAGCCTGCTATAGATGCCAACAACTTTGAACTTAAGCCAACACTTATCTCCATAGTGCAGTAATCTCAATTTGGCGAAAATCCTTTGAAAGACTTGAATCTACACCTCTCGATCTTTTTATAGGTGTGCAATACGCTAAAGTTGAACGGAGTCTCCAGTGATGCGATTCGCCTGCGCTTATTTCCTTTCTCATTTAGGGATAAAGCAAGGGCTTGGTTGCACTCTTTGTTGTGTGGTTGCATAACTACTTGGGATGAGTTAACAAGAGTTTTCCTCACCAAATTCTTCCCTTTAGGTAAGATAGCGAGCCTGAGAAATCAAATCACCAACTTTCTACAAGAAGAGGATGAGACGCTCTGTGGAGCCTAGGAGCGTTTTAAAGATTTACTGCGTTTGTGCCCCAATCAGGGTCTTCAATGCTGGATGATTATCCAGGGCTTTTATAATGGTGTGACCCAAGCTGTGAGGCCCACTACTGATGCAGCGGTAGGAGGGACTTTAATGAGTAAGACCAAGGATGAAGCCTATATCTGTATTGAGGAGATGGCGCTTAATAACTTTCAATGGTCCACTGAACGAGCCCAAGCCAGGCAGGTTGGAGGTAAGCTTGAAGTTGATGCTTTTACTTAACTTTCTGCCAAAGTAGATGCTATGACTAAAAGACTGAACTAACTGAATGTTAATGCTGTAAACTCTAGTGCCCCTCCTCCTTGTGGGATTTGTAGTTCAATTAAGCATATATCTTTGCACTGTCCAGTTGGGAGCCCTTTTTCCCAGGGTCCTCACGAAGCTAATTATGTTCAAAATTTTAATCTAAGACCGGCCAATGACCCTTACTCTAATACCTATAATCCAGGTTAGAAGAATCACCTAAATCTCTCTTATAGGCCGAATCCAAACCTTGTGAATATGCCCCCTATGAATGCTAGAGTACCCCGTAGTTTTCAAAGACTCCCGTCCCTTCTTATATGCCTCAAAAGTCAAATTTAGGGTCAATGATGGAAAGCATACTTATGGCATAACAGAAACAAGATGAGTATATTAAGCAATTAGCCACCAAGGTTGATGTGCTTATAACTCACAATAGGATGTTAGAGACCTAAATTGCCCAGAAAGTTACTTTTTCATCTGCACCCCCACATAGACTTCCCAATAAGGCTGAAACCAACCCTCGTGAGTATTGTAATTGTGACACCATGAAAGAGGATGAAGAGGACCTAACTGACTCTGAGGAAGCACCTAAGGAAGAGGGTCGAGAGATAACTATGGCTGGTAGTAAGGAGAGTAACTATAGTGGCAAGGCTGCCACATTTGTAGAGAATGATTCCATTCAGATCCCCACCATTTGCCCCCCTAACCTTCCTAACCCAGGTAGTTTTTATATCCTATGCGTTGTAGGAAAGGTAGAAATTGAAAGAGAGCTATGTGATTTAGGTGCAAGTGTCAGCATAATGCCTTACTCTTTATTTCATAAGCTACACTAAGGACCGTTACTGGCCGCCCCCTTTTTACTATAGTTGGCTGATGGTTCTGTAACACAACCCGTAGACAGGTGGGAAGATGTGCCTGTCAATATAAGAGATATTTTGGTGTTAGAAGACTTCATTATAGTCGATATGCCTGAAGCTCATGATGCCCAAATTATCATAGGTAGGCCCATTTTGGCGAAAGCTGGTTGCTATATTTGTAATGCCCCCAAAATGCTAATGACATGATTTACGAAAAATTACAGTAGAAGACTTAATAATAGAAGGCACTACTGCCATCCTAATAAGGACAAGGCTCACTAAAACCATTTAATCTTGCGACTCATGTTCACAATCACAAAATCTATTAAACTGAAGCACTTCAACTTCAACACCATCGACTTAATCATACTATGTGCTAACTCACACTCCACACCGCACAAGTATATTGAATATAGACCTAACTTGACCATGAGGTTGATCCCAACACATGCTATGCTGAATCTACTGTGAGCATTTGATGACTTCCAGAAGGGCTTACTAAAAGGAGAAACATATGATACTTCATCACCTAAAATGAAAAACATGAAAACAATTCAAAAATGTTAGCAAAAACTCAATACATGCATTCCTATATTGCAAAATGAGTATGGAAACACTATTGATGGGTACCCGCTTTTACAATTCATTTAGTTCGCAATAACAATGAAAATGAAAGTAATATGAAACTGAATTGCTCATTATTATCTGGATGTGAACCACTTGCAATGATATGATCTATACATAGGTGTACATCTGCTAATCCGATCAGGAGTTGGCCCAAAGCCGCGCGGGTAAATGATGGGCTGACGCCTTATGGATGATAACTGATAGGGTCACAAGTCAAATGAAAAATCACTATATAAACTGATTCATTGATGAACTCATTAAGAGTTGTAACTTGATAAACATATTCTACTTTCTGAAGATATAGGCAACGGACGTACCTTGAATCTTTAAAAATGTCATCTGACTAAATACAAGTAAGTTGTTTCATAAATGTCATCTGACCTGATAAATATGTTCTGACGTGATAACACTTATGCATAATGGGGAACGGTAACTAGGCCTCGACTCTGTTTCATAAATGTCATTGTAAGTTTGTATAGTCAGTAAATGATCTTTACTCACATTATTGAGTAAGTAAAAGTATGTGTAATAGAAATTGAGTAATTAAATGGTGTACATGACTAGGGTATTTCAATATAACTTCAAAACTAAATTAATAAAAATAATTAAATCTGATATAAAGTAAATAAAAGTAAAATAGACCGCAATGAGATAAATAAGATTACAATAGAAAAGGCCTTGATGGTGACAAATGAGAGAGTGCTTGTGGCCTTTTCTAAGATAGGTCGCTGATACGGGTTGAAAGCTCGCTGATGTATAGCTTGGTTTAAGATAACAGCTATTACACTAGATTGGCTTGATAAATACATTTGACACATTCTAAATTGAGTAAGTAATAGAGGTTTGAGGCCAAGAGAGACATATCTTGGTTCAAAATAGCATAAACTGCAATAACTTGATCTGATAAATGTGGTTTCTATGTCAAAAATTCTCCCCACTTCTCATATTTCATTCACAAGTCCATTAGATATAGAATTCCACCCCAAATGAGTTATTGAAACCATAGAAGCTATTAAGCTCACTAAACTTGGCATTTTCTTTGTAAAATCCATAATTGATTTAATGCTCATAAACAAGCTCTCAAATCGTATACTTGTCTTCTTCTTTCTCATTAATTAATCTAAAAGCTCGATGAAAGTCCATGAATATTCATTTTCCCTTAAATAACCTTTCTTGGCCCAAAATACACAAAATAAGTGCATGATCAATCTCACTTAATCTTTATTATTGCTCTTTGCACGATTACTCAAAATGCTTCCAAAAATCACCAAACTCAAAATACTCAACCAAAATTCATGAAATATTATATGAAATTCAAAAATAATATGGACAATATACAACAAAATTCTTAGAATTTTCCTCCAGGTATACGCTGCACAGAAATTGCAATAACAGCCCAATTGCACCAAAGCAGGTCAGTTCACTTCAAAACTTCATACCTTTCACTCTTGGCGTCAAATGGAGACCTAAAACCATAATATGAAAAGATTAAGAAGTCTTGAAAAACTTTCCTTTACAGCACAAAACATGATTCCCACAATAGGGTTCCCAAAATGGGGCCAAAACACAAGTGTGTCAGTTTTGTTCCATTCTATACAGTTTCGGTAAAATGATCATAACTTTTTCCACAGACCTTGAATTAAGGCAGTTCAAAAGCCATTTGAAAGCTAACACAATGCAATATCTACCCACCAAAAATCATAAGTTTTGCATGGGTCAATCACTACCATTTTAATCCTGAAGTCTGCCCTATTTTTTAAAAATTTTCAGCCTTCACTGTTTTAGCTTTTTCTTCCTTTTTCGCATAAATCCTCACTTGAAATCATTCCAAATCACCACAATCAAATATAAAAATATCATTTAAGGCATACATAACCCATATCAAAATCACAATAAATAAAATAAGCAAGCTTGGATTCAACTTTCATGATTCAACTCATTTGATCACACTTCTAATTCATCACCCACAACTTTAGATATCCCTAAACTCAATAAAAATTGCATAGCAACCATCACATGGTTCATATAAACATAAGCCATGCTCAAACAATCAATAAAACTCAAAAAAAATCCATGGGTTGAGGTTAGGGTTACCTCACTCGGATGCTTGAATGAAAGAGTTGCCGTGTGCTTGGGCAGGGGAGGGGGCTGCCGTGGCTAGGGGAAACCCAGGTGTAGTGATGGGTGGCCGGAGAACACCAGGGCAGTAGCTGGAGGGGGGTGTGGCTAGAGAAAGAAGGAAGAGAGAGATGTGTGTATAGTTGGGTTTGCTTAAAGTTGTCTTGATGATTCATCTCTTATACTTGGCTTATATTCACCCTCCAAGAAAAGCTTTTGCTAATTCCTAATTAGGCATAAAGATGGTAATTAATTGAATAAAACAAGTGGTAATTTGTTGGGCCTAAATTAGGCTTACACGGTTTGGGCCCAGAAAGGAAAGTAAACCATATGCGATTGAATTTTCGTAGCTTGAAATTAAATTTTTGCAAGGTTATAAAAATAATAATAATAATAACAATAATAATAACAATAATAATAATTTCTTAAGCCATAATTATTGAGGCTTACTATCGATTCACCTGATATTTAATCAATCAACAAAACTGAAATTTATAATCAATAAAACTTGAATTACAAAATGGGATGCAAATGAAATATCTCCCAACCAAAATGATTAAATATGATAAATGAAGGTGGAAAATTTTAAATAACATAATGGAATTCATTTGATTAATAAATTGGGTGTAATTGAATTAATAAATAAGATTTGGTTAAATAAATAACCATGACAAATTAAATCAATAAGCATGATTAATTAAATGAATCAACATGATTAATTAAATAAATAAATATGATTTAAATTAATAAATGTAGGTTAGGTTCGGGTTATTACAATATTGATGTGAAAGAAGGTCGTATTTCTTTTGAGGTAGAGGGGAGGTTTGCTGTGTTTAGTCATAGGAAGGAGGGTGCGGTTTCTCCTCACTCTTCTATATTGGATGCGTTACCCCTTTCCCCTGAGTATGATATGGAGGATGTTTTGCATGATGAAGATCCTCCTAGTTCCGAATGGATTTCATATGAGGACCCTGACCAAGAGTATGTTAAGGTGGGGTTTTCTGCTCTTATGCCACCTAACAAACCCGAGGTTGAGGCCCCTGTCTCTAATGATTCTTCAATGTGTGACTATTGCAGGTTTGGTCAAGTTGTTCATTCTATGCCCCGATTGGAAGGTTTCGATGTCGATTTTGATGTAGGGGTTGAGCAAGTAGATGGTAGGCCATCTGATAGGCCAAGAGAGCGGTTTGTTTTGTATACGAATGGTGCGTTGTGGCACCATGTCACGAAAACAAAGGACTTGCAGCCAGAATTACTAAGATGGTACCTTCAACTATAGAAGTTTGATTTTGTGGTTCGTGATAAAGGTGATCCGGACTAAGTCTAGAACAAGGGTCAAGTTCTTGACCTGAAAAGAGCGCTTCTTGGGAGGCAACCCAAGTGTTTTCTTCTTTTTCTTGTTTGTTTTCCATTTTTCTTAGTTTTGTTGTTTTTGTTGTTTGATAGAAAAAAGAGAGTGAGAATAAGACTTTGAAAAAAAAAGGAAGAAAAAAACAAAGAAAAAAAACACAAAAAAACCAAACTAAAAACAGAAAAAAATGTGTTTATGAATAAAATGTTTGGCACCACGACCAAAGCCCCAAACCCATGGTCCATGGGATGCCAAACCAGAAAAATATTTTTTGGTCCAGTAGACACCACGAACCATCGTCGGTGAGCCCCACGGTCCGTGGTGGGCTACTACGGGCCGCGGTCTAGGTTTTTTACCGTGGTGCCCGTTCCTCGTCCCCTCATTTCTTCTTCAACCTTCGACACTTTCTCTCTCTGCCGCCCTTCTCTCTCTCTCTAACCTCTATAACCAACGCCTTCAATCTCGCTCCAATCTTCTCCATTTTTCTTCATTTTCACACCAAATTCCTTCTTTTCACTTAATCTCTCCATTTCATCCACAAATTCTCATCCTTTTTTTCTTCTTCTTCAAAATTCATCTCACTCTCATTCGTCAACCATATCCATCCTTCTCTCCCTCTAATTCTTCACATTTTTGCTTATTTTCTTTAATTTTCTAGGTTTTAGTTCTTACTTTTAGTTTTAGTTCCGTTTTTGGTTAAGTTTTGTAACCATGGCACCAAATAAAAGGCAGAGGAGCACTAAGGAGGCTGGTTCATCAACTCAAGCACCACCCCAACCTCAAAAAACATCCAGAACATCCACCAATGCACATGCTAGAGGTAACATTCTTCACCCTCTTGGTTTGACTCATCCTGATCATATTACTAGGCATAACTGTCTTAATGAACGTGTAGTAGTAGCAACTAGATACTATGATGAGGATTTGTTGGCCCGATTAGGAATGTTGGATGATATTCATTGGTTGTTTACTAGAGATGGTATGAGCCACATCTTAGAACTTAAAGAGCATATATATAGGGACCTGAGTTTAGAATTTCTAAGTACACTCCATGTCGAGGTCACTAGAGGACCTCAATGTCAAGTTGGACATATATCATTTTGTTTGCAAGGACAGTTATATAAACTGAGCTTAGGTACCTTTAATAGTATTTTTGGATTTCCCCCTAGCATGGACTTATCGCACCGCTAAGTCCCCTACAAATTCAACCCGAATGCATTTTGGGATGAAAATTCGGGGAGTGTTAGGTACAGTAATAGTTCATCAAAATGCACGCATATTACGAACCCCTGCATTAGAGTAGCTCAGTGTATCCTTACTTGTTCTTTGTTTGCTCGAGACGATAGTCTGAATGTCCTGAGACTTTCCTGTATGCTAGATGGTGTCCAACTTGATCCTGGTTCATTCTTAGCTAGGCAATTGCATAGTGCTGCTATTAGCACTAACGGTAGGATAGTCATTGGTGGAATAATTACTACTATCTCTAGATTCTTGGGTGTTGAGCCCAATCCTGAGGACAAAGTTTCTGGGTCTGAGCAGCTTGACCAAGCTGTTTTTGAGATTATGAACTTTTACAAAGTTGAGGTTGGCCGTTTGTGTTTGATTTGCCCTAGGGACCGGCTCTTGCCGCTTCCCAATGTCAATCGTACTACTTTGCTTCACCGAGGTAACCTTTACTGGGTGCCTGGTGATGATGAGGTTGTTCGACCCGTACCCCACCACCCCGTCCCTCACTCTAGTCAAGCAGGCCCTAATTCTTCCTCTCAATGGCCCCCACCTGACTATTCAGATATTCAAGACACCCTTAGGTCCATTCAAGAGGAGCAAGTTTCCCCCTGTGCCTTTGTAGCTTCAGAGAGTGCCGCTCTTCGGGACTTTGTCCAAGAGTACCACAATGAGCTTCGTGGATTGCTTGCTTCTCAGGCCCAATATTTCCAAGATTATAGGGCATGTCTAGAGACCTGGTGAGATTGGCATATCTCATATGGATAACCACCCCATCCTCCTCTCTGATTCTAATTTCTATTACTCCCCTTCCCCTTTTTATTATGATGTACCCACATTGAGGGCAATGTGTGATTCAAGCATGGGGGAGTTAGTTATTATATTTGGCGTCTGATGCCCCTTTTTTTTGTTTTTATTTGGTGTGTGTTTGTTTGTTTTTGCTGTGTATATGTTTTTAGTGGTAGTTTTGGTAGTTTTTGTTTTAGTTTTGTTTTAAGTAGTGCACTTAGTTTTCTTCCAGGTTGCCTTTCAGTTTCTTTCTTTTGTAAGTTTCTTTTGCTTTTTAGTTTGCATTGTTTTTAGGAGCATGCATGCATAAAACAAACACAAAAAAAAAAAAATAAAAAAATCCTCTGATGATGATTTTCATAGATTTGGTAGCTTTCTTTGGTTTTGATCCTTTGATTCGCTCAGATTGTGCATAAAAGTTTGTGAATGAATTTTTGAACTAAATTCCATATTTTGATCATATGTTGAATGCGAATTGATTTTCCCATGAGTCTTTACATGAAATTCTGGCATGTGTGCTAGTGAGCTAGTTTTGACTGTGGTAGATGTCCCGTGAGACTTTGAGCCTTTAGAGACTATTTATTATTATTAGTCTCCTATTTTCTTTCATGCGTGACTCTTCCTTGACATTATTTCTCTAGAACTTGCCGTGATTCTCATTCAAGACCACATTTCGCATATGCATTAGGCAATATGATTGAGGCATTTTTCTTTCTTTGATTTATTTGAAACCCACGGCCAAATAGCCACCCGTGTTATGTATTGTATCCTTTGTTAGCCCATTTGAGCCTGTAACCGTTTTTCTTGATCTTAACCTCCTACTTGTAGCCTATGGAAAAATACTTGTCTTACCCTTAAGCCAAGGCTAGAGGAGCATTACATTCTTTTACATCGAGTTTGATAGGGCATTAGCAAGGTGAATTGTTATTCTATTTAGTGAATTTTGGCTGTTTGGTAAACGGATGCAAACATTTGATAAATCCTTTGATTTATTAAGTAAAGTTTAGAGAAGAGTTCGGTTGTGAAGTTCGTTATAGAAATTCCCTTGGCTATTCCCTTTTGAAAAAAAGAAAGAAAAAAAGAAAATCAAACAAAAAGAATGCAATAATTAAAAAAAAATAAAATAGAAAAAAAGAGGAAAAATTTTCGAAGACAGTGATTAGCCTTGGTGGGAATGTAAGATATTTGTGATTTTCAACTCTATCTTTTTTCATTTTGGGATTTATTTTGTTGATAAGTTGATATGGTTAGAGGAGGATGTAGTATGATGCATCGGAATTGTTTAAGCTCTTAGTCTATGGCTTTTAGCCTTTCATTTCCAAGAAAAAAAAAAACACTTGTTCCCCTCTCACCTTTACCTTAAGCCCCATAAAATCCCTAAGAAAGTCCTCATGATTGTTTAATGTATTTACATTTTAGTGGTGGCAAATTTGAGAATTTTATCAAGCTTATGGTAGATTTTTGTGTCAAAAGAATGAGAATTGAGAGAACCTTTATATATATACATTGTCAAGTATATGAGTGTTGAGTGCTACATAACTATAGTGAGGTTCTACCGGCCTTGCTAGTTTTACTCGTTTCATGTGCTAGAATGATTGTATTTGACAATTTGGAGGACGATTGGTTCAAGTTTTGCATTATGGTCTATAAAATGTTTTTGAAATTTCATTCCTTATTCTGTTTGTTAATGATATTTTTGTATCTTTTTGGGCTACCTTTGGACCCTCCTTGCCATTTGAATGTTATCTATGTCTATCCTGATAAGGCTGTGTATATCTTTCATCCTTGCATTGCTTGACTACAAGCAACAGTTTAAGCATGAGGGAGTTTGATAAGTGCTTTATATGTGCATCTTTTTAGGGCTATTTTGCCTCATTTTTAGGAGAATTTTGTGCTTAATAACGTTATTTACTCTCATATTCTCGATTTATGCTTGGGTATGGTTGTTTTATGTGTTTTGCAGGATTTTTAGTCTTTTTACCCATTATTTGCCCTTTAATGGCTGTGTTTTGGCCTTCCCCACAACCACCCTTGTTATGCCACTGCCGTAGAGCAAAGAAAGAGCAAAATTCCACATCCAGCACAGACCACGATCAGACCGTGGTGGAGCCCATGGGTCGTGGTATGCCTATAATTATTGCCTCTTCGTTTCTCCTCGGCTATGTGGCTGAGATCAACTAAAATTCTCTATAAATAGAGACGTTCTGCAGCATTCCAAGGCACTCAACTTCAACTCAAAAAGCAAAGTAAGCAAGTAGTTTAGTTTAGATTAGTTTTCTCTCGAATTTTGTTTTTAGTTTAGTTTTGAATGAGTTTTGAGTGTAAGAGTTTTGACCCTGGAGCAGTTCCAAGCCCTTAGTGAAGGCCATCTCAATCGAGTCCCTTTCGCTCAAGATTTCACTTATCTTTTTTTGGTTAGTTTATCTTTAATCATGTCTGAGTAGTTTTTAGAATTGTTATTGGATCACGTTTTGATTTTTAAGGAATTGTGCTTATTTTCATGATTGGTTTGATTTCGTTCTACCAAGTGTTTGATATGTTCTGAGTTGATTTTTAGCCAAAATTTGCTTGCACAATTGAAACAATCGAGTGAACATTTAAAAGACAACATTTGATTCTTGGACAGCTCGAATGGACATAGTATAACTTCATCTCAAAAGAGAGATTTATATGTTAGGAGGGCTAGTAAGTAATCAACTATATTAAACTCGAATAAAGTCAAATTAGTTTGAAAAAATGACATTTGCTTAGTTTAGGCAAATTTGATTGATTTAGAAAGAATAGATCAAGTTTCTTGATAAAATTACAATTCCTCGGAATTAATCAATTAAAAAATGGCACATATTTGTTCATTTTGATCCGATTCTCTTCCATAACTGTGAAAATTCCTAGACGTTTTTCTCTTATTAATTTAAACAAGTTTATTTGCAGTAGTTAATCGAATCCACTTGAAATTGACTTTTGCTTAGCGTATTCTGACAAGACTAGGCACAATAGATTACTTTAGTTCCTGAGGAACAATATCTTTATCTATACTACGAACACCCACCCATCTTAAAAGTTCCTTAATAAATGAGTCTCTCCCTAGCCTTCGAAAGTGTAAAGACACATAGCCAACAAGATAGGAATGTAGCTAAGTAAGCACTCTCAGTTTTTCCTTTAGGAGCTGATGATATGATAAACAACTTCTAATACATAGCACAGAATAAGAAAGTACATGCTCTACCCATTCTCAATACTAGATGCGTGGGTTTGTCTCTGAACTCTCTACAACACAACATGTTTGGTCCCCATCGAGACATCCAAGTTATGATTTGTGATCTAATCATAGGAAATCCAATAGTCAAACTAGATTTGTTATGGTGTATACTTTGAAGTAGATAGACGACAGTATCATCTTATGCCCCTTTCTCCACTTAAACTAATAATTCTAAAGGAAAGTATGGCTAAAAGTTGGTGGGGACATGGCTAGATGTTGGTTGGTGTAAGGAATGATAAACAAGGAAGATAGTCCCTAATTCGGGAATAGCATCCTCTTTACCTATAGCTGAGAGAATGAGCTTACCATCTTGTTAAAATTCCTTAAGGTGGACCACTATAAATAACCTAGGAAAAAAATTGAAGTTAGTATGTCAAGATAAGATGGCTAGAAAGTAGAATAGTATCTAAGAGGTAGTAAAACAAATTTAAAAAAAACAATAACTGTAAAAAGAATAAAAAATGTTAGTTCTTCGGCACCAAATGGCTACTTGCTTATTGTACTACTTATAACATGTCAGTTCCTATTCTAGACCCCGAAAGATCTAGTGGTAAATTGCATTCGCGTGTGGGTATTTGAATCTTCATACCAGTTGTAGCGCATGGGTTTCCATTCTGGATCCAGATTGGTCTAGTGGTAAACTACATTCGCAAGTGGGTCTTTACATCTCAATACCCCTTATAGCACGTAAGTTTCCATTCGAGGCCCTAAAAAGTTAAGTGGTAAAACACATTTTCAAGTAGACTTTAAGTCGTCACAATAGTGTCAGAGTTTTCACTCTAGGCTCTAAAAGGTATAGCAAAAGTTCCATTTGCAGGTGGTCTTCAAGTCTCCACACCACTTACAGCATGGGGGCTTCCATTCTAGGCCCCAAATGGTCCAAGTGGACCTTCAAATCTCCTCTCCACTTATAGAATGTGGGTTTCTATTCTTGGCTTTAGAAGATCTAGTGTTAAACTACACTTACAAGTGAGTCTTCCTCCATACCACCTGTAGCGTGTGGGTTCCCATTCAACGTGCCAAAAGATCTAGTGGTAAACTATGTTTGCAAGTGGATCTTCAAGTCTCCACACCACTTATAGTGTGTGTTGGCTTTCATTGTAGGCCCCAAAAGGTCTAGTCATAAGCCAGGTTCGCTAGTGGGGCATAAACTCATTCACTAAGGCGCACAAGGGGCAACACTAGTCTAAAAAGGAAAATGGAGGTTGAAGCATACAAATAATCATGTTTGATAGTAGACCAACATGAGTAGGAGATGTTCATGACCCAGACCACATTCTTTAGCTAAAACTAATTAAAGAAACAATGATGACTTCAACCAGATGAAGCCATTGAAAAAACCAACTTTCATAAGTAAAAAAGGAGTGGATCTCCAGCACAATGCACAGAAAAGGAGGGACATGAGACTTGCTTATGGAAAACTCATGTTGATCATGTTGTGTAATGTTGCAACCTTTTCAAGTTATTTCTTATATATAATTAAATTCAAGGAGCATTAAAAGAATTGAAGGCTTTACTAGGTCTCAAACAGTGCCAGCCAATGTAGGAAACCATGAAATGAAGAGTCAAGGTTCATCTAGAGTTTTAGGATGCTAAATCTTTAAAATCACAAATAATCATCATGGATGGAGAACTACTATTACTAATAAAGTATCATCATCAACTATCCAGGCATCAGAAGGCCTATGTAGCTACATAGGATGGCCACTACAACAAAGTGGATGAAAAAAGAAGAAAATAAAATCTCCACTCTTATAACATCAATGACTTGAAATCAAACTACGTGAAGGAGGCTAATCAAATATGCAACAATGCTCTTTGATTTCTTTAGGTGATACCACAGCAAGGCACAGCGTCATAATAAAGACTAAGATGCAAACAACACATAAATGGATAAATGTAAAAAAATTTGTTACTTTTTACTAAGGATCCAACCATAAAGTTATTACCTTTACTTCTAAAGATTGATACTTTGCGCTATTTGAATACTAATCCACCATTTACATAAAAAATTGAAAAGTGGAGGCTTTGATAATGACAATATATGGAATACCAGCATCCTTTTTTTCTTTTGTCTTGATAGTAATAGAAGCGAAAATAAATTCCTCCAGTCATATCTCAACCCATGGAAGAGTCAAAGTTCATAACTTTTATGACACGAGACATGCTGGAATAAAGGGATGAACTCAATTAATTAAAAGATCACCCATATGGTACGATAATTCATCCCATTGATGCACAATTAAGTTGTTGTTGAAGTAACGTGTAAGGACCCTCGCCCCTGAGGAAGCTATCTCGAGGCACAATCCCACGAACAGTTGGACTTGCTTGCTGGGTATTTATCATTTCTATTTTTAAAACTGGTTGTTAATATTTTTTAAAATTAGAATCTCACAGATGAATGAACTGGAACATAAAATTAAGCCATAATTTTGATCTAGGAACCCCACTAGGTTCCTAATCTAGAATAAGGTCCAATTGCCTAATTCAGCTCCTGGTGGTATTGCCTGCCTGATCCAAGATCTGGGCAGCCTGCCTGATCCAAGAACCCCGCTAGGTTCTTAGGACCGTGCTAGGCCCAGATCGTGCTCAGATAGTAAATTGTCTTAGAACCAAAATCTTTATGTAAGAAAATAAAATAAAAATAAAATAAAAGCAAAAAGATGAAAGCAATAAAATTAATTTATAGAGCTGACGGAGAATTTCTGGAAAAACTTACAAACCCAAAATAACTTTTCAAAGTGAATCATAAACCGATAGTGGCAACCAAAGGGACTCCGGAGGGGATAAGTCATTTTGCTTCAAAAAGGTTTTCCAAAGGCCTCTGAGTAATCTCAAGTGAGGGGAACATCTTGATTGCTTAGTCTTATACTGAGGATCTAGATTTGGGGAGGTCGTATGGTGAGATAAAGGGATGCATCACATCACTGCCAGTCATCACTAATAGCCCCTACTATTTAATATGGGAAACCAAATCCTAATTATGCGACGACACAGCCATGCAGCAAATTAATATAAATCATATTAAATAATGTAAGAACATAAAATTTTTAGCCCAAACCAAAGCCAAAATAAAGTAAACATTTACAACAAGCAGGTAACTACATAAAGATTACATCTTTGGTAATTTAAATTCAAAAATCATACTAAGAGAATGAGGATAGAGGACGGAATAAAGATGGAAATTACACCCTCAATATAACCCACGTGATCTTCTTGGGAACCTACAAAGTGACGCCTTTTAATGATTAATCATATTTCTCCTTCTTAAAGCTCTCAATATACAACTTGGGATTTTGTCTCTCTAACTTCTGGAATTATTTTACGAGAAATATCTTGCTATTTTCTAACTCTCACACAATGCTAATTTCTGGTACCTAGGTTATGACAAATTTTCAACGTCTAACTGATGCCTCTAACCCGTAGAGCAGCCCCCTTTTAATAGTGGTTAAGGGGGTAGTCTGAATTAGTTTAGAGAGAGGGACCTATTCCTAGTCTTACTAACCTTAATCTAAACTGGTGTGGTAATTCAACTAGGACTCTGACCAATTAAATGCAGTAAACTAATCAGTTTCAAACTTGGACTAATTTATTCTAGAAGCAGGAGAAAGAAAGAAGACCAGTCCAGTTCCCTGTTGGTGAACCGGCCGGCTCCCGCGCTTAAGTTTAGCCTATTGGGCTAGCTTGCATGGGCTGTCTACTGCTTTTTTTAATTACTAGTTCGGACTCTATTTTTATTAATCACTTTGCTGGACCCCTAAGTACATAAGTTAGGGTATTATTTTCATCATAGGGCAATTAAAATAAAAATGCCACGTTAGGGGTCTACTGTGAGTGCCCGCTTTAACCGAGCATAGGGCGAAGGTTAAAATAATGGTTCTCACTTGTAGCTCCCACTTGGCTGTATCGATATGATCCCAAGCATGGTTGTTGAGGGTTCTGAGACACAGCACCTCACCATCTTTAGCTACGATAATGGCCTAACAATATGAGATCCAAACCTAGCTGCTGAGGATCCTGAGATTCAACGTTCGCCAACTTAAGCCATGATGGTGCCCCATAATGTTAAATAAAAACCTGACCGTTGAGGGTCTTGAGATTTGGCATCCACCTACTTTTTTTGGTGATGGTGGCCATTGATGTGAGAAAACTTAGCGACTAAGAGTCATGAGATTTGCCGTCTACCAACTTTCATCGTGACGGTGGCTAATAGTGTCCTATTGTGCTGAGAGCCAGCAACACCGTTGAAATATCCCATTGTACTATTGTGCTATTGTGCTAGGAGCCAGTAATTTTGAATTTGGGCCTTAGTCTAGTGAAATTTGGATTTATCCTTTCGCCAGATTAGTGGATCTTTAGCTAGTCTAGCGGATTTTGTATTTATCCTTTTGTCAGATAAGAGGACCTTTTGTTAATCTAGTGAATTTATCCTTTAATTGGTCTCGTAAATCTTTGAATTTATGAGCAGTCTAAGGGCTTTTTCCTTCCTTGCTCACACATATATCATGTTGCCGACATTTTCTGCCATTATTATCAAAGATAGTGCATGCTTTGAGTGTTTTGGAACATGGCTAGGTCCCCATTACCATCATTCCTTTGCTGCTTCTTTTTATACATGACAAAATAACACATATGAGCTTCCTCTTTTTCTTGGCATGTGCTAGTGAACCCGATTGGGTCCCCCCTTTTGCCATTATCTTCTCTTGTTTGCCACTTGTACCTTGCTTTGACGCATGGTGAAGCTAGTGTTTGTAGCCATGGTCCCACTTAGATACCGGCTAGGTCACCTATACCACAACTTCTTGTTTTGCTTTTTTTTTTTTAGTTCTTTTCAGAAGGCATACATGTGCGGTAGATTTCCGTAGTGAACCGAATTAGTCGTCTAGTCACCACTTCTTCTTTTCTTTCTTATTTTTTGCTCTTCGATTGATCTTACCAAGACAACATGTCTAGGGAGTGGTAATGTCCAAGTACTTACGCTTTCAATTCTCCATTTTCCTCCTTGTTTTTATACACATTAGCTGCTTAAGCCTTGGATTCTTTTCCTTTATTGCTTGCATAGATACCAATCAAGTCCACCCTTGATTTTGGTCTTTTTTTTTTTCTTTTCTTTCTCTTGATTTTAAGTGATTTTTCTTGGAGCCTTTGCCAATGTTTTTTTGAAGTAGAACCGACCAATTTCCACCTCTATTTCCCTATTTTCTTCTTCTATAGATAGGCCTGTTTACTTTAGAAAATCCCACCAACTCCTTACCTTGCACTCAAGTGTGCATCTTTTCTTTTAGCTCCTTGCATTTTATTTTATTTTTTCATTAGGAGCCTTATGATTGTATTTAAAAAGCCATGAGTGTGAGAAGAGCTCATCCACCCCGAAGGGAGAATAGGCTCCCGCATGATTCCTGTGTCGAAGGGGAATAAAGACGTATAGATGCTTAGGATAGTCATGAACTATAATTAGATTATGGTCACCATGCACCTTATTATGCTACTATGAGTGTAGTAATTGTTCTTCCTCTTTTGTCTTCCTTCTTGTTTTCTTTCGATAAAGGGATGCCTACCCCAAATCTTCTACCTAAAGAACTTCCTCATTAGGGAAGCTAAAAGTTTCTACCCTTGATCTTCAGTTGGCAAATTTGACAAGAAGTTAGATACGACTCTTCCTTTAATGGATTTTTGTGGGATGTAATGTAAGTCAAGTTTTGATAACATTATTATGTACCTGGCAACCTTGCCACTTAGCATTGGTTGGTGTAGCAAATATCTTATCATGCCTATTGGCGCTACTACATGTACCTTATAGGTTAACATATAATGCCTAAGCTTCTTAGTTGCCCAGACTAAGGTGAAGGAGGTTTTCTCCAAGGGTATGCAATGAGTTCGATATTCAAGAAACTTTTTACCCACGTAGTAGATGGCCTTTTCCTCCCTTTCTATCTTCTGGGCTAGTGTGGCCCCTATTGTCGTAGTTATTATTATGAGATAAAGAATGAGATGAATGCCTAGTTGTGGTGGTACCAGCGCTAGTGGGTTAGATGGGTACTCCTTAATCTTGTTAAAGACCTCTTAGCACTTCTGATCTTGTTTTGGCTTTACTCCCTTCTTTAATTTCTTAAAGATAGGCTCACAGTGTAGCAATAAGTTCCCCAAGAGGTAATAAAGCTAGTCTTCTCCATGTCCTTTACTGCTATCTTGATTTGATTGTAGCCGACATACCTATCCTCGAAGGAAAGGAGAGCATGCCCAGTAGTGTTATCAACCAAAATATTCATATATGGTAATAGAAAGTCATCTTTGGGACTTACCTGATGAAGATCCCTAAAATCCACATACATTCTTAATTTTTCGTCCTTCTTTGGAGCGGGGACAATATTTGCTACCCACTAAGGCTAAGGTGGCATACTGATGAACCCTGCATGTAGTTGTTTTTGAACTTATCCCTTTATTTTCAAGGCCCATTTTGGTTTTATCCTGTGGAGTTTTTGTTGCATCAGCTTAGCATCTGGACAGGGGGGATTTTTATGGTGAGCAATATCTCGATCTATGTATGACATCTCTTTGTAGGACCATGAAAAGACATCTATGAATTCCCATAGGTGCCAGGTGAAACTTCATTGCTCCTTCGGAGTTAGTGATTTTCTATTTAAGCTCGCAGGGCTCTTTAAGAATCCCAAAATTGATTAATAATGTATCTTTGATTATGGAAGTACGATTGTACGATCTTCCATGCTTTACTTAGATCTTTTGGAGTTATATCTTTATTCTCATCATAAGAGGTAAAGCATTTAACAGGACATAGGTGGGACGAGTTGTATGCAAAAGGGTTCGTCTCATCGAAATCGAAAACAAGTGCATCTAATGCATAGTTTAAGGAAATAGAAACTGAAGACTGACTCTTAGACAATATCATAGATTCTCCTGAACTACCCCTTATAGCTATAGTGGGTAATTTTCTTTCCTCTTTAGCTGCCCAGGTCACATGCTTAAAGCCTTTGGCACTAGCCTCAGTGATGAATTCCCAGGGTCAAAACTACTATTGGACATGGTAAGGGAAAGAAAAGCACTAGGGTTTTCTTATCTCCTGTAATCTTGCTCGAACAAGAAAATGGTCCTAGTTAGCAGGGTAAGACTTTCTAGTATAGTACTTCTGATTCCTCTGCCTGGCAGCAACTTTTTAGGCTTAGACGTCTTGTTTAGCTTTAGTCACCTCTTTAGGAGTGGGCTAATACCCCAACCAAATTTGTATTCCTCCTTTTGGGCCAAGGGAAAGGAAGTCCATCCTTGAACTCTTCATGCCACAGCCATTACTGGGGAGTATCCTCACTTTTTAAGGACAGTAGTTACAATCAAACTCGAATAGTGATCAAAATAGAAAGGCGCTTAGTCCTTCTGACTACTATCATTTCAAAGTTACAGAGTTCCTCATCATTGTGAATCTCAACTATTTGTAGTACTGGCCCATTATTAGTGATCACATCATACAAGTTGCTCCCTTCTATGGTAACCACACGTCCTTTTGTCAACATCTTTACATTCTTGTATTGGGTAGATGAAACTGCTTCGTGATTGTGAAGCCGTGATCTTCGTAAGATCAAGATAAAGGTAGTTGGAATATTCAAAAGTTGGAATTCCACATTCTTTTAATAGGACCCATATTAATGGGGATGAAAATATTGCCCAACACCGGGCTTTTATAGTTATCGTATGCTCTTAGATAGTTGATCACATTGAGAGTTGATCTTCCCCGATTCCCTGTCTTTTAACAATTCTCCAGGGGCAAACATTCATGGTTAACCCATTATCAACCAGGGTGACGGGTGTAGACTTCTGAAGCCTTATCACAGTGAGATACAGGATATTAATATGTGCCGATCCTCTTGGTAGGAGATCTTCACTGCTAAAGGCTATAGTATCTTTGTCAGATGTGATTGACACTATCACTTCCTTAGGCGTAGCTTTAGGGGACAAGTCCATTTTATTCAGCTCATCTATTAAGAGTTGCCTTTGCTTTTAAGAAGCCACTATGAGTTGTTAAATCGTTACTTCAGCTTTTAGTTTTTGGAGTTACTTGAGCATGGAACCTTTATTAAAGCATTGCACCTTTTTTCATTTTTAGCCCTATTATAGGCCCCCTTTGGCTTAGTGTTGCCTAATTTTTATGAGAGGTTAGACTCTTCATTGGTGTTCTAGTCTCGTTCTTCATTCTTGCCCTAAAAGTCACCGTTGCCAACTTCATCAGGGAGATAACCTCCCTAGGTTTCGTATACGTCATCTTTTTCACTTTCCCATAAGTCATAGGCTTGTAAGTGTTGTGTAGGCATGCTTAGGTATGGCTTTGGGCCATGACTACTTTCTATGAGAACGGAAGCATCATTTCCTCTCCTTGGTCCTTTATAACAAAGATGCTTTCATGATCTCCCCGCTGGTTTTCATCATTGATGGGCTTTTGGGCTGCGGTAAGCTATGGCTTTAGGCCATGAGTCGTCATTGATGGTCATTTATAATAATTTTCAGTGCCATGCTCTCAAGACCAATAGCACTTATAGTACTTAGTCGGTTCAAAGAACTTGGACTACTTGAGAGCCTTAGCTTTTGGCTTAACCCTATGGAAATCGATTTTTCCTTTGGTTAAAAGTCGCTCCAAAGCCTAAGTATAGGTGGTTCTTATAAGGGTATACTAGTAAAAGGATTTATCGCATGGACTTCCTTGTAACTGCTAGCCTTTTTATCCTTATTTGGGGAGTTCCCTTTCCAATTGCTACCAGCTTTAATAGGTGCTTCCTTGGATAACTCTTCCTCTAAGAGCATGCCTACATTTCTCAATGTGGTGAAATTTTCAAATGGCATCAAATGTAGGTGTTGCCTATATGTGGGTTCGAGATTTCTAATGAATAGTCTCACTTTCTCAGCTTCTCAAGGTTGATCCAACATATGAGCGGGCTTCGCCATCCATCTAGCTAGGTAGTTAGAGAACCCTTTATTTTCTACTCACTTGACTAGCTCTAGGTCCTCGGGTGTGATTAAGAGGTCACCATTGTATGAATATTGATGCCCAATTCATAACCTTTTGGGGGTTCATAGTCTTATACAACCTCTTCACATCCTTATCAAATGTCTAAGGAAATATAATATGGAAGATGTCCTTATCAATTCCTTCCAAAGTCATTGTGCTAACAAAGTTTCTCACGTAGCGATGAAATTTTTAGTTCCATGAAACTTGATGTTATGCACAGTGAACTTTGGGCATAACTTGCCTTTTAGGATTGAAGTGAATGCCACGTAGTTATTAAAGTAATTATTAAACATGGAGTCCTTCTTTAGCAGTTGCTTTATGCAATATATATGTGGATGGGTTTGAGGAGTGCTCTTCTGTGGTTCTCCTTCTTCCACATTCTTTATTTCTTCCTTCCCCTGATCATTTTCCTTAGTGTGAGGCTACTTACTATTTTCTACTTGGGATTCATTGGTGTGGTTTTGGAGCACTATAGCCATAATCTCTATCTTTTTACTACTCTCCTCCATTTTGGTGTGCATCATTTCTGTCATCTTCATAGCTCTAGTTATTCCCAACCATTGGAATTGGTGATATATTAGACTCCGCTCGTATACTTTCTTGGTCTTCCCTTTTCCGATAAATAAAAGAAAGTGCTTGGCACTAGCTCATCTAAATGCCTTTTAACGGGGAATTACAAACTCAAAACATGCTAACATTTAGATTAAAAACCTACAGCCAATAGCCTAGTATGATGAGGCCGACCAAAACAAATGTTGCCTAAACTAGCCCTAGCTATAGAATGTCAGCTGGGTTCCCAGTTAGACCCTGAGACTAAGATCCTATTTCAATGTCTTTATACTAAGTCCATACATAATCTAACATAGTCAAGCTTCTGAATGCTGACTTGGTTCAAAGTTGGGCGCCCGAAACAATCATCCTGACTCTTGCCCTTTTCCTATGTTCAAACCCCAATAAACATAAGCAGATTCCCTTAGGGTACCAACCGGGTTTCTAATTGGCCTAGAAAACTGACTTTGATCCCTTCTCTTAGATTAAGACTAAAGACAATACCAGCTGGGTTTTTCTAAAATAGTCTTGAACTTTTACTAGTTTGTAGACTTTTTTTTTTTAATACTCAAGTCGGCTCTTAAGCTTGGATGAATCTCCTTGAAAGACCTTACTCCCTAAGCTAAGGCTAAAACCTAACTGAGCCTAAGGCTAAGAGCCCTTAGAGTTCAATTGGCCTTAGAGCCAATTTGGTTCATAACCCTAGTAGCTAGAGCTAAAGCATCAATGCCTTGTCCATAGAGTTAACAAAGTTGAATCACATAAAAGCACATCCAAGCATGCACATGAGTTCCATCCTAAACTACAGTTCTAAGTTACAGGTGTTTCAAGTCAAGTTTAGAACAATCCTCTTGTAACTTAAATGCTTTGTACGTCATCCATGAGGTGTATGACAAGACTGTAACATTTTGGTTACTTTCCTAAGTCATGTGGATTAGAAAGTATGTCGCTAGTGGATGGATCAATGTATGCTTAGTAGAGTCTAATGGACCCCTTGAGTTAACCAGTTGATCTCCCAAGGGTTAATGATAGTGTCTAATCCTAGAGGTACTGTTAATCCTATTATGGTAGTGCCTTTTAATACAAGAATGCCTAATGCAATTGTAATTAAAATAATTTCCCATATTAAATTTCAAAGTTCACCCACTTTCAAGAAAAATGTCCCTTGTAGAGTCACCACTGTAAGGACCCTCACCACTTATTTGCTGGGTATTTACTGCTTCTTTTTTTTACAATTGGCTGTTAAATTTTGTTAAAATCAGATTCTAGAGGTCAATGAACTAGATTAGGATATGGGTCATAATTGTGATCCAGGAACGCAACTAGGTTCCTAGGCCGGAATCAAGTCCAACAACGTGATTCAGCTCTTGATGGTATTGGTTGCCTAATCTAGGATCTGCGAAGCTAGCCTGATCCTAAAACCCGACCGGGCTCTTGGGCCAGTGTTGGGCGTAGATCCTAGTCCCTACAGTAAAATTGTCCCTCACAAAAATCTTTCTGCCAAAAATAAAAATAAAAATAAATAAAATCAAAAAGATGAAAGTAATAGCTTAAAAATTCAAAATAACTTTTCGAAGCTAACCATAAGCTGACAGTGGACAACTGCAGGGACACTAAAAGGGACTAGTGATTTTACTTCAAAAAGCTTTCTAAAAAGCCCCCAAGTAAGATCCAGTGTGGCAACCATGTTGACTCCTTAGGCTTATATTAAGAATCTAGATTCAGGGGAGATGGTACGGTAATATGACCGGATGCATCACATCACTGCGCGTCATCACTAACGACGTCTACTATTCAATATGGGAGATAAAATTTAAATTACGCTATCTTAGTCATGCAGCAAATTGGTATACGTCATATTAAATAATGAAAAAAGGATATAATTTTTAGTACAAACTAAAGCCAAAATGAAGTAAACAATTATATTGAGCAGGCAACTACCTGAAGAATACATTTTTAGTAATTTCTAATTGAAAAATCAGAAAAAAAGAATAAAGTGAAAGGATAAAACAGGATGGACATTACACTCTCGAGATAACCCACTTGATTTTACCTAGGAGCCAGCAATGTGGTGCCTTTTAATGATCAATCAGATTTGTCCTACTTAAAGTTCTCAATATACGACTCAGGATATTATCTCTTTAACTTTTGGAATTATTCTACCAGAAATCTCTCACTATTTTCTAGCTCTCACACAATGCTGGTTACTAGTATCTAGCTAACGCCAATTTTTTGATACATAACGGATGCCTCTAATCCCTAGGAAACCTCCTTTTTATAGTGATTGAGCGAGTAGCCCGAATAGGTTTAGAACAAAGAAGACCTACTCCTAGTCCTACTAAACTTAATATAAATTGGCATGCTAATTAAACTAGGAGTCTGACTAATTAAATAGAGTAAAGTAGTTAATTTTGGACTCAACTAATTTTTCTCGGAGTAGGAGAAAGAGAGGAACCCGGCTCATTTGTGAAGTGGTTGGTACCCGTGCTTAAGCCAGGGCCATTGATCTAGCTTGCACGTGCTCTCTGTTGCTTTTCTCATTTACTAATTCGGATTATGTTTTTTATTATTCACTTGGTTGGTCCCTAAACTGCTGAACTTAATGTATTTATTTTTATTGTCAGACAATTAAAATAAAGACACCATTTGTAGGCATCTACACACTGGTTGGCAAAGTAGGTATACGTGCTGTGTGAAGAATAACAGATGACTAATCTATTCTCTCTACTTTTATAAGATCTCAAACGGTTTCAGAGCATGACTTATGCTCCGAGCCTTCCAAGCACAAAAAAAAAAAAAAAAAAAGCGAATAAGACACCATTATTTTGTGGCATTCGTTATCATCAGATTTGAGCCCTAACTATAAAAAAAAAAAAAAAAGGAAGAAAATGTTGGTCTTTTGAACACTTGACAACATCCGTGAACTATGTTGCCAGACCTAATTTAAAAGTTGCATAATATTTGATGATATGGCCTAAGATGTAAGTACGACATCAGATGTCAACCCTCAAGCCAACCAAATGATCACCTAAATCTAAAAAAGGGAGACAATAGTAATTGAGGCCCTCCAATGGATGTAGTGGTACGACTCACCTATAAAGTGTCAAGCCAATAACACAAAATGTTAGGTGGACAACATCAGAAGGCAAATTGATAGCCTCCTACAATGACATGTTCCCAAAAACAAAAACAAAAAATTAGAGATGTCTGCCATTTTTAAACAGTAGAAGTCTTATAAGTGATCTTATCTTAAAGGCGCAATTTGTGGGCACTAAGAAATATGTGTCATACCAACAGATAGATTAAAATTTAAATAACATGACTCCTGTAGGTAACCTAGTCTGAAGGGGCCAATTTTAGGTAACAAAAAAATGGGTGATATACTAGGACATAGATAAATTAATTATTGGGCCAAGTTAGCACCAAAGTAAAGTTTTGGTTGAAGCCTATGTGACTTTAAAATCAAAACCCGATCAAGTCCTAGGTTCACTGCTAAGTGAAAGCTTAATCAAAGCCCATGTCACTCTCACATCAAGTTCTAAGCCATCTCACAAGTCAAGGCTTAGCGGTCCCTAACTCAGAGGCTAATTGACAATCAAGAGCCCTTGGTACAACTCAACAATCAAGACGACACTTCACAAACTGCCAAGTCAACAAATCACAGGACATACGCAAGGAGTTTATGTGGACTACCACGTCAAAACAATTCAAGATGAAGCCCAATTTTAGGCCCAAAATAGGTCAAAGTCCATCTTGACCCTTAAGGTTGGGAGTGGGGATTAACCCTATAAATTGGCCTCTGCCCCCCGCATTCTAAGGGGTAGAAAAATTACTTCAAATCCAGACATTCTCTCTTGATGTGAAGGAAGCATTTGAAGATCATTTACTAATGGAGAACAAGCATACAAATTGGTGCCCCTACACAAAGATCAAGCATTCAACTTAGAGATAGAATAAGAGGAATAATATTTGTTCTTTTCTAACAAATAGCAAGAGAAGCACAACCAATTAATTTTGTTATCGATACAAGTCACATTGTTTAATTCTATGACTACAACACCAACATCAAAAGTGAAGTTTTCTGTCACATTTTCTCTTCCTGAAAACTTGAAATTCATACGCTTGGGTATCCCTTCCTCCCATCTGAAGAATTTTGTTAATATCATGAGCCTAAAGGGCATAAACAAAGCCTTTTTTTGCAAAATATTCCCTTAACCACATACGGTCAGTGCTTGGGACACCTTCATGTCAAAGATTAGCTAAAGCATGTCAAAAAAGAAAGTTCCTAGACTTTCTAACCTTAAACAATCCAAATGAAAAAGACCACATTCGTATGATCATTATAACTTTGAGGCCAAACTATAATCCACACCTCAAATTCTAACCCTTCAGCACATTCATGCAATTTCATGATGTTTGAGTTAGTGGTAAAGTAAGATATATAAACGTGATCGAAGAACCTTACATAAATAACACGGGCAATTTCAAAAACAAGAAAGTAGCTAACACTTTAGAAACTAAAATAGTGAACGAGGTCAATGTAACAGAGATTTCCAGGATAAGGATTAATTACAGTGTCTGCACCCGAGTCCAAATGGACCCCAGAGGAATCTTAAAAACAGTTGAAAATTAGGGGCTCTCCAATCACATGGACCAACACATAATGTACCGGAGGATAAACGAAATGCAAAATTTGACGTCAATGCTTATTATAATTGCCGTTTTGGGAAAGGGCACCACACTGAATAATATATTGCACTAAAATATGTAATATAAGATTGGATAGACGATGGAACCCTTCCTATACCTAATGTGGCAAAGCCCAATAACAGGGTTAATCCATTGAGACATTTGCATGCTTTACCACAAAAGAAGATTTTAACCCATCTATTCTCATTAAGAACTCAGGTGGTCCCCCTTATCCGCTTTGAAACCACTAAGATAAAATAAGATAAAGAGGAAAGGTAAAGAGGAAAGGTCCAACACCTCAACCACAATAAGAGGCATTATAAAGCGCCCCCTTTTATTGAAGTAGAGGATTAGCCGAATCCGACCATGTCACTTAAGTTAGAAATAAGACCCAATTCTCACCATATTGTAAAGGACTAAAGATGACATAACAATATGGAAGCTCTTAGCCTCCTTTATCAACCATTAAGAGGCACTCTTAAGGGCACTTTGTAGGGATGGAAGTCCTAGTACGGACTAGCCCAGAAGAATTGGTTGGCTTGTTTTTAACGTTAAGGTCCCCTTTGACCAAGACTTTTTATGATATTAACTTCCTTCCTGAAAAAATAAAACATAATAGGGCCTATATCTCACCATAACATACAGAGACACGTTCATATCCAAGACCTTAGTCAATAATCGGTTATCGATTAACATATGCCTACTGAGAAGAACAAGAAAACTTTTCATAAAGGAATCTGATACGACTTGCTTAACCCACGACCTATGAGTCTGTGATAGAACCCACCTAGCTACATGATAAAAACATATCCACTTAACCCCTTATCAGAATGTGAAACTAATAGTACAGGGGACCGTTGTGAGTACAAACAGCGATCCCTTTTTTGGTATAATAAAAAAAGAGATCTCCAATTTTAGAGTTTGAACATGATGATGATTGCATAGCAATTTGGGGCTTCATAGACAATGAATGTGCTGTCATCGAATCAACATATATACTCTCATTTGGCTTCAACCTGTTCTCTAATAAGAAGGTCAATGCGATGTTAAGAAAGATGAGTAATCTGTCCCTGAAACACAATTAAGACGAGGCTAGGATTGCCCACTACTCTTCGTAAGTGAATCCATTGGCTCACCCTTTTGGCCTCAGGGTGGTCTCCTCAAGGGCCACATCTGAAGGCTCAAGTGGAGAAGCTTAAGAAGCACCCACAAGATAAAAGGTTCTATACCTATAGCATATATTCTTATCGCATGAACCTCAATGGCACTTTCGTAAAATGAGGGGAAAGTGCACCTTTATAATGTTTTCCTAAACTAAAAAACTTCCTGTATCTAGGAGAATTCCTTTCAGGATTCAGGATATTCCTTGTTCATGGTCTCTTACACGAGGCAGTGGCCATCACCATAACATCCAATCCTAAATAGATTTAGCATATGAGGCCAACTAGAATCACTTTGGATTGCTATTTGGGGTCGGACAGAGGAAGCATTAAGATGCAATATGTGTACCAGAAGCGGCTGATCAAGACCTTGACCTTTAGAGATGACCTTGAGGGCCTAACTGTGGATCCAAATAAAATGCTTAGTTTAAGCCAAATTATCACTCTATGTATAGGAGAGAGCCTCGCTCTTCCTCTTTTTTAATTCAAGCTTTCAATGAGTAGAGTCTTTCTAAGCATGCTTCTTATGTTAACAATGATAAAGAACAAATCCTCCCAAAATGGTAATTAAATAATGAAAATAATAAGACTACTACCATTGAAGAAAAAAAAGGATAATCATGCGTACTATAGTGATAAGTGCCAAGAATATCCATCATTTTAGGGTCACTTGATAGCATTTCCTAGGGGATTGCACGTTTAAGCATATGATTTGCGTCCTTTTTTCTTATTTTAGGCTTGGGTATGCTTCCTTGGTGCATTTTGCAGGTTTTAGGCTTTTTTGACCCAGCGTTGACTTTTGTTTGGACACATTTTTTAGCCACCACAATGGTACGCCTATCCTATATGCCCGTAGAGGAAAGAACGAAGGATGACCTCATAGCCAGAGATGACCACGGTTCAACCGTGATGGTAACTACGACCCTCTTGGTTTTCCCTCGATTGTGTGGTTAAGAAGGCTTGAGTTCATGTATTTGAAGGCATTTCTGGCTGTAAGGAAGAGGACTATACTCACCGTAACACTCATTTCTCATTAGTTTAGAATTTTTCTAATTTTTTTAGAAGCAAAAGAAGATTTGAAATAAGGAATTGGCAATTGGATCCTTGAAGGTTAAAAGATCTTTGAAGAACATCCATGGTTACTAAGTCTCCTCTTCCTTTTATCTCTTAATGAACTCTAGTTCATTTGATTTAGTTGCTACTTTATTTAATCATGAGTGAGTAGTTTAATTCAATCTAGGGAGTGGTCTGCTGAAGTATTGATGCTGAATCTTTAATTTCTATTTCTTGTACTCTATCTATCTAGGAATGGTTTTATTCTATCCTGTGATTGTATGGATGTGAGAATGTTTTTGGCAGATTTGCTTGTATATGTTAAATAGTCAAGTGAAGTACAAAAAGAAGAAATACACTATTAGACCAACAAGAGAGAACTAGGCTTAGTAATCCCTGAAAGAGAATTGAAAGGGGAGAGGAGACTCTGCCAATCAAAATCCATGACCTAGACTAAATCGAGGACATTTGAAAGGATGATAATTAGATTAGTGTAGGTAATTCAATTTATTTTGAAAGAAGAGATTGAGTTAAATTAGATTGCAATTCCTTTGAATCATCCAAACTAGAGAAAAGCACATGTTAAATCCAAGATTCAACTCTTTAATTTGGCAAGACAAATACATAGATGCTTTACGTTGATTGATTTCTTGAATAGCCAATAAGCATTGTTGAAACAACCCGCTAAAATTTGTTCGCTTGGCATTTCTAGTGGGACAAGACTTAATATATTGTTGGCCCCAGAGGATGATATTTTATCTATACTATAACACCCATGCAGATGTATGCTGTGTTAAGTTTTTTGCGCCGTTGCCGGGAGCCAAAATTTGTCAACTATTGAGTTAATCCTAACAAATTGACTAACCACTTTTCTTTTGTTCTATCTTTTACCTTTTTGTTTGCTTTGATAACTAGTTTGTGCCTGTACTTGTGCATGGGTATTTTAATTTTTAAAAAATAATTTAAATATGATTAGTCTAAAATTAGAAAAAAATAATTTGATAATCTACAATAATTGAGATTGATAATCTAGAATAATTCAAGGCACATACAGGAAGCCTATAGTGAGTTAGAGTATTACCTTACAATCACTTCAGTTTTGATCAATCTTCGAAGAAGCCATATATAATCATATAGTATGAGTACACGGACTTACCATGAGATCATCTATACATGCGAAATAGGTGTGCCTCTAGTTCAATTCACTTTGTTCCGTATCTCACATTGTACTGTGCCATAGTGATAAATAAGAAATGGTCTTAGAAAACATTTGTAATTAGAAACTGTAACCCTTTATAGGCCTTCATAATTTTAGAAGTTTGTGGTTGGATTGACAACATTCAACTAATTAAGATTGAGTTAAAAAGGTTCAAGAAAACAACACCAACAAAAGAAAAGGATGAAGAAATGTCTTCGAACAAGAAGAATATGAATAACTTATATAGAACTTCGATTGGTTATGCATCGACAATTATATATAGGACTTCATAGTAGACTCTTATTCGAAGGTATCATGCTCATGTTAATATTTTCACTTGTTCAAAAACAAATCCGACTACTACATTAGTAACACAATTCAGGATAATTAGAACTACTGATATATTATGATTAAGATTAGGAATTGTTATAATTTAAAAAAAGAAAGAAAAAAAGAAAAGAAAAATATAGACATATACATCCAAAAATATATTATTAAGAGAAAGAATGACAGATGGAAAGTTGTTGAACTTATCTATATTGGTTTCCCACCATACTCCTCAAGTGAATAGGAAATCCCATAAGAACTAACCACCTTTCTTTTCTTCTATCTTTTACCTTTTTCTTTGCTTTGGTAATGTTTGTGTTGGTGCATGCATGAGGTTTTCCCCTTTTATGTGAAGTCCATTTCCATATGAACCTGATCCCAGGATTGAAAGGACATTCCATTTAAACAGAAAGAAGAAAAGGCTAGAAGAGCAAAAGCGCAAGGCTCGTAATACCACTCATACGATAGCCGATGGAGATAGAAGAAGGACACTCCAGGATTTCGCTAACCTGAGAGTCCAAGGCATAATCTCTTTATTGCTTGGCCGAATGTTGAAGATCATAATTTTGAGCTCAAACTGGAGCTAATCTCTATGGTTCAATAATCGCAATTTGGAGGTGCCCAATGGAGAACCCTAATCTTCACCTCTCGGTCTTTTTGAAGGTGTGTGACATGTTGGAGTTAAATGGAGCCTCTACTAATGCCATTTGCCTTTGCCTATTTCTCTTTTTCATTAAGAGATAAGGCACGAGCATGGCTCCATTCGTTGCCTTTGAGGTTCATCAGAACTTGGGATGAGCTCATAAGGGCCTTTCTTGCCAAATTCTTCCCACCTAGCAAGATGGCAAGTTTGAGAAACCAAATTACTACCATTGCTCAAACGGATGATGAGATTCTCTACGAAGGATGGGAGTGATTTAAGGACTTGTTGCATTTATGCCCTCACCATGGGCTTCAAAAATGAATGATCATGTAAACTTTCTACAATGGAGTTACTCAATTCATGCGATATACCATAGATGTGATGGCGGTTGGCATCTTAATGAACAAAACGGAGGATGAAGCCTATAATTTGATTGAGGAGATGACACTTAACAACTTCAAATGGTCCAACGATAGAGGCCAACCCAAGCAAGCTTGAGGTAAGCTTAAGGCTGATGCTTTTACTTTACTTTCTGCTAAGGTAGACGCTAGGACTCAAAGATTGGATCGTTTGAATGTTAATACCATAAACTCAAGTGCCCCTGCCTCTTATAGAATTTGCAGTTCCATTGATCATTTGACTGTAAATTACTAAGTTGGGAATCCATTTACCCAAAATACTAGTGACCAAGTCAGCCATGCCAACTACTACCCGAGACCAACTAATGACCCTTATTCTAACACCTATAATCAAAGTTGGAGGAATCATCTAAATTTGTCATATAGGTATACCTTTCTCAACATGCCACAAATGAATGTTGGGCCACCTGCCAGGTTTCAAAGACATCCATTTCCCTAACAGCTTCACAAAAGTCTAACTTAGAGGCAATGAGGGAGGGCATGCTTATGGCACAATAAGAGCGAGATGAGTACATAAAACAATTAGCCTCTAAGGTTAATGTGCTGACCACTCATAGTAAGACGCTGGAAGCCCAAATTGCCTAATTAGCTAGCTTTTCACATTTACCTTTTAATCGACTCCCTAGTAATCCCGAACCTAACTCTAAGGAGCATTCTAATGCTATGATCTTAAGGGGATAAACAACTTAAGGAGCCTAAAGGGGTTGCTGATAATGTGAGTTTACATGATGATGATAATGCTGTTTAGAAAGAACTATCCAGTCCCTCTAACGATGTGCATGATGATGTCAAAAAGGATACTAATGAGGTTCCTAAGGACCATAGACACACTTCCCTAACACCCCACACAATGCCTTTGAATTTCTCTTAAAGAATGACTAAGACTAAGCTTGATCATCAATTTGAGAAGTTTTTAGAGATCTTAAAGAAGCTTTATATTAATATTCTAGTCACCGATGCTTTATCCTAAATGCCTTCTTATGCTAGGTTTTTGAAGGAGATTTTGTCCAAAAAAGGAAAGCTAGAAGAGCACAAATCATAGCCTTAACTGAAGAATGTAGTGCCGCGATTCAAAATAAGCTTCTTGCTAAGCTTAAGGAACTTGGTAGTATCTCCCTCCCTTTCTTAGTAGGGAATGTCTGTGTAGATCATGCTTTGTGTGATTTGGGCCCATCTGTGAGCTTGATGCCCCCTTCTATTTGTAAAAAGCTTGATTTAGGAGAAGTGAGACCCACCACCATCTCTCTATAATTGGCGGACTGTTCTCTGAAATACCCTATAGGTGTTTTAGAAAATGTCCCTACTAAGGTAGGAGATTTATATGTATTGATTGACTTCATGATCCTTGAAATAGATGAGGATACACGCACCACGATTATTCTTGAGAGGCCTTTCTTGGCCACCATTGGGTGTCGTATTGATGTAAAGAATGGTAAGTTGTCATTTAATGCAGGGGTTTGATCAGGATACAAGCGCACGGTGGTGTTTTAGCAAATCAAGGTTGTCTCCCACAAGGACTAAGTTGATCTACTGGGCTTTATCCCCTTAAGATAGGCTATGTGAATCAAAATTTGAGATTGCAACTAAGCTAATCTATTATCTAATCTAAGGGATAAGTAATCAAGAAATTTAATCTAATCTAGCAATTTTCTAACTCAAGTATTAATTAAGCACCACTGCTTTAGACGGGTAATTTCAAAACTGATAATCAATTTATCAAGCCCCTCTTTCAAGGTAGAATAGAATTCTTAAATATAATCAACTACTAGTTCTCAAGGGTTTTTGATTGATCTAAGATCATTAAGAACGTGATTATCAAATTTAGGCGTTTCTTAAATGGCGAGTCTTTCTCAAAATCCCACACAGTTAAGCAGAATCTTAGTTTTCTAACATCTCGTTTCACCTTTAAGCTCTTCAGCAAACGTCTAAAACAACCAAGAAATTTATCAAGTTTCCTACTTGCAAATCAACGTCTAAAATTCAATAGAGTAACCCAACAATTCCAAAGCACTTTTCGATCAAAACATAAATTGATTCATTCATAAGAATTTAACTCAATTCCAAGATTAACAATCCAGAACTTACATAAAAAACAATAAAAATCTGATAGCATAAAAAACTACACACAAAAGACAAGAGAAAAGAGAGGCATTGCTTAGCCATTACATGCTCGTTGATGTAAACCCGACCCGATATCCTTGCAAATCTTCACCTTCAACTTGCTCGCAACGCTCTTTAATCTAAATCTAAATCTAAATCCTAAATAGATGGTGGGATGGATAGGGAGCAAATGGACTAGGACGATTGAGATTAAATGAGGCTCAAAACAGCCCTTTTATCAACAACATTCTATAGCCAAAACATAAAAATCTTACAACCGCGAAGAAAACAAGCATCCTCGAGGAAAAGAGACCACCATAGACTGATTGTGGGTTCTGCCACAGACCATGGGCCCCACCACAGACAAATTGTGGTGCCCTCTGATTGCCTTTCCCTGCTGATTCTAGAAAATTCGGTCAACCCGGGTTGCCTAGGCATGCTATTTCGAATTAACCATGATGTACACCATGGAAAACCATATCTCTTATGGGTTTTTTTGTCAATTTTTGTGGGCTCTTCCCTCCTTGCATAATTCCTCATTGATTTTGTTGACACATCCAGGTTTTCTTAGCCAATTTTTGTAAAATATCATCAACATCACCAAACTCGAGGATGAAACAGAAAAGATACATTAATTCACATAATCAAGCACTCTAATCCCCTAAAATCACACCCAAACACTCATGAAATTCTATGTAAATGTGACATTCATCACTCCCCCATGCTTAAATCTTTGCTTGTTCTTAAGTAAACATTGCATAAAACCGATAAGGGGAGATACATCTAGGAGTCAAAAACACAACAACCTCCTCAAACTAGGCAACTCATAGCACAACACTAGCAAGAATATCAATCAATAGCAACCTCAGATAGTGCACAATACATTTCAAAATCAAGAGAAGGTGGATATTTTCAAAGAAATATATAACCGTAAGCTAGATATCAAGCTCAATCACCCCCAAAGGATCACAAAGCACATCATGCAAGCACATGGAAATGATTAGAGCCAAGTGGGCCAGTAGAACTTCACTGTTGGGGGAAATACAGATCATTCCCACTCATGTGTTGAAAGTATAGTAGAGGTTCACTCATGTCTCATTCCAAAGATGCAATCAACTATATGCTTGTCAAGACGCTTAAATTGTCCACCACTAAAAATGCAATGTTCACATAATAATCAAGAGGATTTTATTTGGGTTGTTAGGCGGGTTAAAAGGGTTAAGGGAAAGGAGTGGACAAATAAATTTGGGCAATATAAGGCTGCTTGGCCAAGTGACCAGGGAGCAACTAGCAAACTACCAAGCAACAATGAAGTTCGCCAACTCTTTAAACCCTAACAATTCAATGAACATACCTAATTAAACCATATAGGGAATGAGTTGACAAAGAAAGGAACTCAAGCTATATATCCAATGCCAATCAACTATTCACTTTGTTTGTTTTATTTTTTCTCCTTATTTTCCTTTTTTTGGTTTCTTTCTCTTCAACACGACTTCTTTCCTTCTTCTTTTTTTCAGAAATGAAATAAAATATGAATGATTGAAAGGCATAAAGTTGCGAATTATCAACTTACAACCTAATACATATACACAGAACCCAAATAAGGAGAACACAACTAAGTGCTTAATAACATAAATCCCTCAACAAATCAATATACCAATGTACCTTAAACTAAATTACTCACAAAACCACCCATTATATAGATGAAGTCATGCTCTATAGACTTGGCAGGATGGTTGAAACATGTGTTTCGCCAAGGGCTAAAATGAAGGGATCACAACAAGAAAAGGGATTATAGCTTAAAGGGCTATCAAGGAGGGAAAACATGCAATACAAGGGTAAGCTATTTGAATATGTGGCCAAAATGTTCAATAACAAAGAATGCATCTATCATATCATCAACTATGCATATGCGAATGTAGTTTTGAACAAAAGTCTAGGCAAGTTCTACAGATGCAATATGGAAGAGCCACACACATCAAAGAACATGAGATAAATATAATGATTAGTCCAAATAAGGTTCAAAGCCTCACAAGATATCCACCGAAGTCTCAATTAGCTCATACACTCTCATGTACCAACATTAGTGCTAAAGACTCCAAAGGTAACAAGTTCTCAATCAAGATAAGGGGCAAAACAAGAAGTATTCACAAAACCTTCACCAATTTTCGCACCAAAAGGGGTTACACACCAAACATTATGCAACCTCATAAAGATCATAAACATCATTGGAGAACATCTGAAACGAGTCCACACCATCCCTACATGCAATCCTATATGCAAATCTAAATGCAATTAAAGACAACATGCTCGTGCAAATGAAAGGAAACGTAAAGCTATATCCTCTAACAAGTATGCAAACTAAAAAGCAAAATTGAAAACATGAAATTACCCTTCCCCTATACTTAGATAAAGTATTACTATTCAAAGGAAAGAAAAGTAAGAGAAGGAAAAGAGAAAACAAAACACAACGATCTCATCAGGTTAGGTATTGGGAACACCTTAGCTAAGGCCTCCTCATAACTGCGGAACATAGAACATCGGCCACTCGATCTTATTCGAAACACAACCGACCAAATTAGATGCGGTCAAAACATGTAGAAGCTTCTCAAACTCTTGGGGCCATAAAGCAGAAAACATAAGGCAGGAGGCAATAACCAAGATCACACCAAAGAATATAAGTATCCTCTTAACCTTACCAAAGCCCATAGAAAAATCATAGCAAGGATTAAAGAATGTAGTCCACATGACTTTCCTAGACAAGGCCTCTAGGCATACACAATAATTGCCAATAGAGGGACCATACCCTCTTATGTAACCTAGGGGGCACACAATCATCAACATTCCCACCAAACACATCAAGCACGTTATCCTCATAACCCAAATCAACATTAGCATTATAAATCATAGGATTATCAATAGGCACATCAATGTAATACTCGGGGGAAAGAGAGGGTAATAAACAAAGAGGGAAACATGTGAATGATAAAGAGCATTGGGGAGAACATTATCGTCAAAATCAAGGTTAGGAGACTCATTATGGATAAACACATTACGTAACCCCTCTAAAGCTGTCCCAACCAGATCATGCACCTCATTTATAGTATCTTCTGACCCAAAATATATAGCTACAATACTAAATCTAGCAACATCCCCCAAAGGCTCACCTACCTGGAGCCCTGTGCACTAAGCTAAAGGGAAAGACAAATTAGGTAAGGTCAAGACAATATCAGTATTATCCATGGGTGATATAAAGTCGAGTTGAGCACAGTATGCATAATAAGGATACGAATTAGTTTCAAGGTCATACGAATTACACAAGTAACTTCAAAACGGGGCATAATAAGCTCAAGTATAGAATGTACAAGGATTAGTGAATAAATATCTAGAAATACGATTAGTCATCTCAAATTCAAACGAATCCCAATCAATCCACCCAAGCAAATGCCATGCTTCATCAAGACTTTTACCATGAAAACCTCAATACCCTAAAAGAGCTCACATTTTACTATTCACACCCTCATCAACAATGTCTAAAATTTCTCCTTCACCCATAAAATAACCACATTGAGCAAGAAAAGTATACAAATGCTTAAAATACCTCCAAATAAATCATGCTCGAATTGCTGAAAATGAAAAATTGCCATCATTTATTTCCTTTCAAATTTTTTCAAATTTAATTTTTTTTTTTTTGGGTTTTTCTTTAAAGAAAAACAAAATGCTTGGTCAAACCTATCAAAAAAACCCCAACATTCAACACTAGTCCCATAGAATGGCACCAAAACTTGATAGGGCTGCAAGCGAATGGTGGCATTGTACCAAATCAAGGTCGTCTCTCATAAGGACTAGGTTGATGTACTGGGTTTTATCCCCTTAATATAGGCTAAGGGAATCAAATTTGAGATTGAAACTAAAGTAATTTATTACCTAGTCTAATGGATAAATAATAGAGGAATTTAATCTAATCTAGTAATTTTCCAACTCAAGTATTAATCAAGCACTACTTCTTTAGATGGGTAATTCTAAAATCGATAATCGATTTATCAAGACCCTCTTTTAAGGTGGAATGAAATTCTTAAATCTAATCAGCTACCATTTCTCAATTGTTTTTGAATAATCTATGATCATTAAGAATGCGATATAAAATTTAGGGATTTCGTAAATGGTGAGTCTTTCTCAAGATCCCATACATTAAGTCGAATCTTACTTTTCTAACATCTAGTTTGTCTTTTCAGTTCTTCACCAAATGTGTAAAACAAGCAAAATTGATCCAGTTTTCGACTAACAAATGGACATCTAAGATTTAATGGACTGATCTAACAAATCCAAAGCACTTTTAAATCAAAATAAGAATTGATTCATTCACAAAAATTCAACTCATTTCCGAGATTAACAATCCAAAACTTAAATAAAAATCAATAATAATCTGATAACATAAAAACCTGAAGGCAAAAGAGAAGAGAAGGGAGAGGAATTACTCAGCCGACGCGCGCTTGTAGATGCAAACCCGACTTGGTATCCTTGCCAATCTTCACCTGCAACTTGCTCTCAACTCTTTCTAATCTAATTCTAAATCCTAACTAGATGGTGGGATAGGAATAGAGGGAATGCAATAGGATGATTAGTATGAAGTGAGGCTGAAAATACCCTTTTTATTACGAATATTCTGTAGCCAAAACAAAAAACCACAAAGAAAACAAGCATCCTCGGGGGAAAAAGGCCACCACGGACCGAGCGTGGGTCTCCCTATAGACAGATCATGGTGCCCTCCGGTTGCTTTGCCCTGCTGATTCTAGAAAATCTGGTCAACTCGGGTTAAGTGCGCATGCTAACCCAAGTTAACCATAATGCGTACCTGGATGAACAATGTCTCTTGTGGGTTTTTTTGGTCAATTTTTATGGGCTCTTCCCTACCTGCATAATTCTTCATTGATTTTCTAGACACAACCAGGTTCTCTTAGCTAATTTCTGCAAAATATCATCAATAACACGAAACTTGAGCATAAAATAGAAAAGGGGCATTAATTCACACAATCAATCACTTTAATGCCCTAAAATCACACCCAAACACTCATAAAATTCTCTGCAAATATGATATTCATCAGGGGTGATCATGTGGAGTTCAATTTGTTTAGATCTTTTCAATTCCCTTCTATTTTTGATGAATGTCATAGAATTGATATGAGTGATTGGTGAGGGACAAAATCACTAATTATGTTCCTAGTGACCCTCTTGAGCATTGTATGTTACATGATGGTACTTCTAAGGATGTGAATCACAAAGTTACTATATGCACTCACTTCCTAGAAGCCTCCCCACAAATCCCACCTTCCCTTGCAAGAGTTGAAGAGCTCACGAGAGGTGATAAGTTCTCATCTAAAGAGGAGCGTGCCCTCGAGGTAGAATTGAAACACCTCCTTTCATCTTTGAGGCATGAATTCATTGGCCCTAACTCTACCTAACCTGGAATTGTTAAAGCTAATATGAGTACATCTCAAATTAATTCATTACTTAGAGTGCTTAGATTCTATCATAAAGGCATAGGATATACTATGAATGACTTAAAAGGAGTTCACCCTTCTGTGTGCATGCATCGCATTTTGATCGAAGAAGACCGTAAATCCTTAATTAAGCACCAAAGAAGGTTAAATCCTGACATGAAAGAGGTGGTTAAGAAGGAAATTCTGAAATTACTTAAGGCCAACATTATCTATTCTATCTCTAATAGTAAATGGATAAGCTCGATCAATGTTGTGCCTAAGAAAGAAGGATGATGATTGTGAAAAATGAGAATAATGAATTAATTCCCATAAGGATAGTCACAAGTTGGCACATGTGTATTAACTATAGGAAGTTAAATAAAACCACCCGTAAGGACCTTTTTTTCCTTCCCTTCATTGGTCAAATGCTTGAGAAGTTGGATAAGAAGTTCTATTTTTGCTATCTAGATAGGTATTCTGGGTTTTTACAAATTCCCTATTCACCCTAGTGATCAAGAAAAGGCCAAATTTACTCATCCATATAGGGCATATGCATATAGAAGGATGTCATTTAGGCTGCACAATGCTGCCGCCACCTTTCAATGCTGCATGATGGCTATTTTCTCCAATCTTATTGAGGGCATTATGGGGGTATTCATGGATGACTTTTCTGTTTATGGAACATCTTTTGATTATTGCCTGCATGATGTACCCCATGTTTTGTAAAGATGTGAAGATATGAATTTGGTCTTGAATAGGGAGAAGTGTCATTTTATAGTGCAAGAAGGGGTCATCCTAGGGCATATTGTCTCTAATAAAGGAATTGGGGTTGAAGAAGAAAAGTTGGAGGTGATTGAGAAATTACCACCATCGACTTCCCTTAATTGTGTGGGCAGTTTTCTTGGACACGTTGGATTCTACGAGTAGTTCAGTAAAGATTTTTCAAAAACTTTGAAACCTCTCACTCAACTGCTTGTTAGGAATGTGCCTTTTGATTTTGATGATGAGTATTTGAGTGCTTTTCTTAGGTTAAAACAAGCACTAATTTAAGCTACAGTGATGCAAGCTTCAGAGGCTCTATTTTGATGAAATGTGTGATGCAAATGATTTTGCATTAGGAGTTGTTTTAGGACAAAGGAAGGACAGCAAGCCATATGCCATTTATTATGCAAGCCGAATTCTTGATGAGGCTCAAGTGAATTATGCCACCACGGAGTAGGAGTTCCTAGCAGATGTATTCATCTTGGAGAAATTCGGGTCATACTTGATCAATTCGAAGGTTATAGTATTCACTGATCATACAACATTGAAGTATCTAATGAAGAAGCTTGATAAACTGAGATGGAAAGCGTATGAGATTTCCAAGATCTACAAAGAACGGACCAAATAATGGAATGATCAGTGCGTTATAAAGAAACGGTTTGAGAAAGGTGATATTGTTCTCTTGATTAACTCCAAGTTATGGTTATTCCTAGATAAACTGAGATCCCTGTGGTTTGGACCGTTTAAAGACACCACGGTCTTGCCTCATGGATCAATAGAAGTGTAGAGTAAGTCTACTAATGCATTCAAGGCCAATAGGTAATGACTCTAACCTTATTTAGTGGGGGAGCCCATCAAGAAGGTTGTTGTTCATACTCTAATTGATCCCATGCAAGCACATGGGAAAAAGGAGTTGAGCCCTCGACTTTAAAAGAGCGCTTCTTAGGAGGCAACCCAACCATTTTCTTGTTTTCTTTTCTTGATGTATATAAATTCTAGGGTGTGTTCATTTTCAAAGAAATGAGAACCCAAAAAAAAAGAAGAAAATGAAAAGGAAAAAAAATGAGATAGAAACGTCAAGGTTAGCAAGCAGTCATTACCACAGTCTGGGGGCTAGTTCCCATAGACCGCAATGCTAATACATTTAAAAAAACAAAATAGGAAAAAAAATGGAAGAACTTGATAGGAAGAACTAAAGTTTTAAATTTATAACCTCAAGTGCAAATCGGGTTTCAAGTATTGGAGTTCAACTTAAGTGTTTAAATCTAGGCTAAACGAAAAGGAATGAAAGAAAAAAGGAACCAAAATACTAAGGCAAATAGAAAGGACTTTATTATCATTAAACCTAAGATTAACCAACTAATCGGGTGAAACCCTCACCTTTCTAAGTTATGCTAACATTCAGAGATGATCGATTGTACCTAAGTCGTCATTCAAGGATCTAAGCCTAGTTTAATTGCTCTAACCACCTATTCTCATAGGGTTACCTCAAATAAACTACAGGAGTAACCCTAGATTTAGGTAGAATTTGGATTATTTTCATGTCCAAACACTAGTTACCTCCTCCACCTGCACTAAATAATAGATCTTGCCTTCCAGTGTAAGTCAATTGTCCCAAAACATAGCTGAAAACTCTCTCTAGTGTTTCATCCAACATTTTAGGGGCATGAGAGAAAACCCCAAATCGAAACAAAAACAAGATAGGTTAAGGTTTGCATAAGATTAACTGGCCATCTTAAGGGCTAATCACAATCAAAGATCACAACTTTAAACACAACTAAGCATCAAAAAGAAAATCAAAGCAAAGAACTAACAAAGCAGCAAACGAAACAGGAAGGATGAAATTAAAGAGATAGAGATGAGAAACTAGTCTTCCATAGCAGAATGCACAATCTTCTCCATAATATACACTAATCTACCTAATTTATTCTCCCCCTAATAGGGTTTTGGTGCCCAAACCTAACTAAAACCTAGCCCTAAAAACCTCCCAAAAAGCCTCCTGAAATCAACCAAGAAGCCCTCCTTTTATATTAGTTAAATTGACAAGGGGTATGAAAGTGGGGTGGGGTGGCAATAGGCCGTCACCACCCCTGGAAGGTGGCCTCCACTGTAGGCTGGCCATGACAGCCGTCATTTGGGTTATAGGCACACATCACGACCCTTCTTTCTTGGGTCCTTCACCTTGTTTCTCACTTCCTTGCTCCTCCACGGCCTATTTGTGCACTTGCTCGATTGAACTTATTACCTACAAAAGTTAAGTAAAACAATCCTAACATTATGTTATTCTGCGAGCTAAAATTAGGCAAGAGAGGTATGAAAAGTCTAACAATTTAATGCTAAATAAATAGCCCACATTTATTTGTTCTTTTCCTCAAGCAAAACAAAAGAAGAAATAACCCAAGAACATAACTAACTTTCATAGTAATCACGGTTGCATTTAGCATATGCAATATGCTCTTTAAACTCCTTGGTGTTTCCAAGTGTAGGTTTGTGAGGGTTTGCAGAAGATATACCCACAAAATCTTTGAGATGTTTTTGTATTTTTCCAAAAACCAAAACACATATACAAAGGAAAGGGAAAAAGATGTACATATCTAAATCGGTTCTATCACCTTAGCAACTTAGCTACTGAACCATATACAAGCCAAACATACACTCAAGAATCATATACACTATGAATGCCTCTCATTTTTCACCCCATGCAACACAATGACGCAATTTGTACACCTTAGTACCCTGTGTAAAGCGGATTGACTCTTAGTGCTAGGCAAAAATCGAGCAAAAAGATCATCTCCACTTGGTGTATGACTCCCTTTCATTAGGTCTCATTTTTGTTCTCTTTTGTTTCTTTTCCTTTTTTTTTTTTTTGCTTTTCTCCTTATGCTCCTTCACCCGGGTGGTAATTCTTGGCTCATTATGCCTTGAAGTCCCAGAGGAACAACTTAGTATGTATTTGGGCTTTTTCCCTAATTAAGGGTTTTATTTGGATGTGCAAATCGCTTATTTAAGCCCAAATAGAGGTGTTACAGTTAAGCTCAATTTTACAATTTTGTTTCTCTCATTTTTTTTCTTTTTTCTCACTTTAGTGAGAAAGTTAGAAGTCAATTAACTAAGTAGAATATCTCCAAACCCAAATCTCAACAACTAACACCAAAAGTCAATGGTTAGGTCTACGAGGTAGGAATAAAACCGTACATATGAAACAAGGTTAATATGAAAAGCCAAAATTACATTGTAGATAAGTGTTCTGTCATGTATACTTGACCTATATACAAGCTAGCAGTCAAGCTATTAAAGGTCGAAAATCAATTACAAAGGGACAAAAGTCCCACAAAGTCAAGAAGCAAAACTACATAAAAATTGACAAATTTTCATGAAAATATGCACAAAAGGGTATATGACTTCTGCATTCCCACATTTAAATCTCATAATGTCCTCATTGGGAGCCGAGGAGTCACCACTAACACAAAACACACAAAACAAAACAAAACATATAAGAATACTCAACGAGTACACATATACAGAAGCTAACACACTTACTCAAAAACACACAACCTCACCCAATCGACAATAAGAGCACACATGTATACAAAATCTATAAAACCAACAATGAATATATATGCAAATCCAACAATGCTACCAATCACAAAACATAATTATGCACAAAAGGCACACAAAGGTGAGAAGAATTAGAATGATTATAAACAACATCCACAACCTCAATATTGGTCACTAACAATAACACAACCTCATGTCTACAACTAAACAAAAAGACAAAGAAAAAACAGTAATAATAAGGAAGAAGAGTCAGAACGATTACATCAGGTCGGGTATTGATTTTGCCTAAAGTACGCCTCTCTCAGATGGCGCTATGGAGGCTTGAGGACCACCAACCACTCCTCCTCATCTCTCAAGACGTGAGTCTTTAACTCGGACATGGTCAATGCTCGCAAGAGTATATCATGCATCATTGCATGCATCTTAAAATGATGTGAATAAGAGAATATTAATAAGATCATAGCAAAGATAGTTAGTGCCCTCTTAAACTTATCAAATGCCATAAAAAATCATGATCAAAGAAAGTAATCCACATGGTCTTCCTGGCCACGTCCTTTAGGTACACACAATAACGGTCAAAGAAGGGAACATACCCTCTAATGTTACCTATCGAATCGTAAAATGCATCCATGAGAGTGGTTGGTGGGAAGAAAGAGAGATAAGATAGGGGCTAAGTCAAGTGAATCGGTGTAAATGGGGTCTGTATGCTCAATGCTAAGAGTACCACCAACTACCACACCATCGCCATAGGACTCCTAAAAGGGAGCTTCCTTATGAAATGGCTCAATCAAGGCCAACCAACCAAGCAGATCATCCTTACCAAAACTAGCATCACTCCTAGAAGACTCACCAATTTCTAACTCGTTTCACTGAGCTAATGGGAGGGGAGAAGCAAGTAAGGTTAAGTCACCAATGGTAGTGTCTTCGGGTGTGCTAGACAAGAATGAAGCGACAAATGGTATAGAAATCAAGGGATGATCAATCACTTCCTGTAGGCTGGTCAAAGGTATGTGAACTACAAAATTAGGCTGTAAGGCAAGAGAAGCCTCATAATCATCATAGAAACTGACCTTAAGCACAGGAGAAGATAGACTAGGATCACTCTCATGTAATAGGCTACACTCCCTCATCTCACTAACAAAACACTTATGGTGTTCATTCATTGTCTCTATTAGGGCATTAAGTCTCACATACATTTCATCACAAACATCATAATAGGGACAGAAATTCACATCATGATCAAAAGATTTGCAATAAAAGTACGCAACATGTGCATAAGAGAAATGATGATGAAATGAATCCCTAAATTAATCTACACATGGGGATTGAGCACGCAACCCATAGGGAAGGGGGGAATGGCACACAAAGGACTCAATAGCAGTCTCACATTGCCAATGATACCAAGCTAAAGACTTAAACAAGTCCTACATGTCATCAACATCTAAAGAGCACATACCACTATAACATATGGACTCGAGGGTGACTCGAGTCTCATATGTTGTGCCCTCAAGCACAACATTGCATATTTCCTATTCGTGAAATGGATATATTGAGCCCGATATTCATTTAATCTAGACAAGTATTACCAAAGCGGTTCATGCTCAAATTGCGGTAAATGGAAAATAGCCATTTTAATTTTCTTTTTTTAGAATTTTCTTTTTCAAATTTTTAAAGATTTTTTTAAAGGCCTAGCCTTGAATGTACAAACAAGCCCTGATATTAAAAAGCGCCAACTAATGGGGTCAAACCCTCTCTTTGCTGAGCTATGCTAACATTCAAAGATGATAAATTGCATTATAAAAAGCTCACCGAGGCCCTCTTTTAAGGGTCAAAGGCTAGTTTAATTTCCTAACCACCTCTTTTCATAGGGTTAGTCCAATTAAACTAGAAGAGTAGCAACCCTAAATCTAGGTAGAATTTGGGCTATTTTCATGTCCAAATGCTAGCTATCCTCTCCACTCACACTAAACAATCGACCTCACATTTCAGTGTAAGTCAATTGCCTAAAACACACATGAAAACTCTCTCAAGCATTTCATCAAACACTTGGTGGACGTGAGAGAAAACCTCATATTTAAACATAAACAAGGCAAGCTAAGGTTTAAAGAAGATCAAGTAGCCGTCTTAAGTGCTAATCACAATCAAAGATCACAACTTTAACACAACTAAAAATGAAAAGGAAAATCAAAGCGGAGAATTAATAAAGTAGCAAACAAAACAAGAAGTATGAAATTAAAGAGATAGAGAAAAGAGAAACTTAGTCTTCCATACTAAAATCCACAATCTTTTCCTAATGCACACTAATATACCTAATTTATTCTCCTCCGAATGGGATTTTGGTGGCTAAACCTAAAATAAAACCTAGCCCTTCTTCCCAAAAAGTGTCTTAAAATCAACCAAAAAGGCCCCCTTTTATAGTGGTTAAACTGACAAGAGGCACAAAAGTGGGGGCGAGGTGGTAACAGGCCTGTCGCCACCATGATAGGTGGCCATTACTACCCCTTGGAAGGTGGCCTCCACTACAGGATGACCACGACGGCCATCGCTTGGGCTATGGGCACCCGTTATAGCCCTCCTTTGTTGGGTCCTTCACCTTCTTGCTCACTTCCTTGCTCCTCCTTGGTCCTTTCACGGCACTTGCTCGATTGAACTTATTATCTACAAAAGTTAAGTAAAATAACTGAAAATCCTAACATTATATTATTTTATGAGCTAAAATTAGGCAAGAGAGGCGTGAAAAACATGACAATTTAGGACTAAGCAGAACTATTTTGGCAGCAGCCATCACGGACAGTCCCTGGTGAGCTGCTGCGGGCCGTAGTCAAGGGTTGTGACCGCAGTACCCCTTCTTTAACCCTTCACTTTCTTCTGTTGCTCGGCACACTCTCCGTCTACCTTCTTCCTTCCTCTCTAGAATCCTCCATTAAAACATCTCTCAACCTTCCATTTTTCTATATTTTTCACCCAAATTCTCCAAAAATTTCTCTATTTTCTCCCTTTTCTCTTCTTTTCTCCAATTTTCTCTTTTTCTCACACAAATTTCCACTTCTTCTTCTCTCCTGACCCATCCTTTCAACTCCATCTATGTTCTTTGACCATTATGATCCACTTCTCTTTCAAACTTCATATTTTTCCCACACATTAACCTTTCCCACACTTCATTACCATAAAACTACTTATATTCCTTTATTTTTCTCCCTCTCATATGTCCTATTCTCCATTGTTGAGGACTTTTCCTTTATCTTCACTCAAGACTTTTCATGACACCCAAAAGAAAGCTAAGGAGCACCCATGAAGAGGGTACATCAAGCCAAGTACGTCTATAAGCCACAACGACTTCCCAAACATCCATCACCACAAGGACCTGAGGTAATGGTTCTTACCCACTTGATTTAACTCATTTCGATCATGTTGCACGTTATACTTACTTAATTAGTAGACGAGTTGTTGCTAGACATTTCTACGATGAGGATTTATTAGCCTAGTCAAGATTATTGGATGACATTAGATGGTTGTTTGCCAGGGTGGGATAGGCTAGTTCATTGAAATAAAGGACCACACGTATAGGGACCTCACCCTTGAATTTTTTAGTACCTTACATGTTGAGGTCACTCGAGGTCCTAGATGACAAGAAAAATTCATTTGATTCTATTTACAAGGAGAATTCCATATATTGAACGTTAGTACCCTAAATAACATGTTTAGCTTTTGCCCTAGCTTGGACTTACTTGGCGTCAGGTCCCCTCGAACTTCAAGCCTAATCCCTTTTGGGATGAGACTTCAAGGGGATCATATGTAAAATACAAGTACATGTAAGGGCGCCTTCATTAGGAATCCTTGTATCCGGGTGGCGCAATGCATGCTTTCCTGCAGTGTCTTTGCTAAGGACGACAATGTGAATGTCCTTAGATTGTGTGAGCTATGTTTCTTATCTGGTATGATGAACGAGATCAAATTGACCATAGGGCTTTCTTGGCCCAGTAGTTGTATAGTGCAGCTACAAGTAGTGCAGGTAGGATAGTCATTGGGGGTCTCATCACTACCATTACTAGATCTTTATGTGTTGCGCCAAACCCATAGGATTGAGTTTCAGGGTCCGAGCAGCTTGACGAAGCTGCTTTCGAACAAATAAAATTTTACAAGGTTGAGGCTCGTTGCTTGTGCTGGAGTTACCCTAGGACTTGGCTTTTGTCACCTCCCAATGTTAAGAGGACCACCTACTTATCATAGCGGCCCTAGTTCTTCCCCCCAACCTACTTCCCATAACTATAAGGAGGTTCAGACCACCCTTACGTCCATTCAAGAGGAGCGACCCTCCCTACGAGCCTATGTTGAAACTGAGAATGCCGTTCTTCGTGACTTTATCCAAGAGCAGCAATATGAGCTATGTGGGATGATAGCCTCCCAGAACCAATATTTTTAGGACTTTAGGGCTTATGTTGAGACCTGAAGAGATTGATAAATCTTTCAAGGTCATCTACCGCACTGTCCTTCCCCTCCTTTCTTCTGATTGCTTCTTACTACTTCCCCTTCCTTTTCTCCATTTGTGTTTGCATTGAGGATAATGCTTTGTCCAAGCATGGGGGAGTTGCTTTGCTTTGGTGTCTAATACCTAGTTCCTTGGTTTGAGCATGTGTATATATTGCACAAGATTACATTTAGGTTTCCATTTTAGGATTTACCCCATGTAGATAGAGCACATAGTTAATACTTTTAGTTTTATTCTAGTTGTTTTGCATTTCTTCTGCATTAAAAGCATCATATTTAGGGTAGTTGTACATATTAGGCTTTACTTCATTTAGGCTTGCGTTTAGAAGATTCCAAACCAAAGCAACAAAACCAAAAAATGAAGAAAAAAAAAGATCCTCCGATGATAAACTTAGTGGACTAGATAGTCTTCTTTGGTTTAGAATGATCCTTTCATGGCCAGTTGGAATAAAAGTATTTGGAAATGAGTTTGTGAAAAGAATGCGCACTTCATGCTTTGGCCGTGTGTTAAGTGCGAATTGTTTGCCTTATGACTCTTTCCAAAAATGTTGGCATGTGCATCCAAATGAGCTACAGTCATGAGTTTGGTAGATGTCCCATGAGGCTTTGAGCTTTAAAGGCTAATTTATCAATTTTAGTCTCTTACCTTTTCTTGAGTGACTCTTCCTACATGTCATTTCTCTAGAACTTTTTTTGACTCTTATTCAGGATCACATTTAGTATATGTACGTATACAAAATGATTAACGCATTCTTTGATTTGATGAACCCCGCAGACCAAACAGCCACCCTTCTATACATGACATATCCCTTGCTAGCCCTTTTGAGCCTTAACCTATGTTTATTGATGTGAACCTCCATACTTAACCTTTGGCCAAACACATAACTTACCCTTAAGCCAAGACGAGAGGATTTCCCCTCTTAATATTTTGTTTGGGAGTTAGTTTGGAGTATTAAGACCTTTTGGTTGGTCTGTTTGGTTTGTTAGTAAAAGCAGTCGTGTTGATTTGTTTATATGGGAGATCCCTTGATTTGTCACAGATTGATTAGAGAAGAGTTAAAAACAAACAAAATGAAGTTTGGTGTTTATTTCCATGTCAGTCCCTTTGCTGGAAAAAAGAATGACAAAAAGGGGGGGAAAAGAAAGTGAATAAAGAGGTTGGCCTTATTGGATTATAATTGTTTTTGAATTTCAAGTCTATTCCTCTAATTTGATCGTGTAAGGGGATTTGCTTGTGCATTTGAGTTATATTAGTTTGAGGAGAGTATTTCATGAGAATGTTGGGAGTAGACGTGGCAAATAGGTCATTCAGTTTAGGCACAGGTCAGGTCATGTTTCACGTTAAATGACATTTCAGGTCAGTTCGATTTAAGTCAGGTGAACTTTGGTTTGGGTTGATTTTGGGTCAATCAATTTTTGGTCCAATACATTTGTCATGCAAAAATAAGTAACTTCATAGAAAACTTCGGGTCCGGTACGAATAAGTTCATCTCAATTTGGGTTTCGAGTCCACTTTCAGCTGAGCATGTTTTGAATATCACATCGAGTATGGGTCCTGGCCATTCGGTTTGGGCTTCGAGTCTCAGGTTAGTTTTGCTAGGTCTAGTTAGGAGAGTTTATCTCCTAGTCTTTGGCTATTAGCTCCGTACTCCTAAAAATAGTTATTCCCCTCTTATCTTTACCCTTAACCCCATTACAACCCATATAAAGTCCTCATGAATAGCTAATGTGTGTTGCATACTAGTGTTGGTAAATTAGAGAGTTTTAGCAAGCATATGGTAGATTTGGATCTTTGGAATGAGAGCTGATGGAACCTTACTACATCTTAAAACATATGAGTGAGGAGTGTCACATTACTAAAGTGAGGTTCTATCGATTTTTCTAGCTCTAATTATTTTCTACGCTGTTGTGATTGTATTCGATGATTTGGGGATGGATTCGCACTTTGACATTGTAGGCTTTAAGGAATTTTTGAAAACTTCATTCCCTTATTTGGTGGCTAAATGTTTCGGAGCAATGTTGGGTTTATTATGGGTCTGTTAGAATGTATAAGGTTTTGATGATAACAAATCCAAGTGTTGTAGTTGTGTTGTTGTTCCAAACAGGCTTTACCAACAGGACCTTACTGCTGTTTTTCAATATATTAAAACTGCTTGACTAATGGTTTATCAAGAACAGGTACTCAAGTCAGCGATGTAAGAGCAACCATAAGGAACAGGCTCTGTAAGGTGTTTGAAACATGTCCTGTGAAGTGTCTGAAGCATAGGATATAAGTGCAGCCGTGGGAAACAGGTTCTGTGAAGTGTTTGCAGCAGATTCGTCTCTCTACAAGATGACTAGTGGTTACAACAAGATGTCTTGATTTAATTTGGTTTTATATTTTAGACTCTTGTTAATATGCCAATCAGAAACTCTTAACTTACCACTTACTTGAAACGGTTTTGCTTTTTTGGAAAATATTTCGGATCACCCTTCGAAACAATTCTGGAAATAGGATGCTCGGGGTGTTTCCAGAATAAGCTGCGAAAAACAATTTTTCACGTTTTTATCTTTTGGATTTTGAGCAGCTTCTCCAAGATTTGCAAGAAAGATTTTTCTATGGAGTATCTTACCCCTTACCCTAAAAACGGTTATTAAAATCTAAGGGGATTTGCAAAATCTTTTTGAATAAAAAGAATATCCAATTTTTGGCAAGTGGATAAAGTTGTTGAGAAAAACATGGGCTAGTTGCTGAGAATCACCGCCTTATGCACACGGTTTAGGAAGTGTTTCCAGCTCATGTTTCCTCATCCCTTGTGGCTAAAGAATTCTATATTCTTTAGGGATTTTAGTTTCTAAAAATTTGAGGAATTGTTTTTCAAGCACTATATAAAGTCGCTTCTTAGAACGATAGAAGCATCGGTTTTCAAAGAGAAAAATTTAGTGTTCATGAGCTTAAAAGTTTGAAAAGAAAACCGTGTCTAGTAAGTGAGTTATTTGAGCTTTCAAAGTTGGCATACTAGGACTTCATTGTACCCTATATTAGCTTAGTTGAGAAGCATTGTAATAGGGTGTTTTTCTTTATACTCTTCTTTCACAAAAGTGAGTTGAGTGTGTGTCCAAATCAAGGGGATTTTGAACGTGGGGTAACCTGTCTTAGGGAAGACGGTTACGTGGGTTGCAATTTGTAACAAGGTGTGTTACTATTGTAACGTGTTTAGCCCGTTTAGTGAAGTGTTTAAATCCTACGCGAGGTAGGTCGTGGTTTTTCACCTCAGTTGGGGTAGAGGTGTTTTCCACATAAAAAATCCTGTGTCCATTATTTCCGCATTCAATTTTGTTGGATTTTTGCTTATGTTTATCTCAGAAACAACCTGTGCGAACAGGGTCTAAGATGTTTGCCAGCAACTTACGAAAATCGGACACCACAATTCACCCCCCTCTTGTGGTTGTGTACTCTCTAAATCAACAAGTGGTATCAGAGTAGGTTCTCCTTTGAAAGGCTAACACCTTGAGAGATCCTTGAAAATGAGTACCCCACAAGGCATGCTTGAAGGTCAATCCATAACTCGACCACCATACTTCAATGGCCAACACTATGGTTGGTGGAAGAATAGGATGGAAAACTACATCCAAGCCGAGGACTATGAGTTGTGGATGCTCATCAAGAATGGACCACTCATCCCAAAGAAAATAACTAAAGATGGAAAGTCAATCCCCAAGGAGCCTAAAGGATTCAACACTGAAGATTACAAAATGATGGAGAAGAATGCCAAAGCCAAGAAACTTCTATATTTCGGCCTAGGTCCTGATGAATATACTCGCATATCTGAATGTGAGTCGGCCAAGGAGATCTGGGATGCTTTGCAAATAGCTTACGAAGGGACCAATCAGATAAAGCAATCCCGGATTGAATTGCTTGCGAGAAAATATGAGTTGTTTGAGATGGGTGATCGTGAAAGTGTGATGGATATGTACACTCACTTCACTCACATAACGAATGAGTTGAAATCCCTGGGAAAATCCTTCACCACCGAAGAATTGGTGGGGAAAATCCTAAGAATTTTACCTCATTCTTGGGAAGCGAAAGTCACGGCCATCCAAGAAGCTAAGGACATGAACAAGATCACCCTAGATGAGCTGATTGGCAACCTCCAAACGTATGAACTTAGGAAAAATTCTCAACAGAAAGATGAGACAAAGAGAGATCGAGGTCTTGCACTAAAGGCCTTAGAAGATGATTCTGATTCTGATGAGGAGGAGATTGCCATGATCACTCAAAAGTTCAAGAAGTTCTTTAAGAAAGTAAAAGAAAATAGCAAAAGGAAGGACTTCAGCAAGGCTAGAAATACCTCTCAGGAACAGTTCTCCGGGTGTTTCAAGTGTGGCAAACTGGACCACATTGTGAGAAACTGCCCACTGCACAAGGAAGAACAAGAACCCGAACACCCTAGAAAACAGGGGAGGAAACAGGGTGTAAGCAGCTCAGCGAAAAGGTTCTCAAAAGCTATGCTCACGGCCTGGAGAGACTCAAGTGAGGATGAGGAAGGGTCTGAAGCTGGGGAAGCTGATGTAGCACTCATGGCAAGAAGTGACACTGATTCAGATGATGGATCAACAGATAGTCTGACTCAACTCAAGAACAAGGTACGTGGTCTAAATAAATCAACTCTTGAGGAATTAGTGTACACTATAATGGATATATATGCTGAATTAAAAAGGGATGTTCGAGATCTAGAACTTGAAAATGAAACCCTTAAATTAGAAAAACTTGAAGTTGACAAAGAAACTCTTGCCTTGCATAAAACATCAATGTGCTTAAAGAAACTCTACTCATGAAAGAAGAGACTTGTTCCACTAAATTGACTGAGCTGGAAAAAGAATCCCTTGACTTAAAAGGTGAGGTTGAGTCCTTGCTTGTAGAAAATAAAAACTTGCTTGAGAAATGAAACAAATGGAATCAGACCTTGCCACAAACAAGCTCTGGAACAGGTCCTCACAAGCACTTGAATGGTTAAACACCCATCATAGTCGAAATAGAAGAGGACTAGGTTTTGTGCCTAAGATGACCTACCCAGTGAATAGAAAATATGTAGGATTATCTGAGAATATTGTATGTTATCACTGTGGTAAAACGGGTCATTACCATTATACTTGTCCCTCAAGAAAGTATGCCATTAAAAGGAACTCAGTGTATGTAAAACAAATATGGGTTAGGAAAGATGAGATTTGTACCTCTAAAGGAATGGGAACCCAAGTGGATCTGGGTTCCCAAAACTAACCTATGATCTGTTTTGCAGGCTGAAGTGAGAGAGAACAACCCAGCAAACAACCCAGTGAACAGCGCAGGGAACACCCTAGGGAACAGGCAGCTATGGTATGTTGACAGTGGGTGTTCGAGGCATATGACTGGTGAAAAATCCAATTTTCTCTCACTTACAGCTTCAGAAGGAGGGAGTGTGGCATTTGGAAATGGCAAATCCGGAACAATTGTTGGTATAGGTCAGATAGGTGAGTCACTCTCCTATTCAATTGACAATGTTTATTTTGTGGATGGATTAAAACACAACTTGCTAAGTATGTCCTAACTGTGTGACAAAGACAACCTAGTAGTGTTCTCTCCAGCACGTTGCTTGGTTGTAAATATGAACACAGGAGATGTTCTGTTGAGGGGGAAGCGACACAAAAATGTTTATAAAGTGTGTATTTCTACTCTTCCCCAAAATAATTTGACTTGTTTGAGTGCTTTAAATGATGATGTTATGCTTCGACACAAAAGACTAGGTTATGCAAGTTACTCACTATTGAACAAACTTGTAACCAAAGACTTAGTGGTTGGCTTACCTTCCATCAAATTCAATGATGACAAGGTATGTGATGCATGTGCCAAAGGCAAACAAGTCAGAAATTCATTTAAATCTAAAAGGTGTGTAAGCACTACTCGACCTCTTGAATTGATACATATGGATATATGTGGTCCAATGAGGATCATGAGCAGAGGTGGTAAGAGGTATGTGCTTGTGATAGTGGATGACTACTCTCGTTTCACTTGGACCCTGTTTTTGGCTTCTAAAGATGAAACTTTTAAAACATTTCTTGCTTTCATTAAAAAGACTGAAAAGAGGGTAGGACACTCTTTGGTATGCCTAAGGTCTGACCATGGTACAGAATTTGAAAATTCGAGCTTTATTGATTATTGTAATGAGCATGGTGTTGATCATAATTTTTCAGCTCCAAGAACACCCCAACAGAACGGGGTGGTAGAACGCAAAAATCGCACTCTAGAGGACATGACTAGAACAATGCTTGTTGCTAGTGGTCTTCCTAGAAACTTTTGGGCTGAAGCTTTGAATACATCATGTTACATTATAAATAGATGCATGATCAGACCCTATTCTTAACAAAACTCCTTATGAACTTTTCAAGGGAAGAAAACCTAATATTATGCATTTGAGAGTTTTTGGTTGTAAATGTTATGTGCATAATAATGGAAAAGATGCCTTAGGGAAATTCGATCCAAGGAGTGATGAAGCAATATTCCTTGGTTACTCCTCGCATAGTAAGGCATACAAAGTGTTTAATAAGAGAACCTTGTGTGTTGAGGAAAGTGTGCATGTGCTTTTTGATGAAACTAACTCTCTAAGTGAGAATGATGCACAGGAGGAAGACCTCGAACTAGGTCTTGTTAGAAAAGACGTGCTGTTTCAAGATGATCAAGGTAAGGATCAACCTGAGGGATCAAGGCCTGAAGCTGTTCTTCAGGAAGGTAAGCAAGGTGTGAACCAAACAAGGGGAAACAGGGTGGAATCCTGTTCGGGACAACATCAGCCGAACCCTTCTGAGATAATTTCAGGAACAAGCTCCCAAACAGGCTTAGGAACAGGTTCTGAACTTGTTTCACCGAGTATTCCAGCTAGGATGGAGAGCGAGTCTATGAACCCACTTTCACCACGATCATGGAAATACCAAAGTTCACATCCTCTTGATCAAATTTTGTCTGATATTAATGCAGGAGTTCAAACTAGATCTAGACTCAAAAATTTCTGTGCTTTCTATGCTTTTCTCTCAAAAATTGAGCCTAAGAATATTAATGAAGCTCTTGCAGATTCAGATTGGGTCACAGCCATGCAAGAAGAACTCCATCAGTTCGAAAGGAACAAGGTATGGCACCTTGTGCCACGGCCAGAGGATAGAACAATCATTGGAACCAAGTGGGTGTTCCGTAACAAGTTAGATGAGTGCGGAACAGTCACTAGGAACAAGGCTCGGCTGGTGGTTCAAGGCTACAACCAAGAAGAGGGAATTGATTATGAAGAGACCTTTACACCTGTTGCAAGGATGGAAGCCATTCGAATTTTAATAGCTTTTGCAGCCCACATGGAGATCAAGTTGTATCAAATGGATGTCAAAAGTGCGTTTCTAAGTGGATACCTCAAAGAAGAAGTGTATGTCAAACAACCCCCCGGTTTTAAAAGTGATGAATTTCCTAACCATGTTTTCAAACTTGACAAAGCACTTTATGGTTTGAAACAAGCCCCTAGAGCTTGGTATGAGCAGTTGTCAAGTTTCTTATTGGAAAATGACTTTACAAGAGGCAAGGTAGACAATACCTTGTTTCTAAAATCTAAGGGGGAACATTTGTTAATTGTCCAAGTATATGTCGATGACATCATATTTGGTGTAACTCATCATGATTTGTGCAATGAATTTTCAAAAATGATAAGGAGTGAGTTTGAAATGAGCATGATGGGTGAGCTTAATTTCTTTCTAGGCTTGCAAATCAAGCAAACTTCAAACGGCACCATGATCCATCAACAAAAGTATATCAAAGAGTTACTTAAGCGTTTTAAGATGGAGTCGGCCAAGCCCATTGATACTCCCATCTCTCCCTCAACCAGGTTGGTAATGGATGATGGTAGTCCCTCAGTTGAGGAGAAATCCTATAGGGGCATGATAGGGTCACTCCTATACCTGACGGCTAGTAGACCTGACATTGTTTTCAGTGTTGGTCTATGTGCATGATTGCAGTCTAACCCTAAAGTTACTCATCTTAAGGCTGTAAAAAGGATTTTAAGATACTTAAAACATACACCTGATCTAGCCTTATGGTATCCTAGAGGTTGCAACTTTGATCTTGTTGGGTATGCTGATGCTGATTATGCAGGTTTCTTGGTTGATAGAAAAAGCACCTCAGATATGGCTCACTTTCTTGGACCTTGTTTGGTATCTTGGGCAACCAAGAAACAACTCTCTGTTGCCTTGTCCACAGCAGAAGCTGAGTATGTGGCAGCTGCATCTTGTTGTGCTCAGTTATTATGGATAAGACAACAACTCAAGGACTTTTGTGTTGACATAGGATGCATTCCTATTTATTGTGACAATACAAGTGCAATTAACATTGCCAAAAATTCATGTCAACACAAAAGAACAAAACATATTGACATTCGTCATCATTTTCTAAGAGACAATGTTGAAAAAGGAATGATCTTTATGAATTTTTGTGCCACAGAAAATCAAATTGCTGATATACTCACAAAAGCATTGGGTAGAGAACAATTTGAAAGGAATAGACTCGAACTAGGCTTAATTAGAACAACCTGACCAACCTGTTCGCTCTCCCTGTTTGCAAAATTTAAAAGTTACGGGCACAACATGTTAAATTTTTGTTTGCAATCAACTTCTGTGCGATGTTTAGCATATGTGAGGTTTGCAACTTGCTGACACTCGTTGAGGTCTAATGAGATTGCCCTTATTGTCCCATGTTACTGAGCAAGTAACCTCAAGAACAAGCACCAGAAACAGGTACGCCTCTTGTTTGTCAAATATGTGCAACAAATTGAAAATTGCTAATCTCTTCCCGAGGCGTGCGCGGCCTAAATAAATGCAAAAGCCCGTTGCAAAACGGGCAAAATCTTTTAAAGATTTCGCATGTCTCTCTCTCTCTTTAAAGCTCTCTTGCTCAATCTCTCACCTCTACCGAAACTCTCTTGCTCTGAAACTCTATTCAAGAAACCCTAATCTCTCTCCTTCCTCTGAGAAATGGCGTCTCCCATTAGCTCCGAGAGCTCCTCGATCTTGACTCAGGGCAACCAGACATCGGGCACAGCTTTGCAAACAGCCACAGCCCTGTTTGCGCCTACACAATTTCTGACAGCCCTCATGGAAGGTAAAACTACTGAACCTTTTCGACCCATTGTCTATAAACCTTTTGGGTTTTTGAAAAGCATCGACCTTAGAGCAGTGAATCTGAAATTGGAAGACATCCCTTACAAATTTGGGTGGGAATTGATTTTATTTGGAGAAACGGGGGCATGTAAACCCCAAGAACCTGTTGGGGCATCTGAAAGAGAAATTGGGCCTTTAGATGAAATCTTTCTGTTCGATCATGGACTAGATGACATCAGTTCGCTTGGGCTGTTTCCAAAGTAGGAAACAGGGCCAGAAACAGGGCCTGAAGTTTTTAGGGATGACCTAAGGGAGGATTTGTCAAAAGAAGAAGGGGGAAGTAGTGGTCAAATGGAGGAGTCTCCTATGAAGCCTGAACAAGCCACACCGGTACCACCAACCGGTGAGAAACGTAAACGATACAAAATTGAGGCTAGGCGTACTAGAATGCCAAGAACACGACCACCATCAAGGTCTAAAAGCGGCCAGACTGAAGAACCCTCAAAAAGTGAAACTCCTGTTAAACCAAAACCACAAATCTTCTCTTCGGCCAAACCCACAACCAGGCCAACTCGAAAATCAGCCCGAATTGCCTTCCACTCCACACCTCGTCCTGCCAAACAGTCATCCCCTGTTGCTGAGGAAATTGATTCCTCCTCTGAGCCTTCATCAGATAGCGACACTGAGAACACCACCTTCAAACAGGGCACTCCCGTGTTCTCAGAGTCCTCAGAGGATAAGCCTCTGCCTGCACCAAAATCGACTTCCACTTTACCCTCCAAACCATCACCCCTCAAAACTCCCAAGAGAAAAGCCTCTCTCAAACACACCTCCACCCAAGACCTCCTACTGAGCCTCAACCTAAAAGAGCCAAGAAGTCTACCCCGTCCGCAATCTCAGCCAAGCTGACCCAACTGCTTCAGAGACGGGTAGTCAGGGGCAAAATTATCAAGGTAAAATATTTTGAGAAACAGGGCCTGGGGGTGTGTCTGCACAAGCTGCGTGCACAGGGGTGGTATGAGTTGTTTGCAAACACCCAGCTGGGGTGTTCTGTACATGAGTTGGCAGAGTTCTATGCCAACTACACTGTCACCGAAGGAGTGGTGACAAGTATTATTAATGGGCAACAGCTTCGCTTTGATGCGAAGATATTAGGGAAAATTCTAGGGATTCCCTCCACGAGCTTTGATATATATGTGAGAGAAGACAAGACTATTCTAGGGACAGCCAGGCTGCTGGAGCTCGCCCAAAAATTTAGCCAGCAATCAACCCTCCAAACACCCAAGTCCGTGAAGAAAGGGGACATGACATCGCTCCATCAATTGATATTCTGGTTTATCATCAAGAATGTCATCCCCAGGGGCCAGGGTCGCAATCTTGCTGATGCCATGGATCAATGTTTGATGGATCTGATGGACAAGGAAGAGCAAATCAACCTTCCTGCCATCATGATTCGCCACATAGCAAGAATTGCAAACACCTCCAGGGAACATGACCTGGGATACGGCTTCTTCCTGACTAGTGTGTTTGAGGACTTTGGAGTGACTCTGCAGAAGAAGGTGGGTGCTCAGTTCATTGATGAGATTGGGAGTAACACCCTTATGGGGTGTGGATACACTTTGGTTGAGGGGTCTGCCTCAGAACAGGGGACCAGAACACCCCGTCCTCCTGTTCCTGGCAGTTCCTCAGTCAAGCTTGAGACTGCTTTGGAAGAAAACTCTCGACTCAGTGCTGAGCTTACTGCGGTAAAGGCTGCCCTGGATGAGGAAAAGGCTCTCAATGCAAAATGCCATGAAGATATCCTCGCCCTTCTCTCTTCTCTCTCAGCAAAATTTTCCCGTCTTGCTCTCTGATCACCCCCCATCTGTTGTTCTCATAGCCTGTTCTCACTTCTCTTGGTTGTCCTCTCTTGCCAGTTTGTACTTTTTGTTGCACTTGTTTAGTGAATGACAGGTTATCTTGTTTTTTGATTGGCTTTGCCTTGCTTGCTTTCTGTCGTGAATTGCTTGTGTGTGACTAGGATGGCCAATCTCATTACCGTACCAACACACTTGAGTGTATCGCCTGTTGACTTTCCTCCATTACCCAAGTGGTGGTGATAGCAAACACCCTATGTTTGACGGTTCGCCCCTACTTTTTAATGATGCCAAAAGAGGGAAGATAGGATGACCAATATTGTTTTAGTTTTACCATAGACGAGTTAAATTTCTTACACTTTTTCGATACTGACTGCTTCATGTGAATTATCGGTCCTATAAATAATTAGCACTAATCACTTCAATTGTCCTTGAAAGTCAGTATAGTCACTTGGTTTGTCATCATCAAAAAGGGGGAATTTGTTAGAATGTATAAGGTTTTGATGATAACAAATCCAAGTGTTGTAGTTGTGTTGTTATTCCAAAAAGGCTTTACCAACAGGACCTCACTGCTGTTTTTCAATATATTAAAACTGCTTGACTAATGGTTTATTAAGAACAGGTACTCAAGTCAGCAATGTAAGAACAACCATGAGGAACAGGCTCTGTAAGGTGTTTGAAACATGTCCTATGAAGTGTTTGAAGCATAGGATATAAGTGCAGCCGTGAGGAACAGGTTCTGTGAAGTGTTTGCAGCAGATTCGTCTCTCTACAAGATGACTAGTGGTTACAACAAGATGTCTTGATTTAATTTGGTTTTATATTTTTAGACTCTTGTTAATATGCCAATCAGAAACTCTTAATTTGCCACTTACTTGAAACGGTTTTGCTTTTTTGGAAAATATTTCGGATCACCCTTCGAAACAATTCTGGAAACAGGACGCTCAGGGTGTTTCCAGAATAAGCTGTGAAAAATAATTTTTCACATTTTTATCTTTTGGATTTTGAGCAGCTTCTCCAAGATTTGCAAGAAAGATTTTCCTATGGAGTATCTTACCCCTTACCCTAAAAACGGTTATTAAAATCTAAGGGGATTTGCAAAATCTTTTTGAATAAAAAGAATATCCAATTTTTGGCAAGTGGATAAAGTTGTTGAGAAAAACATGGGCTAGTTGCTAAGAATCACCGCCTTATGCACACGATTTAGGAAGTGTTTCCAGCTCATGTTTCCTCATCCCTTGTGGCTAAAGAATTCTATATTCTTTAGGGATTTTAGTTTCCAAAAATTTGAGGAATTGTTTTTCCATCACTATATAAAGTCGCTTCTTAGAACGATAGAAGCATCGGTTTTCAAAGAGAAAAATTTAGTATTCATGAGCTTAAAAGTTCGAAAAGAAAACCGTGTCTAGTAAGTGAGTTATTTGAGCTTTCAAAGTTGGCATACTAGGACTTCATTGTACCCTACATTAGCTTAGTTGAGAAGCATTGTAATAGGGTGTTTTTCTTTATACTCTTCTTTCACAAAAGTGAGTTGAGTGTGTGTCCAAATCAAGGGGAGTTTGGACGTGGGGTAACCTGTGTTAGGGAAGACGGTTACGTGGGTTGCAATTTGTAACAAGGTGTGTTACTATTACAACGTGTTTAGCCCGTTTAGTGAAGTGTTTAAATCCTACGCGAGGTAGGTCGTGGTTTTTCATCTCAGCTGGGTTAGAGGAGTTTTCCACGTAAAAAATCCTGTGTCCAATATTTCCGCATTCAATTTTGTTGGATTTTCGCTTCTGCTTATCTCAAAAACAACCTATGCAAACAGGGCCTAAGACTATTTGCCAGCAACTTGCGAAAATCGGACACCACAATTCACCCCCCTCTCGTGGTTGTGTACTCTCTAAATCAACAGGGTCAGTTTTACTATTGAAGATATCACTGGTTTCTTTCCTAAGGAGGTTACGAATAAAATTTTTAGTTTTAGGTCTGCTTTGGGCCAAGCAATTGCTTAAGCATAGTGGAGTTTGATAAGTGTCAAGAATGTGCACCATTTTAGGGCCATTTGATAGCAATTCCTAGGGGATTGTCTATTTAAACATGTGATTTGCATCCCTTTTTCCTATTTTACACTCGAGTCCTTTGTGCATTTTGTAGGTTTTAGGCTATTTTGATCTAGCATTGACTCTCTTTTGGGCACATTTTTTAGCCACCACAGCAGTACCCCCATCTCATATGTCTGTGGAGCAAGGAAAGAAGGATGACCTCATGGTAGAAGATGATAACAGTCCGACCATGGTGGCTGCCACGATCCATGGTATGCTAGTGATTGCGAGCCTCTTGGATTTCCCTCGATTGTGTGGCTGAGAAGGCTTGAGTTCATGTGTTTGAAGGCATTTTCGGCGGTGAGCAAGAGGACTACAGTCACCCTAACACTTATCTCTCACTAGTTTAGGATTTTTCTTTTTTTTTTTTGAAGCAGAAGAATACTTGAAAAAGGAATTGGCAATTGAATACTTGAAGGTTGAAAGATCATTGAAGAACCTCCATTGTTGCTAAGCTTCCTCTACCTTTTATCTCTTCTTGAACTCTAGTTTAGTTGATTTAGATGTTGCTTTGTTTAATCATGAGTGAGTAGTTTAATTTAATCTAGGGATTGGTTTGCCAAAGTATTGATGTTGAATCTTTAATTTCTATTTCTTGTGCTCAATCTACCTTGGAATTATTTTATTTTATCTTGTGATTGTATTGATGTGACTAAGTTTTGGCCAAATTTTCTTGCATATGTTAGATAGTTGAGTGAAGTACCGAAAAGAGAAATTCATTATTCAACCAACAAGAGAGAACTTGACTTAGTAATCCCTGAAAGAGAATTGCAAGTTGAGAGGAGGCTCTAACAATCGAAATCCATGGACCTAGACCGAAATGAAGACATTTGAAAGAATGATAATCAGATTAGTGTAAGTAATTTAATTTATTTTGAAAGAAAAGATTATGTTAGATTGTAATTCCTTTGAATTATCCAAACTAGAGAAGACTATAAGTTAAATCCAAGGACTTAACTCTTTAATTTGGCAAGACAAATCCCTAGATGCTTTACTTTGATTGAATTCTCAAATAGTCAATTGGCATAGTTGAAATAACTCGCTAAAATCTATTCCCTTAGTATTTTTTGTTGGATAAGAGTCATAGATTTGGTTGGTCCCAGAGGACGATATTTTATTAAGACTATAACATCCTAAGCTTATAGGCTATGTCACATAGCCTCATTGACCTTGCACAGAGATAAAAAGATGGTTCATTTACCCAAAAGTTACTTGACTCCAAATTTTAGTACGTAGGCTTATTTTATCATGGTATTTTCCCTAGTAAATGAGCTTGGAAATTGATGTTCTATGACTCATTGAAAAGATGTTCAACTTCTATTGGGATATGTAAATATTTGAAGTAAATGTTTGCACTTCAATTCCCTAAAGTGGCAAAAACTTTCTTACATCAGTGCAGGTTTTTATTTTGCTTGTATTTTTACTAAATTGGGGTGAATTTTTACTCGTACCTAAGGGTGCCCAATTGGCGCAAGCTTTGGTTTATTTACTTCCCTAATATGTATAGTATCGCAAAATGTGCTAAAAATTAGCATTTAGTTCTGTTTGAGAGAGAAATGGTGAATATTATATGGAATGTGCATAAAATTTAGTTTGTATTAATTTTAATTTTTGCTTAATATGGGAAACTTCAGTGATAAACCTTGACATTTTCATATATCGAGTGAATTTACACCTAATAAGGAAGAGGCTTGAAGTGGTATTACCCATATTGCTTGAGTATGATTCTCTAGGGCCTTCACTTAGATGGGGAAGAATTTGTAGAAGTTATATCTCATGGCATTTGTCATTATCTTTGAATTTATGAATTATTTCGAGAGATTTTTTGTTTAGGAATCTCATTGCTCACTTGACTTACTAATGTCTTAGCTTATTCCCCTCATTTTAGGCATCTCTAGACCTATTCCCTTTAATGACTTAACCGATTCGATGAATGAATTAATTGAAAGGCTAAAACCTATTTCTTCTCTTAAAAATCTCTTAACCTTTATCTCTAACTTAGAGTGGTGATTTAGAGTCGTTCCTTTGAAATTTCTCTCTGGTGGCTCTATATAGTTAGAAGAGAGATTGGGTGGATAGTGTTTAATATGTTAAGAATCTCATTTTTAGGGTCTAATCCCACAATCACCATGATTGTTAGAGAATGAATCCAAGGAGCCTCAAAAAGAGGGATTATCAGCACAATTTGTCCCAAAGAGCTAGGAGAAAGATGTAGGTCATGAGCATGGAAAGCTTGATTGCTTCTATGACAAGAAGATCCCTACAGCATTTGGTCAAATCAAGTCAAAATGCGTCCATAGAGAAAAAGAAAATCTAAGACAAGACTGTGCTATCCTAACTACCTCATCCCCCCCCCCCAACATATGTATCATTTTCTAGCCCAACAAGATAGTGGTTTTGAGCTTAATATCTTCTGACTCTATAAAATCACCATGCTTAGAAATTTCATTGTACTATTCATGTCTTTTATCAAGATCAGTACTAAGATCACCCTTTAATTCTTTGCCCTCCTTAAACTCGCTCATAAAACTGAGCACCAAGGAATAAGTGAGAAATGTTCAATCAGGACATTGTCAATACATCCCTAGAGCTATTAGTCTTAGATTGAGTGCCACATGAGGAAGATATCGGGAGGTTAATCCCTTCCCTGAGATTTGTCAATGTGTATCAATTTAAGCCTTGAACCTAGGGAACATAGTATATTTAAAATTATCCTAAAGACTAACCTCAACTATAGGGAACTCTAAAACAAAGTTAGGCTCATGCACATTATCATCCTTGTTTATGTAATTAAAACTTTGAAGCATGTTATACTCCATAGTCTTAATCATTTTTTCTATCATATCATTCATCATCTTTTCAAGATTTAAACAATGAGCATCATTTGTGTGATATGGAAAACTATTAATATTATGATATGAAGATTTACAATAATCACACAAAGCAGGACTATAATTAAGGACAAAATGATATGGTTGAGCATGTGAGTCCTTAAACTGATCACTCAAATAAGAATTAGCATACCAAACGGATCGATCACTCTTAGGATACCCTGACGTTTTCATAAGTTGAGCAAGAAAGTTATTAAGCTAGAGAGATAACTCCAGAAATGTTCGTACATACATTGGGGCAATGGAAAACTATCTTTTTTTTATTTTTTATTTTTTGGATTAAGCTAAAAAAGACTTTATGAGGGACTAGTCAAATTAACTAAGTAACTAATTTGGGCACAAAAATTATAAACCAATATGCTAATAGAAATTATGAAAGTAATAGGATAAATAAGCAGGAAAGAAAAAGTAGTGACCTATATTTTAACCACCATCATTAACAATGGTGCTAAAGAACTTGCCCGATTAGAGTAAAATTTTAATAGTCAACATATAATTGTTAACCGCGGTACTTGAGGGTCAAATCTTCAATGATGAGGTCAAATCTAGACCATTACACCTAAAACTAATTCACATTAATTATATTGAAATAGTAAATAGGCAATGTAGAGTTATGCAACTAATAGATATTAAAACTAATATGAACATAATTAAAATTGTAGACTAAATTATAACTAGCAAGAAAGTAATAAATCAATCGAGAGACAAGAGATAGGAAAGAGATTACTACAACTGCTTAAAGTCAATGAAGAATATTAAGTCATCATTAAGTGTCAATCACAAGTATTGAACATCCACTAGCAATCCAAGGGAATAACTAACATCAAAATGTTAGAAGAACTACTTTTTGAGGGAGGTAAAACTATAATTGAAACTACAAAAATTGAATTAAAACTAGAACTAGTAAAATTGATATAAAACTCAAACTAAAATATTTGCATAAAACGCAAATAGAAAGAAATTCCTAAAATTGCCATGAACTATGAAACTACTAGAATCTAATGCTATAATTATTAGGGAGAGAAATTTATTATTTACAAGGAGCTCCCAAAACCCCTATTTATACTAGAGCTAGCCTTTGCAAAATTTCTTCGTTACAATAGATTTCTTAATTCTAAGCTAATATTCCATCATTTGAAATAATTTTCTTGCCTATTCCGAATTGAATAAGGATTTGGAAAGAGTTTCGCCGCCTCTAATTGCTCGAGAATTTTTGTCATGTACTTTCACCACATATCTTCACTTATTTGAATTGGAATACGGATGGGCATGGGGCCGGTTCGGCATGGGTTGAGCTATACCTGTACCCATACTCGTTTTCAAAAATCATACCATACCCGTACCCCTATCCATTGGGTTTTGGATGGTTATAATGATACCCATACCCATCCCCATCCCCATCAGGTTCTTCTAGTTTAAAGGTTTTATTTGGGTATATATAGAGTGTGCATAATATCACCCATATTCAACCCATATTTGCATATATACTATACTTCATACGAAATTTCAAGCGATGCTAATAAAATTTATATCCAGATAAACTTATGAAAGTTAAAGTTGCAAAAAGATTTAATCTTTTATTTCTAGATAAATGAACACTATATAATTAGAGCCTCATGCCTAACATTTATTTTTAGATTTTATCGTCGTATTTTGGTGGCATTTTACTAGCAAATTGGGTACACAATTGTAAAAACAAATTTCGAGCCTAAAATAAAGTAGATAAGAAATTGATAAACAAATTGAATCATTGTATTGATGTAGTATGTGTAAGTACAATCTTTGAATTTAATGAAGTAGTTCCCTGATTCAATCTCCTAGTAACTTAAGTTTTCCAAGGGCATGATGCTTGATCTTGGTTGATGCTGAATCAGCTGAAGAACTTTGAAATCGTTCTTGATCCTGATTTGCAACTGGTTGATTGCTGACTTTGAAGCTAGCAAGTTTTGATCCTTTTTACTTGGTAACTCGATGTCCGCTTGCAGTCTGAGCTTCTGAATTCTGCAAAGTTGAATCCTCCTAATAAGGGAGGAATGAACCCTATTTATAGGCTCTGCCAACTAGGGTTAGAGTCAGACTTTAGGCCTAGACCTAGTAATTATTTTCTTGTTTTTAAATAAAGAAAATAATTATAATTTCTGCATCATCGACGACACGTGGCAGCTTTTAACTGGCTGAACTTTAGCCAAATTTAATTTTGACTAAGCGGGTTTGCCAAAGTCAACCTGACACATAGCAATTTGTGATTGATCAATTTATTACACGTGGCACCTTCCGATTTGTCGTAGAATTTTTGCCTTCTACAATAATCGTGTATAGGTTTTAGTAATCCATACATATACCCACACCCATTTTCAAATGCATTACTCATACTGAAACCAATACCCACTTAAAATCTATTTTCAGCACCTATTTGGGTGCTAATAGAGTGCGTTTTAATTGGATTTTTTGGGTTTAGGTAATACTCTCATCCCTAAATTGGAGTCACTAAGAATATAAACTTTCCAATTCTATTTGTTGCAAGCATGTGATTTCTTAGGTAGCCTCTTTAATTTTCGCTAAACTGGGAATTCAAGCAGTTGGATTGGGCTATAATTCACACATAGGGGCGATGGGCATGTGTGTTGATGGATGATAATGAGGTGAACTTGTAAACTGGCCATGGAAAGCTAAACAAACACTGGGTGCACATGCTAGGCGCTGACTGGGTTGGGCAATTACCAATGTATATATTATAGACCTAGGAGCATATGCTCCCATGGACAATACTGATGTGCTGGAAAATTAATTTTTTGTTCAAAATAAAAAAACAAAAATCACCCACTATCTGCAAATCTAAACTTCGATCGCTTCCTGCTTTCCTACTCCTATTCGAACACAAACTGGTTAGAATTGCATCCATGGCTGAAATCCCTCTCCCTCATCTAATGGCGGCAATCAATTCATGAATTAGTTCATCTTACTCCAGCCAGTTACACCAACTTCACATAGAGTACTGGCTTTCTTGTTCAATTCCGGCAGTCACTGTTCAATTTCGGCGAGAACACTTTCGGCGTTTTTGTTCAGTTTGGTTGAATAGAAGAACAGAGGAAGGTAGAACTATTGACCTATAAGAGGAAGCCCAGATACAATATTCATTCTTGCTTTCTGAAATGTTCTTGTTGACTTCCTCATGCTTGTCGGCCACCTAGCTATTGCAATTGCTTTGCTACTGAGAAAATTGAAACGACCTAGAAGGCACCCATAGTTAAGTCTACCAGAGAGCAAACCCAGACATGAATCAATTACTTAACAAACTCAAAAAAACATAGAATTCATCGAACCAAACCTAGAAAAAATGTAGAGCTAGGTTTCGAAACAAACCCGAAATCGATTGAATCCTCATCCAGAATTTACTAACCTAAAATTGTAGAAAGCTAGGGCTTCAAAACTCACCTAATTCTGCATCTTTGGTGCCTAATGTTGGTGCTATGGACAGCAGTGAGAACCATACTTGGATTTAGGAGCACAAACCTGAAAATCATGGGTTTCATAATCAACTTGTTCTTGTTGGTGCTATGAACATGATAGAGAAATAGCTTGGCAGTCAATCGAACCACAGCAGTACCGAAATCAACATAGGCATCTAAAATTTCTTCATGAGCTTCGCCTATGGGGGAATGGAGGAGAGAGAATGAACAGTCTCACAATGCACAGTTAAGAGAGAGAGAGAGTCAGAGCAGGCTAGCTTTTTGTTATGAGCCATAAATTAGTTGAACCATAGCAGGCTAGCTTTTTTTGTTGAATAGGTTATATTAAATGTTCTGATAATATACTCATACCTTTAACATTAAATAAACTAATGAACCATGCTATGAAAATTGTATATTGAATGAGTAATAACATACCCGCAATGGGGGTTGTGAAGATTCCTTCAATAGTATCACCAAACACATATGTATCAAACACATTAGTGAATAAAATTAATATAAAGAATACGTTGATTAATAGTATCTTATTAGGCCCAATAATTCATCAGAATAGTATGCATTAGTTGCTCTTTTATTTCTCATTTCAATATTGTGCCTATTGATAGATTAAGGAATATTGTATGCTCTTACTATTAATGCGCGCTAATAGTGTTGCATTACTAAGGCCATCACTTAGGAGGAGTGAATCTCCTATTCTTATAATTCAATGTTAATAGTTCATCAATATGTGATTAAGGTCACTGCTAATTCTTTATTTGAGAAGGTACGATTTACTTGTTCATGTGTGAAATAAATATTGTTCACTAATATATTAGACTTATGTTCAGTTACCTTATCTTTTTACTGTACGCACTGTATTGTTCATAGTTTTATCTATTCATGTACACACAATATTGTTCATGGTTATGATTGTTCATTTTAAATTCGAGGCTTATTATTGCCTTTTTAATTCAAAGAATTGTTAATGTGCAATTTGTATTCAATTGATTTTATTTCTTGCATGTTTGCCTATTGGAATTGTTCATATCTGCATGTGTAACTGTTAGACGAGTATGAATGTAATGTGTGTTTGGTCATTTACATGTTATGGGTATTATGAGAGAAATTTAAAAGTTGAAATATCCTTAAATCTCTTTAATCAATGTTAAAGATAGTCAAATAATGAGAAGAAACCTTCTTTTTGACGTATAAATAATAGCTAATAATGCAATGATTTATTGGCTCAACTTGAATTGTTTCACTGTTATGGGTTGATTTATTTGAAGTTTCATATTTACATCTCTTTATGCATTTAGTTGATGCTTTGTTTGTCTCATCTACAATGCTCTGTATCGACTAAATTTATATTCGTAGGTATCGCCTTTTTAAATGTGCATGAGAGGATAGTGTAAAAGATGACATCCAATTGGTGATGTCATTGTTCATGTAGGCCTTATTTGTGAATATATGCAGACTGTAATTGGGGATCTTCTAACTAAAGAACTGAACTGTTTAGCAGGGTTATTGCTCAAAAGAAAACGATGAAGCATGTGTCTTTCAGCAGGCATTTCAGGAATCAGATATTGTTGAGGATTCCGCGGATGAACAAACTCTAGAAGCTCCAAAAGAATCACTCATTCGAAAAAGAAAAGTTCAAAACATTACAAATGATGAACTCGCTCGGGTTGAAAAGCATGTTCGGTTTGAATTACATCATGATCATTTTGCATGTAAGCTGATTAGAACCACAAATGAACAATCTCACTATAGGAATGCTGTAAAGAATTATTCTGAGAAGACTGACAAATAAAACAAACTTTGGGATGGTAATCTAAACCATAAGATGGCTTGTAATAAGCTATTATTCCCAATTGAGATGCTTGATTGTGAACAATGGACAGCTACAATGGAAACTAGTTTTAGAGGGTTCCTATCTGGTATAACATCAACCATCCCCAAAGATCTTGCAAGATGGTTGCTTCAAGAGTTTGATCTAGCAAGTAACAATTTGAGGCTTTCTAACAATAGATACTAGAGATAACTGAGAAAGATGTTCATGCAACATTAGCATTACCTATGGGTCAATTAGAAGTTCAAGTAGCCTCGACATGCGAAGCAAAAAATGAACACTGCAAACTCCTTGAACAATGGAGAACAAGGTGGAATCTTGGTAGAATAGGGTCACCAAAAGTTAGAAAGATGGTGAGTAAATTTTACAAAGAGGAGACCATGTGGCGAATTCAAAAGAGACTTTGTGTTATATATAATTTCAACATGTATTATTGGGAGTATAAATGGCCACTGTTTCTTTAGAGTATTAAAGTCATTGGTAGATGTTAACTAAATAGTTAAGTACAATTGGTGTGCATTTCTCCTGCAATGTTTGAATGACCTAGCAGTGGAATGGAAACAAAATCGCATTAGATATTTCAAAGGACCACTCTTGTTAGTCATGGTCAGTGGAATCCCACCTAAATAACATTGTTCGTTGGTTTAAATATATTTGTTCATTACCGAATAAATACTTGATCGCTAATGTCTATTATGCTATTTATTCTAAACTGTGCCAACTAAGATTTATCCTTGCTATGAATTACATCTCTTTTATCTAGATAGAGTTGAATTTAGAGGGAAAAGATGCAAAGATCGATGGTTTCCCATGGTAATACATTGGACAACAGACGCGGTGGAATAAAGGAATAAAGATGAAAAAGAGTTCCTGGTGGAGTATGGAAGAGGCAAGACAATTAACAAAATAGACTATCAGTCAATTATTTGTGAAGGCGAAACTGACTTGCAAGAGGAATTCACAAGCATGGCATTAGAAAACCAAAAGCACATCGACCCTGCTACATCAACCTATGGCCCTCCACCAGCTCCTGAGCCACATTGTTCAGAATGTAGAGGTGAAAGAGAACCTCCAATGGTAGTGCCCTATGATCCAATTGAGGTATAATAATATATAGCTACTTTGAGTTATATATGTTTTTGACATCCTATTGTAAAAGTAATGTATTGCACGTGTTCAATAGCACATCAGTAAATGTTATGTTATTCATGTGAACTCATGTTTATTGTTGTACACCATAAGATTTTGTGCTTGTTCATTGGAATGTTGTTATATGTTCATTTATTTGTATGAATTTGAATTTATTATACAAATGTTTTGTATGCTACAATTAAATAATATTGCATTTACTTCATCTATGTTGTTCATTAATCAATATGAGTTTAAAAATAGGTGTATGCTGATCAGTTAGGTTATTATATGGGGAAATTATTTGAAGTTATAGTAGCCTATGGACAAAGGTTTCCTATACAACAAGTGATATCACACATTGCACATGGAAGAACAAACATTCACAAATGTTTGAATGAAGTTGAAACTCATGGCTTGACTCACGATGAGCGTTTTTTCAATGATCTCGAATTCTTCGATGCATATTTGAAAATGGAAGCTATAGTGTTAAAGCATGGCCATCGTCGAACTATAATAGACTACACTCCATCGACTTTTGATCTTGGCATCCCACTTTCATGTGAGCGGATAATTCATGTTGGAATCAGCTCCCCTATCAAAAGAACTCATACAATAAGCAGTTCACCTGCATACAATAAAGAACAAGTGTGTCTAGGTGAATCTGAAGGTCAACATACATCAATGCATGCAATACCAACATTGCTTTGCAATATTCTAAACCGGCACATTACAAAACGCAGCAAGGGAAACACAATGACAGACAGCAGGTTGAAGACGAGGTACTCCAAAAGCCAGAAGGCAATCTTAAACAACCTCTGCAAAGCACCTCATAAAGAGAAACGGGTAACAAAACCATTGCCATTCATTTGTCGATCAACATATATGAGAGATCATAAGGATAGTATCAAAGATAAGCTAACCTATGGTGAGAAGGTTGTGGTGGATTATGCATTCCTACCTTTCAATGTAAATCATCCCAAATGTAAGTATCTATATAGTTTAATGCTTCTTAGTTTTATTATATAGGAAGTGTTTAATACTCTTAATTACATCTGCATATCTATCAACAGTAAGGAGCTATATGAGTTCAAGGCTCCTAACAAAGCACACAGACTGTGGATAGATAAAGAGGCAATAGCTTCAATGGCAGTTGCAGACAGCTATTTGGAAAATAGCATTTTGGACGTGTGGTCTATTATAATGAACAAGAATCAATTAACAAAGGGAACAATGCGTCCGAGTAGATTTTTCTTCACTACATATGTCTATATAAGTCACACTTATTGACGCATGTTCATTATAATATGAAATGTTTGTCAAACCTAAGCTTTATTCCTAGGTTCATTTGACTTTTAATTGATTTGTAGACTGCTATCCTACATGCGCAAAAGACATCCTTTAAGTACCATGAGTTCTATAAAGTCTTGTAGCTTGAAACCTAAAGAACCAACTAGCTTAACTTGAATATGTTAGATTTAGTAAGCTTCTCCATATTCTTTCATATGTGTTCACCAATCCACATGTACATTAAATTATATGATTTTGTTCCTTTAGATAATAGTAGATGTGCTCACCTATCCAATTGTTCATTACATTAATTGTTATTTTTCATTTTAACTAGTTACTATTGTTCATTAAACCACGCTATATGTATTCTTCCCAATTCTGAGAAGCGAACATTTCTTTCTTGTTGTATTCCAATTTGCTGACAAGACAGTGAATGCCATAGACAATCTAATTTTGCCAGAAAACCCTAGTGCAAGATATGGCGATTGTGATACTCTATTGGTACATCTCCTTAAGCACAATTATTTAAAAAACATTTATATAAAATTATAAACTAACAGAAATCGCTTTCACCAAATGCAGAAACGCTTCTTCTCAAAGTACCTAATCTAACGTGGCCGACCATAAGTAGAAGTTACAAACTTTCGAACAGTCTATGTCAAAACTGATTATCAGGATAATTTAAATCTTCATGATGGTGGAATCTATACCATACACCACATGGAGATGTATTATGGCGATTTACAATCATGGGACCATGGGTTTCAAAACGAGAAGGTGCTTATCGTTTAAAATATATCCCAAAAAAAATTCAGTAATATTTTGTATGGCATAATGTATGTATTTTAACATCTAATTAATTTTCAGGAAGCATTGTTAAGGATGCTAAGAGCAAAGTACGCCGCCCGAATTTTATTATATCCCAAAAACATGTTGAGAGACAATGCACTACATAAGGCAAAGTTAGAATCGAAGGCAAGGCAACAGTAGCAGCTGCATTAGAAGTTTGCAATAGAGTGTTTTGATTTTCACATTATTATAAAATACACTTATTCAGATATGAATTTGTTCATTGATCAAACAAATAGTGTTCATTGAAATATATGATTTTGATAATTTACATACTCATATGTTCACAATTTTATTATAACTGTGTTCATTGACGTTTAAGTATGAGATGTTGTTATAAACAACCTTGACCACTAAAACCTTAAATCTTAAAACCCCATAGATCCTAAACACCTAACCTAGACCCTGAACCTAAACCCTAAATCTTAACTCAAAACCTTAAACCCTAAACAATAAACCCTTAAAAAGTAATATTATTGTTTAATAAATTATTAAACCCCAAACCCTAACTGCTAAACCCTAAACCCCAAACCTTAAACCCTAAACCATTAAACAATAAACCCTAAGCTCTAAACCCTAAACCCTAACCCTAACTGACCCTAAACCCTAACCTAAAACCTAAACCCTAAACCCTAACCCTAACCCTGAACCCTAAACCCTAAACCTTAGCTGCTAAACACCAAACCCATAACCCTAAACCCTAAACTATTAAACAGTAAACCCTAAACCCTAAACCCTAAATCAGTAAACAATAAACCCTAAACCATAAATGGTAAACCCTAAACACTAACCCTAAACCCTAGACCCTAAACCCCAAATCTAAACCCTAAACCCTAGCTACTAAACCCTAGACCCTAAACCCTAACCTAAAACCTAAACCCTGAACTACAAGCCTAACCCTGACTCCTAAGCCGTAAACCCTAGCCGCCAAACCCTAAACCCTAAACCCTAAACCCTAAATCCTAAACCCTAGACCTAAACCCTAAGCACTAAACCCAGAACCCTAACCCCAAACCCCAAACCTAAACCCTAAACCCTAAGCCATTGACCCTAACACCAAACCTTTAACATAACCATAAACCTTAAACCCTAAACTCTACCTAGAAAACCCTAAATGCTAACCCTTAACTCAAAAATCTTAAATCCTAAACACTAAACACTTTTAAAAAATTTATTCACAACAGCAAATGCTACTTTGTTCATTTGCCATTTTATTGTTGTTCACTATATCATAAAATGTTTCTTATTAAAGTTCACAAACCTTAAGAAATGAATATTTGTTACAATAAAATGATAGCACATCATTCATCATTTTAGTATTGTTCATTTTCCAATCAGACGTTGTTCATAGACAAATTTAGAATTGTTTACTAAACTTCTTTTACCGAGACAAGTGCACCCTTTCATTACAAAATCAAGTCAAATACTGCCACATATATTTTCCAAGATGTACTAATATTTCTAATGATAGAATTCACAAAAGAAAATATCAATATACTTCAACTACATATGTAAACTCTTGCTACAAAACCCTAAATCCTAACCCTTAACTCAAGAATGTTAAATCCCAAATACTAAACACTTTTTAAAAAATTATTCAGAATAAAAAATGCGAGTTTGTTTATTTACCATTTAATTAATGTTCATTATATTATAAAATGTTCTTCAGTAAAGTTCACAAACCCTAAGAAATGAATATTTGTTACAAAAAAATAACACATCATTCACCATTTTAGTATTGTTCATTTTCTCATGAGACATTGTTCACCGACAAAGTTGGAATTGTTTACTAAACTTCTTTCACCAAGACACATAAACCCTTTCATTATAAATCAAGTGAAATACTACGACATATATTTTTCAAGACATACTGATATTTCTAACAATAGAATTCACAAAAAAAAAAAAGAACAATATACACCGACTACATATATAAACCATATATCAAACGAGATCTAGCCTAGGAAAAACTTATTACAACTATAGTATCACTAATATTTATCAACCAATTATGCTTCATTATTACAAGACTGATTACATGCTCTATTTATTGACGTTTGACTAATCAATGATTAAAACATCATTGGTGTCAAACATCCTGCGGCTCTTAGATCAAAATAAAATGGGGGACAACATCCAACTGCAACAATTGTACTCTACAACAAAGGAGAAATTTTAAAAGATGCAAATATTACATATGGAACAATAACAAGTAAATCCCAATATGATCATATAACAACATGAACTCACCTGACAAAGACTTTGATCATTTGGATTGGAATTGGACAACAACATCAATGTAGGCACAATATTGTCCTGAGAACTTGATCCACCATAAGGTCCATTCATACATAAAGGAGTGCCACTCTAAAGTAAAGTTGAAAAAGCCATAATGACATATCAATGTCTAACATTGTTCATAATTAAGATAGTTATTGTGTTAAATGAATCATAGAATCGTTCATTTCAAACATGAAGCAACAGACCACCTCTTGGATCTTTAGTTAACAACCCTCTTGATGCATAAAAAGGTATATTCATAGAAAATGGAGAAAATTCTGGAACATAGTCCTAAAAGCAAACAATATAAATAAATTCATAACATAGATTACAGCTGTAAACACTTAAAATTGCTCATTATCTACTTGAGGCAAAGGAACACCCCTGTTGTAATAACCTAATTTGTATATTTGTCTTCTTATTTTTCATTAATCAGGCTAAAAGTTCCATAAAAGTCCATGAATATTCGTGTCCCCCTAAATGACCGTGCTTGGCCCAAAATACACAAAATGAGTGCATGATCAATCTTAGTCAATCACCAAAATGATCAAAATGAGTGCCTGATCGAAATGAGTGCATGCTCTTTGCACATTTATTCAAATGCTTCTAAAAATCACCAAATTCCAATTACTCAACCAAAATCACCAAATTCCAATTACTCAAATGCTTAATACCTTCTATTGAGTTCAATGACTCATTTTGGGGTGGAGTTCTTTATCTAATGGATTTATGAATGAAATATGAGAAGTGAGGAGAGTTATAACTCAGAAACCAGACCAAGTTATTGTAGTTTGTGCTATTTTGAACCAAAATATATCTCTCTTTGCCTCAACCCTTTATTACTTACTCACTTCAGCATATATCAAATGCATTTATCAAGCCAATCGAGCATACTTGCTGTTATCGTGAACCAAGTTATACATCAGCAAGCCTTCAGCTAGCCTTAAATCCATATCAATAACATATTGCAGGAAAGGCCATAACCACTCTTTCAATTATCACCATCAAGGCCTTTACTTTCATTTACATATCAAATTTAATTACTTTCATCAATTCAGTTTTGAAGTTATATTGAAGTTATACCCAAGTGATATATACCATATAATTACTCAATTTCTGTTATACATACTTTTACTTACTCAATTATGCGAGTAAGGATCATTTACTAACTATACATACTTACAATGACATTTATGAAACAGCTGACTAGTATCAAGTCAGATGACATTTTTTTTAAAGGCTCAAGGTACGTCCATTGCCTGTATCTTCAGAAAGCATATCATGTTTATCAAGTTAAAAATCTTAATGAGTTTATCAATGAATCGGTTTATACAGTAATTTGTCATTTAACTTGTGACCCCATCAGTTATCATCTATAGGGCGTCAGCCCATTATTTACCCGCGCGACTTCAGGCCAACTCTTGATCGGATTGGCAGGTGTACACCTATGTATAGATCATATCAATGCAAGGGGTTCACATCCAGATAATAATGAGCAATTCAATTTCATATTACATTCATTTTCATTGTTATTGCCAACTAAATGAATTGCAAAAATGGGTACCAATCACCAGTATTTCTATGCTCATTTTACAATACAGGGATGTATGTACTGGGTTTTTGCTCATATTTTCGAATTGTTTTCATGTTTTCCATTTTAGGTGATGAAGTATCACATATTTCTCCTTTTAGCAAGCCATTTTAAAGGTCGTTAGATGCTCACAGTGGATTTATCATAGCATGAATATTGGAACCGACCTTAGGGTCAAGTACTTGTGTGGTATGGAATGTGAGTTAGTACATGGTACGGTTGGACTATTATAGACTTTGGTCTTGAAGTGTTTCAGTTTACTAGGTTTTGTGATTGTAAGTACGAGTTGAAAAATTAAATGGTTTCAGTTAGCCTTGTCCTTGTCAGAACGGCAGTAGCGCCTTCGTTTACTGAGTCTTCCGCTGCAATTATCAGTGATCATGTCATTAGCATTTTGGGGGCGTTACAACTGTGACCTTTAGCCAGAGTCTCTCTTGATCCGTAACAAGGTATATTTGTAGGAAATGAAGCAAAATTCTGTAACGACCTCCAAAGTTCAATCCATATAAGTAACTTCACAACATAGATCAAATTAAAAACAAATATAATAATTATACAATTCTTTTTATCAACCTATACCAAAATGGCATCTACATTTTGTGGTACAGCCTTTGTGGATCTTTGAACTTCCAAATTAGTCAACTATCAAAATTAACAATGTCAAAATTAAAACTCAATCATGGAAAACTAGAAAAACATAATAATCTGTGGTACAAAGTTTGTATTAAGAAGTGATACCCAATAAACATAGTTATTCATTGTGTATGATTAAAGTAATCATATCTTGGATGATTCCTGAACATCTGTGACATTTTTTGGCATGACCTGTGTGGATTTCCTCCTTTCCAAAATTAGCTTCCTACAAACAATAATAATATCAAAAAGAAAAATTACTTATGATAAAGTATTCACGACATAGTAATTAATTGTTCAAATTTTGTATTAATAACTGCCTAGTGAAGAATAAAATTTTTCAAAGTAGTTGATTAAACTTGTCATACCTTTGGTAATCCCTCTTCACTTGTGATATTATGGGCCGACATCTTCTTTTTTTTTTTTTTCTTGCTTTTGCTTGATTGCACTTCTTCTCACTGGTACTCTTTAGTCTCTTATTCCATTGACCTTTTTCCTGGGATCCAGGAGTATTCAAAATGCTCTTTGTAGAACTCGAACCATCTTGTTGAACATCACCCTCTATATAAACTGACCCTGCTTATACTTCACTTAAGTCCTTTAATTTACTAAAACACTCATCACAAATGAGTCTTGCTTCTCTATTCATTTGGCTAGCAGTGAGCAGTGCATTCATTTTTCTACCCATTTGTATTCTCTGCACTAAAGAACACACCGCAATGTCTTTCATACCATTTTCAACAATAAGTTCATTACTTTGGATTTCTTTGACGCCTTTGCTCCATCTCTTCATCATGTACCTATCGGGCACTTTTTGAACACAACAAGTATGCATTACTTGCAAATAATGTGAATATAAAAGTCCAACCTCTGTGAACTTTTGGCCAGTGCAATCAATGAAGCCTTTGTTTATGTTCAAAATAACATTATGATCAAAAGTATATCCTCTAATCCTTCTCTCCAGGATTCTTCCAAACGACTTAGGGGTACACGAAACACCCTATTAGATGTATCGCTATGTAAGTCCTCTTGATCATAGGAGGCCCCTTTAATGAACTCCTTTTCAAACAATCGATAAGCTTCAATAGTATAAATAGGCTTAGCATGTTTTAATAAACTCACCGATGGGAAGGCCATCTCCACATTACCCTTAAAACATTTGTGATTTTCACCTTTTCCCTCTCTGACACAGCACTGCAGAATATATTGAAGAAGTCACACAAGTTAGCAGTTGCATGCGACCACTTTTTTATCGAGTTGTTCGTGCTATCACTCCTTTCTTAAGACAATACCCCTCCTGAAAAGTCCTTCTTTGAAAAAGTTGGGCACCACTTTTTCCTTAATGAATAAAGATTGTTAAGCCAGCGACAGCCACTGCAATCATACATTGCCACCATCCTTAAAAATTGATAGAATAATTATTAAAAATATTTAAATACCAACACAAATGAATAACAATACAGGAGGTAATGTATGTAGATAATCCATATAAAAAAAACAACCTAAAAAATACAACACCATAAGTTCCAATGAAAAAAAACGTTTGAACAATATAGATAATACAAATGAACATCATCACATGAACCGATGTATTACAATAAGTCACTAATTAAATTTGAAGTACAAAGTGATTATTAAAATATCGAGTAAGCAACAATATAAGTTTCAATGGAGAAAACATAATCAAACCTAATGAACAAATATCAAAATAATAGAATCATAAAAATAAAAAATGTTCAGACAAATACAAATGATGAAGTAATAATAAAATCAATTACCTTTTCCAAAAATGATCAAATTTGGGCTTCATATCACAATCCATCAGAACTTTGTTAAACAATTTTGTAAAACCTTCCTTTGCCCTTAGTGCTCCAATATGCTTTCTTGAATTTTCGATGATGTGAAAACAGCAAAGCCTGTGCTGAACACCAAGGGAAACTGATTCTATCGCGGCAGCCATAGAAAAAATCTAATTAGTCATAATAGTACTTAGGAATTTGCCACCCATAGATTTCAAAAAAGTCTGAAATAACCATACGAAAGACTCAATTCTCTCATTCATAATAAAACCGCAACCAAACATGACATTTTTGGAATGACGGTTCATGCCAACGAAAGGAGCACAAACTATATCATACTTATTTGTACGATATGTTGTGTCAAAAACAACCAAATCACCAAATAGTTTATAATCCTATAACATATGCTTGTCATGCCTTTAAAAAAAAAAAAAAAACCAACCAAATAATAATTTTCATCAACCCCAAAATCATCATAAAAATCATTCTCATTCTTGAATCGTTTCATGAAAATCTCAACTAGTGAATTTGCATCACTGCCATGAAATGACTTCTTATCGTAATCCTCAATCCTATTGTATAAATCCTTCAGCTGAAAACCCACAAAAAAGGCTCCACTAGCTTGTTTTATCAAGACATGGAATGCATCTGCCACTCGGGCTCCTGCGTCCTTAAGCTCTGTCACAAACAATAGGTCTTCAGTTGGGACTTTCCGATGAGAAGGCAAAAGATGCTACTTATTAGTACTACACAATGGATGGTTGTGCTCAGCTACATGCTTAGTGATAGTCCATTTTTCATCTAAGTCAATATTAAACTGGATCATTGATTTGCACCCAGTCCGAACATCGATATTTGTATACTGATTACATTGTTGGCCTTTATTTTCTTTCCAAACTTCCTTCCAACAACAAAACTAATGCATTAATGAATCTTGAGTTCGAGCTCTCCTACGAATCTTATGATAACGAACACTAAACCCAACCTTAAATGCGTAATCATTGTACATCTCAAATGCTTGACCTTGAGAGTATGCAATCGATCCAACTAAATCAACTGCCAAAGGATCCAAAGTAATAATATCTCATCTAGAAGAAATATTATTTGCAAAATGAATAACATAAATGAATAAATTAACGCGCTTATAACCATAAATGAATAGCAGCACACGAATAAATGAACAACTATAAACCAATTTTTGTATATTAAATAACAACTCACAAAAATAAATGAACAACATGACATGACCAAATGAACATCTATAATCCAATTAACAAATACAAAATACGAAAATATATTAAAAACAAATCCAATAATGAACAATATCACAAGCTGAAATGAACAAGACATTCACAACCTCAATGAACAAAATTCCAACAAAATAATAATAAAACGTAACCTGACAAACTTCGGTCATCATTACCATTTCCATTATCCTCTAAGAATGTTGTTCAAAATTAAATATTCAATTCAGAGATAAATATGAACTAAATGAAGTGCATTTAAAAGTAGGAGAATAAAATTAATTGCAAAACTTACAAGTCGAATATCTTCCAACTGTTTTTCGACTGTGTTCCCCACCATTGTCGACTATAAGTGAAATTCAATTTGTGGGGGCTCTTATCAAATGTTAACACGAAGAGAGAGATGATAAAAAAACAAACAAATTACAAGTGCAAGTAAAAAAAAAAAAAAAACAAGTTAAAAAAATTTAAAAGATGAATTTTGTTTTTCTTTTTAAAATGATCATGTCTAACCCAAAAAAAAAAAAAATTAAAAGCTGATTCTCCATATCCACCCATCGCACAATGTTAACATTGAAAAGATAAATTTTGGTTTTTTAAAAAAAATTATCATGTCTAACAAAAGGAATAAAAAGAAATGAAAACCTTATGCTCCATAATCGCCTACGTGCATCCTACACTTGTTAATTTTTTTTTTCCATTTTCTATAATTAATTTTTTTGTTGACATGACATTAGTTGATGACATGGGTGATGATGTGTTATTGGAGTGTATGAGCTCCTAGGAGTATACAAGAAGATGTAGGCAATTACTGGCCAGTAAAGGCAGGAGGCCCACGTGTTGGATTGAACTGCGTGGCTGGGGGAGACGCTGGGTATCTGATTGTGCTGGGCACTAGGCTTGGAAGTGGAGAAGAATTGAGTGGACTGGCTGGGTTTTGAGGGGCTTGGCTGGGCTTATGCGTTTCGTGGGCTGGGCCAGAGAAACTCACGCTGGCTGGTCTTGATTTTGGGACAGAATGGTGAGCGGGCTAGCTACTTGTTTATCTTTTCCTTATCTATGCTCAATCACGAGCCGGGCTTGCTGCTTCCTTCTTTTTTACTGCTGGGATGAGAATGGGCTTTGGAAATGGCCTAATGTCTTAATTATTACCCTTAATCATCACTTTGCCTCCATTTTCTTATGAAATTGTTATTCTGCAAAATCAAATAAAATCAAATAAAACAAATAAACAATGTTGATTACGAGTAATCATATATGTGTATATATTTTTGGATTTTGAGGATAGAGTTTGAAGGTGCATACATGAGGAATATATAATGCTTAGCATTAGGATTTGATGCAAATGAATTAATTATATAAATTTATTTTATTAATTAAATTTATCAAATAGTATAAATGTCTAAGCAATTGGAATGAAAAATTGATCACTTCATCTTGCTCTACTAAATCCTTCATTTAAAATGTTATTGATTGAAAAAATGAATAACATAACATCAATAAAATGACATTAATATTAATAAAAAATACATAATTATGTACGACTAATGCAAGACAAATTAAAAGTCTGAAGTACTATAATATTAATAAAAATCACTAATAATGCAAGGCCAATCAAAACTCTAAATAGTTAGTTAAGAAATTAAATGCCAATAAATGAAAGATGTTCACTTTAAAATATATTCACCATTTAGCGAGTTATTGCCATGCACCCTTCTCCTCCGTTATTTTGTTCTTTCTGTTTTATTCTTCTTATACATGTATTTTTTTCATAATTATTTGAATCCATACCCCATCAGTCACACAGATGTTTCATCATTCTTGTTTTTGTTCTTTTTTTTTGGGGGATATGTTGTTGCCTTAGCCAACAAACCAAGCTTACCCATAAAGGAAAAAAAAGCTGGCAAACTAAGGCGGCTTTGGGTTTTGTTAGTCAATTTAAGTAATTTTTGAATTCCAATTTTGTAATTTTCTCATTGTTTATGCTTTACATGACACAAATTGGGATTTTCGCTGTTATTTATTTTTGACTTCGCAATAAAAAGGTATTATTGGTTATTTGTATCTTTGATAAGGAAGATGGAAACTTAACAACGTAGCTAAGTTGTTGGGAATTCATATGGGAGCAGATTTTTCCAGTGAGTAGAAATACAGTTCCACGCAAAAATTTACTATGTTGCCACAAATACCCTCCACATGCAGCAATCTTATGCTTTACATAGCAATTACTATATATTTGAGGATCTTTAATTTATTTTAATGCTGATAGTGATTATTTCCTAATGAATGCTAACGCTTATTATATTTATTATGTTTTGTTATTTTAAGAACTCATATTTTCTTATTCTTTAGCACTCCATTTTCCTAGAAAATGTGTAGTTCTTTTATTTCATTGCTTATATTTTGTTTAAAACATAATAAATTATAAATTCACATTATATGAAATACATGACTAGAAGTGACAGTTGTGTAAATATGAACTGAACTTACATATATTTATGTTACTAAGCCTTACATGAGACTGTCCCATAATAACACACTTTGAGACGAATTAGCCACATCATCAACACCAATAGATATCCATGCTTATCGTCCTCGTTTCAGTTACAAATGCGTATAAAAACCTAAAATAGTCTCCCTCTCCTCATTGCCCACTTCGTTCATAACATGCGATGCTTGTAGTCCTCTCATATGTAATAACCCGATCCTAACCCATATATATTTATTTAAATCATATATATTTATTTAATTAATCATGTTTATTCATATAATTGATCATGTTTATTGATTTAATCACTCATGATTATTTGTTTAATCAAATCATGTTTATTAATTCAATTACACTCAATTTATATATTTACCGAATTACCTTATGTCATTTAAATTTTTCACTTTTATTTATCGTATTTAATCATCCCGGTTGGAGGATATTTCATTTATATCCCACTTTGAAATTCACGTTTCATTGATTATTAATTCCAGTTTCGTTGATTGATTAAATATCAAGTGAATCGATAATAGACCTCGGTAAGTATAATTTAGTGACTAATTATTTTCTTACCTTCGATAAACCTTAATACCGAGTAATACAAAATCTTTCCAACACTTTGAATAATTTTTCAAGCCCGAACTTAGCTTGTTGGGCCCAAAACAAAAGACCAAAACCTTATAACTTTGTTATTTCACTAATTACTCATTTTAGCACCTAATTTCAATTAGCAAAAAGCTACTTTTTGGGTTGAAAATTTGCAGCCATATGTGGCTATTAATTGACAATTTTTACACACAAAAATTCAGCAAAAATAATAAGATTCAACTCTCCATTTTCTCCCTCTACCTCACCCCCTTTCTGCAGAAAACACGGGCCGTAGCTACTGCCCCTTGTGCCGCCATGTTTGGTGGTTTCCGGCCACCTCCCTGCTGGCTCGACTTTCCCTTGCTACTGGCTATCATGCTTAATCACGAAAATCACTCAAAACAGTCTCCTCCTCCCTCTAATTTAAGCCTAAAGTAAGATATATCTAAACTCTAACTTGTTCTATTTTGAGTTTTTGGGATTGTTTTGATTATGATTATTGTTTATATTATCCAATTGATAGTTATTATGCAATTTTTATTGAGTTTGGAGTTGTTTGGAGTTATAGGTATTTGATCAAGAACATGATCAAGTGACTTGAAATTAAGCAAGTATGAGTTTGACCTTGTTTGTGTATCTTGTTATGATTTGTGTTATAAATCATAAAAAATGTGATGTTAAATGATCATTTTGAAGCCAATCATGGTTATTTGGATGTTCACTTGAACGAGCAAGAATTAGGGTTTTCATGATCATGCTTGATTTAAGTGATTTTCTGTATTAAATATGTTCATTTGGATCACATGAGTGACTTATAATCTTGGATATTTTATTGATTGAAAATAAATCTTGGATGATTATGAAGTAGAAATTGTAGATTGTCACTGTCTAAAGTGATGTTGAGGGTCACCCATGGTTTGGTAATTTCAACAAGTGATTTTATAGGGTAATTATGTGAAAAATGAGGATAATAAAGTAGGTAGCCAGCTGTGAAGGGCCCGAAAACAGGGGTCTGTTCCAGGAAAAATTGGTAATGCGTGGCTCGTCCAAAAATTATGAATTTTGGTGGGGAGTTAGATCAATGAGTTATCTTTCAAATTCCTTTTCAATTGCCTTAGTCCAATTTTTGTGAACAAAGTTATGGCTGTGTTGCTACAACTGTGTAGGTTCACCTAAAACTAACACACTTGTGTTTTATCCCCATTTTGGGAATCCTATTGTGGGAATCATGTTTGGTATTATAAATGAAAGTTTTTTTAGACTTCTAAATCTTTTCATATTGGGGCTTTAGGTCTCCATTTGAGGTTAAGGGTGAAAATTATGAATTTTTGAAATAAACTAACCTGCTTTGGTGTAAATTAGACTGTTATTGCAATTTCTGTGTAGCATATACTTGGAGGAAAATTCTGAAAATTTTTCCGTAGATTGTCCATATTATTTTCGAATTTCCTATAATATTGCATAAATTTTGGTTGAGTATTTTGAGTTTGGTGATTTTTGGAAGTGTTTTAAATAATTATGTAAAGAGCAATAATAAAGATTAAGTGAGATTGATCAAGCACTTATTTTGCGTATTTTAGGGCAAGTAAGGTCATTTAAGGGGGGAAATGAATATTCATGGACTTTTATGGAGCTTTTAGCTTGATTAATGAGAAAGAAGAAGACAAGTATACAACTTGGGAGCTTGTTTATAAACTTTGAATCAATTATGGATTTTACAAAAAAAATGCCAAGTTTAGTAAGCTTAATAGCTTCTATTGAGTTCAATGACTCATTTGGGGTGGAATTCTATATCTAATGGACTTGTGAATGAAATATGGAAAGTGGGGAGAATTTTTAGCTCAGAAACCATATTTATCAGACCAAATTATTACAATTTATGCTATTTTGAACGAAGATATATCTCTCTTAGCCTCAAACCTCAATTACTTACTCAATTTAGAATGTATCAAATGTATTCATTAAGCCAATCTAGCGTACTAGCTGTTATCTTAAACCAAGATATACATCAGCGAGTTTTAAACCCGTATCAGCAATCTATCTCAGAAAAGGCTACAACCACTCTCTCATTTGTCATCATCAAGGCTTTTTCCTTTGTAATCTCATTTCTCTTATTGTGGTCTATTTTAATTTTATTTTCTTTATATCGAATTTAATTACTTTTATTAATTCAGTTTGAAGTTATATTGAAATACCCAAGTTATGTATACCACTTTATTACTCAATTTCTATTACACATACTTATTCAATTATGTGAACAATGATCATTTACTGACTACACATACCTACAATGACATTTATGAAATAAAATCGATGCCTAGTTATCGTTTTCTGTTATGTATAAGTCTTATCAAGTCAGAATATATTTATCAAGTCAGATGATATTTATAAAACAGATGACATTTATCAAGTCATATGACTTTTTTTAAAAGACTTAAGGTACGTCTATTGCTTGTATCTTTAGGAAGCAGAACATGTTTATCAAGTTACAACTCTTAATGATTTTATCAATGAATCAGTTTGTATAGTGATTTGCCATTTAACTTGTGACCCCGTCAGTTATCATCTATGGGGCGTCAGCCCATCATTGACCCGCGTAGCTTCAGGCCAATTCTTAATCGGATTGGCAGGTGTATACCTATATATAGATCATATCATTGCAAGGGGTTCACATCCAGATAATAATGAGCAATTCAGCTTCATATTACTTTCATTTTCATTATTATTGCGAACTAAATGAATTGCAAAAGCGAGTACCCATCAACAGTGTTTCTACACTGATTTTACAATACACGAATGCATATATTGAGTTTTAGCTAACATTTTCAAATTGTTTTCATGTTTTCTATTTTAGGTGATGAAGTGTCACATGTTTCTCCATTTAGCGAGCCCTTTTGGAAGTCATCAGATACTTACAGTGGATTCGACATATCATAAATGTTGTGGTCGACCTCAGGGTCAAGTTGGGTCTATATTCAATATACTTGTGTAGTGTGGAGTGCGAGTTAGCACATAGTATGATTAAGTCGATTGTATTGAAGTTGAACTCTTATGGACTTTGGTCTTGGAGCGCTTCAATTTAATAGATATTGTGATTTGAACACAAGTTGCAAGATTAAATGATTTCAGTGAGCCTTGTCCTTATCAGGACGTCGGTAGCACCTTCTATTATTAGGTCTTCCGCTGCAGGTTTTCGTAAATCATGTCATTAGCATTCTGGGGGCGCTACAGATTTTGCATCAGAGCCAGGTTTTAAGGGCCATTGTGAGCTATCAAGTATTTATGAGTTAGCCATCAAGATGTGTATGAGTTATATTGGACCAGTTAAACGAGCTATTAACTATAAGTTCATATGCATGTGCATATAAGGAGGAACCATTTCCATTTGAGTGGCCCAATCATTTGGTAATATCTTGAGATCTGAGCTTTAGCAAGGTCGAGTGTGGAATGATTTGGGTGACCTATTAGTGAGGCATGCTGTCATTTATCTAGGAGTTGTATTATATGTTTCATTTCTCTCATTTGTTTAAATTTTTACAATCGTGCACTCCGGGTATGTGAGCCGTTGAGTTACGAACTCCCACGTATGGTCGTTGAACTATTGAAGTGTTTCTTTCCATTGCAGGTATCTATTGTAAGGCTTCAAGCCGGCTTTTAGTCAATTTTTAGGGAGAACTTTATCCATTTTGCCCCAAGATTTGAGAGTTTTATTGAGGTATATTAATATACCTGATCTTAGGTACAGTAATGGTTGAAATCCGATGTGAAGATGCCATTTGCAACTTCTGCAGGGATTAGTATAGTGTTAAGTTACAATGGCAAGTTAGATGTTAATCTCTAGATGAGGAAATGCTTTGTGGAGCAATATCTTTGAGGTGAACCAGTATGACATGAATCTTACAATGAGTGCTTGTGTCTGGTGATAGCAGTTAGTAGCTTCTGGTGTGCTACTTGGAATTATTTGAGTAGTATAAGTAAGATTAAGCTGCCATTTTTGACATTAGGACCTTACATTAGCAATGCTCCCATTACTTCCTTTCATTGAGCCTAAGTTACCTTGAATTGTTTAGAGGCATTATTTCTTTGCTACTAACGCTCTCTTGATTTCTAATGGAGTATTTGTGGAAAATCTCATATGTGGTCTATGGGGGGGTTCTTTAAGCACATCTGAGCAACCTTTCTTGTAGGTGATTCAAACTCTGACAATCACAATCGTTTAATTCCCTGTTTCTATAATGGAGCCTATAATGACTCTGATGTGTGTTACTGTGTAATGTGCAGTTCCTTCTAAGCATACTTGATCCATTCTACTTAAAGTTCAGTCACCACTATATTCATGTTTTTACTATCACCTACTTTAACTCCTTGCTTCTATTCGGCACTATTTATTTGTTGCTTGTAAAGCCTTTGGTTGCTTCAGACTTAGTCAATGAGCGCCTTTTCAGTAGTTAAATGAATCTATATTGTTTGTGTTTCTATCGCACCGTAACGTCATGTTGGCATACTACTTTATGGCTGTGACTGCATGTCGTTACTCAAGTTATTTTGCTAATCCTTTCTTTACTCGTACAATCTATCTTATTAATGATAAACAATGATTTGTGCTATTTCCATCTGCCAGCAGGTTCAGAGTTTATATACCTACTCAAGACTTCTATTTACTGCAGAATGTGTTATTGATGGATGCCATCATATTCAGTCATAAGGTTGATTCCTTCATCTTGACGAATTGGCCTTTTAAACACCAGATATATAAAATTTTCCTTCTGGTGGTGTTGACCCTCATCTTCGTTATTTTACTCACATATGGGTACCATATGACTTTTCAAATACTCCTTTGGTATTCTGTTAGATTTCTTCACCTTCAGTACTTAATACTCCTTCTCAGCTTCATAACATCATTCATTTACTTTACTATCATGACCATCATGAATAAACTGCATGTGTTGTCTATGTGGGCCATTTATATGCCTTACCGCTTTCTTTACGATTCTTCATTCTCTCATTCATTTAGCTTACATATCGGTTCTTTATAACCAACAAAGACATATCTTTGCAAGAGTTTATGGTGTGATTACTTCTCTTTACATTTTAGATTAAACCCCCTGCCATTTCAATTTACTAAGACTAGTAGGCGGTTGAATGTGTTATCTTTTACAAATATGGCTCTATTAGCATTGTTGGAACCATATTTATTGGGCATTCAATTCAATTTGATTGGCAGACCTTGTTATCATTATGGGGATGAACTGACTGTGTACTTATAGAAGATGACTTGTAAAGATCTTAAGGTTAGCTTGAGAAATGAGGGAAGACTAGACATGTGCTTCTATGGACCGAGAGAAGAAAAACTCTATTTCCACCCTAATGACACTGTGCAAGCAAGTGAGTTATCATGTCAGTAATGCATTGAATATTAGTGATATGCCAACCACACTTGGTATATACGTATCCATAATTACAGTTTCTGAATTTAAAGATATTTCATTTGAGGACTTTTAAGACTGTTTTTTCCCAGGAAATATTGATTTTCAGTTCAACCTAGTTTTAGGTGCTCAATCCATTTTCAGAGCCCCTATCATATGACCCCCAGCAGAGTTCAAAGAACAAAAGATTTAGTAAGATGAGTTGTTATAGAAGGGAGTTATTTGACTAAGTGTGTCACCGTGGGAAACCCTAATTTTATATGTGTGAAGAAGGAAGGTAGAACTTTATGGTTATGCACTGCGTGCAGAGAGTTGAACAAGATCGCTATCAAAACCAAGTGCTCTATACCTTGAATCGATGATTTATGGGATTAACTGCTAATAATATATGTTGTTTCCAGGAACGATTTTAGGCCCAGATATCACACCTAAACCATGCAACCACAATTTATCTTTTGCAAGAATACCCATTTATAGTAATTCTTATAATTGTTTGCTTGTCTCATCTTCAAAACTTGATACTATCCAATATTGTTTAATCTCCCTTGCATTTCAACCCGATATTTCCTATTAGCATGATCTTCCATGTCTTCACAAACCCATTGTTAAATATGCAATACATTTTTGTTCGACTTTATATGGTTATCAACATTTCAGTGCTCTCGAACTTCACCATCTTTATTTCATGATCATGAGTTGTAGTTCATTCCGCTGAGAGCTGATTCACACATCTACCATACATCTCATTTATTCATAATGATAAGCTCGTATAACTTATTCTGAATTTATAATGTAATTTAACTCTCATTGGTGTGGATGATTGCGATTGTCATAATTGCCTTACTCTCTTTATTTTGAAATTCAACTCACACAAATATATCTTAAATTATGATAAATAAACTTCCACATTCTCTATTTAATCGTATTGTTGTACTCGAATTAGCTTCATATGAGCAAAGGCATGTTCCTATTATAGCTTGCTCAATCTATTTATCTATCCATTGGCACCTTGCTCATCCAATCCATTTATCTATCCATTATACCTTGCTTGTCCAATCTATTTGTCTATCTATTGTACTTTGCTTATCCAATCTATCTATCTATTTATTGCACATTGCTCATCCCATCTATCTATTGCACTTATCGCATTGCTTGTGGCCATAAAGTCACCTAGTTGAAGCTCAGTTGCTTGTCATCTTATTTCCAATTCATCAGTTAAACCCGAGTATAACCGGGCCATCTTTCTCCTTAGTTGATTATTTATTGGACCCTTTATGACCCATATTTATGAACCATAATTCTTGTGGCATTATATTTCAGAATTCATGATATACTTATGGTTATCTTTATTCTAACTACCCCATATTAATCCCTCCTTTATAAATTTTTTCTAGTCTCATTATTTATTTCTTTTGCTCCTAATGACTCACTTGACCACCATTTCTATCATTTTCATCTCTGACCACGTTTATTCTAGCATCTAATTCAGACTTAGGGTAGATTTTAGACTAGTCTGATGAGGGAAGATCATGTGATGTATTAAGAACATCAGATGAGGATTTTGTGATAAGGGCATAATCTCAAACAATGTCTAGCGGTGTTAGAGTAAGCTAGAAGAAACATCGACAATAATGAGATAGTTCAAGTACATGTTAAGGTAACACAAGGACTAGTTCAAGTACATGTTAAGGTAACATAAGGACTATAGAAGAGTCATACGGTCATTTTGACCAAAGAAGGAGATAATCAAAGTTCAAATAAGATATAAAGTACTCCAAAGGGCTTCTCTAGTCAAGAGTGTCAAGTAACTGGATATCAAAGATAATTGAGTCCTCATTACATTGGGCTTTATGAGTCCGTATCAGAGTACTTATTAGGAAATGCAATGATTTTCATATTTATTAGTGCTCAAGACAGAGAACCAATAGATTAGAGTACCTTTTTGGAGGAAAGCAGTGAAAATCAACAATCTATACTTGAGGTGGCATTGCATACGTGATCAAAAATCATAAGTTTCGAGGACGAAACTTCTTAAGGGGAGCTGTAATAACCCGATCCTAACCCACATATATTTATTTAAATCATATTTATTTATTTAATTAATCATGTTTATTCATTAAATTAATCATGTTTATTGATTTAATCACTCATGGTTATTTGTTTAACCAAATTATATTTATTAATTCAATTACACTCAATTTATATATTTACCAAATTACCTTATGCTATTTAAATTTTTCACTTTCATTTATCGTATTTAATCATCCCGATTGGGGGATATTTTATTTGGGTCCCACTTTGAAATTCAAGTTTCATTCATTGTTAATTGAAGTTTCGTTAATTGATTAAATATCGGGTGAACTGATATTAGGCCTCAGTAAGTATAATTTAGTGACTAATTATTTTCTTACATTTGGTAAACTTTAATACCAAGTAATACAAAATTTTTCCAACACTTCGAATAATTTTTCAAGCCCGAAGTTAGCTTGTTGGGCCCAAAATAAAAAGCCCAAAACCTTGCTAACTTTGTTATTTCACTAATTGCTCATTTTAGCACCTTATATTAATTAGCAAAAAGTATCTTTTTGGGTGAAAATTTGTAGCCATATGTGGCTATTAATTGACAATTTTTACACGCAAAAATTTAGCAAAAATAGCAAGATCCAACTCTCCATTTTCTCTCTCTACCTCGCCCCCTTTCTGCAGAAAATAGGGGCAACAGCTGCTGCCCCTTATGCCGTCATTTTTGGTGATTTTCGGCCACTTTTTTAGTCATCTCCTGACTATCCCAACTTCCCTTTGCTACCAGCTAACATGTCCACCCACCAAAATCACTTAAAACAGCCCCCTCCTACCTCTAATTCAAGCCTAAAGTAAGGTATACCCAAACCCTAACTTACTCTATTTTGAGTTTTTGGGATTGTTTAGTTATGATTATTGTTTATATGGTTAAATTGATAGTTATTATGCAATTTTTATTGAGTTTGGAGATGTTTCGAGTTATGGGTATTTGATCAAGAACATGATCAAGTGACTTGAAATTAAGCAAGTATAAGTTTGAGCTTGTTTATGTATCTTGTTATGATTTGTGTTATAAATCATGAAAAATATGATGTTAGATGATCATTTTAAAGTCAATTATGGTTATTTGGATGTTCATTTGAATGAGCAAGAATTAGGGTTTTCATGATCATGCTTGATTTAAGTATTTTTTGTATTAAATATGTTCATTAGGATCACATGAGGTGACTTATGATCTTGAATACGTTATTGGATTGAAAACGAATCTTGGATGACTATGAAGTAAAAATTGCGGATTGTGACTGTCTAAAGTGATGTTGAGGGTCACCCCATGATTTGGTAATTTCAACAAGTGATTCTAGAGGGTAATTATGCAAAAAAGGAGAATAATAAAGTAGGTAGCAAGCTATGAAGGGCCCGAAAACAGGAGTCAGTTCCGAGAAATGCGTGGCTTGTCTAAAAATTATGAATTTTGGTGCAGTGCTAGATCAGTGAGGTATCTTTCAAATGCCTTTTAAATCGCCTTAATTCGAGTTTTGTGGACAAACTTATGGCAGTTTTGCTACAATTGTGCAGGTCCACCCAAAACTAACATACTTGTGTTTTAGCCTCATTTTGGGAACTCTATTGCGAAAATCATATTTGGTGTTCCAAATGAAAGTTTTTTGGGGCTTCCTAATCTTTTTATATTGGGATTTTAGGTCTCCATTTGAGGTCAAGGGTGAACGTTATGAATTTTTAAAGTGAATTGACCTGCTTTGGTGCAAATTGGGTTGTTATTGCAATTTCTGTGCAGCGTATACCTGGAGGAAAATTTTAAAAATTTTTTAATAGATTGTCCATATTATTTTCAAATTTATTATAAGATTTCATGAATTTTGGTTGAGTACTTTGAGTTTGGTAATTTTTGGAAGCATTTTGAATAATTGAGTAAGGAGTAATAATAAAGTTTGAGTGAGATTGATCATGCACTCATTTTGCATAATTTGGGCCAAGTAAGGTCATTTAAGGGGGAAATAAATATTCTTAAACTTTTATGGAGCTTTTAGCTTGATTAATGGGGAAGAAAAGACAAGTATACAATTTGAGAGCTTATTTATGAGCTTTGAATTAATTATGGATTTTACAAAGAAAATGCCAAGTTTAGTGAGCTTAATAGCTTTTATTGCGTTCAATGACTCATTTGGAGCTTTTAGCTTGATTAATGGGGAAGAAAAGACAAGTATACAATTTGAGAGCTTATTTATGAGCTTTGAATTAATTATGGATTTTACAAAGAAAATGCCAAGTTTAGTGAGCTTAATAGCTTTTATGGTTCAATGACTCATTTGGAGCTTTTAGCTTGATTAATGGGGAAGAAAAGACAAGTATACAATTTGAGAGCTTATTTATGAGCTTTGAATTAATTATGGATTTTACAAAGAAAATGCCAAGTTTAGTGAGCTTAATAGCTTTTATGGCGTTCAATGACTTATTTGGGGTGAAATTCTATATCTAATAGATGTGCAAATGAAATATGGGAAGTGGGGAGAATTTTTAACTCAGAAACCATATTTATCAGATCAAGTTATTGCAGTTTATGCTATTTTGAATCAAGATATATCTCTCTTGGCCTCAAACCTCTATTATTTACTCAATTCAGAATGTATCAAATGTATTTATCTAGCCAATCTAGTGTACTAGCTGTTATCTTGAACCAAGCTATACATCAGTGAGCCTTAAACCTGTATCAGCAACCTATCTCAGAAAAGGCCACAACCACTCTTTCATTTACCACCATTAAGGCCTTTTCGTTTGTAACCTCATTTATCTCATTGTGGTCTATTTTACTTTCAGTTACTTTATATCAAATTTAATTACTTTTATTAATTCAGTTTGAAGTTATATTGAAATACCCAAGTCATGTATACCATTTAATTGCTCAATTTCTATTGCACGTACTTACTTAATTATGTGAGTAAGGATCATTTACAGACTACACATACCTACAATGACATTTATGAAATAGAATTAACGCCTAGTTATCGTTCCCCATTATGCATCAGTGTCATCAAGTCAGAACATATTTATGAAGTCAAATGACAGTTATGAAATAGGTGACATTTATCAAGTCAGATGATATTTTTATTTTAAAAACTCAAGGTATGTCCATTGCCTGAATCTTCAGAAAGCAGAACATGTTTGTCAAGTTACAACTCTTAATGAGTTTATCAATGAATCAGTTTATACAGTAATTTACCATTTAACTTATGACCCAGTCAGTTATCATCTATAGGGTGTCAGCCCATCATTTACACATGCCTCTTTAGGCCAACTCTTGATCGGATTGGCAGGTGTACACCTATGTAAGATCATATCATCGCAAAGGGTTCACATCCAGATAATAATGAGCAATCCAGTTCATATTACTTTCATTTTCATTATTATTGCGAACTAAATGAATTGCAAAAGCGGGTACCCATCAAAAGTGTTTGTACGCTCATTTTACAATACAGGAATGCATGTACTGAGTTTTAGCTCACATTTTTTCACGTTTTCCATTTTAATTGATGAAGTATCACATGTTTCTCCATTTAGCAAGCCCTTTTGGAAGTCATCAGATGCTCACAGTGGATTCAACATAGCATGAATATTGGGATTGATCTTATGGTCAAGTTGGGTCTATATTCAATATACTTGTGTAGTGTGGAGTGCGAGTTAACACATGGTATGATTAAGTCAATTGTATTGAAGTTGAACTATTATGGACTTTGGTCTCGGAGTGTTTTAGTTTAATAGATATTGTGATTTGAACATGAATTACAAGATTAATTGATTTCATTGGGCCGTGTCCTTATCAGGATGGCGGTAGTGCCTTCTATCATTAAGTCTTCTGCTGTAGTTTTCTGTAAATCATGTCATGAGCATTGTGGAGGCATTACATCATCGTTGCTCTCCCATCCCCTCCAACATCAATTCACTCTCTTCTCTCCATCATAGTGTGCGAAATAAGCAATCAGTGTCATGTTCACTGAAATAGGCCTTGTCTTTGTTCTTTTGGCGTCATTGTGGTTCTTGTCGATCATCATCAGCCAAAATAAGCATTCCCAAGACAACTTTGTTGGCTTGCTAGTTCATAATATTTTAGCTTGGATTAGTTCCTTTATTATTATTATTATTATTATTTTTATCATGGTTTTATGTTAAGAGGATACGGAATGAGGTTGCCAATGATTTAACCGTTCTCTTTTGATAGGAGATTATGGGTGGATGATGTCAGACTTCGAATGACTTATGTGTTCATATTTAAAAAAAAAAAAACGTCACCTATTAGTAATAGTATCACTAATGGAGAAAACAATAAAGATTAACATATTTAAACGAATCAAATAAGGAAACAAAGATGAGATATAGTTCCCCTCCCTGAGGTCATACCCTTGATTGCTTGCTTGGGGTATTTCTGTCAATCTATTCAAAGTTCCATGGATGCTACCATTTTAACCGTGAATTTATCATCTCCCAAATTTATATTTACTTTATTTTATTTAGACGACTTAGAGGTAATTTATTAACATTTATTCTCCTCTATTTTAATATCTAATTTAGTTGTTGAATATTTTTTTTATATTGTGTATATTCGAAATTGTATCTTGGGATGAACTCAATAAATTGATTGATTTAAGTTGTTATTAATAAGTTTATCTTAAAAAACTATGGTGTCATTATGTTTGGCATTTGTCATCTCTTTTTCAATGAAGAAAGAGACTTAGTTCACTAACAAACACTATAGGAATATATTTGATATTATCTGAAACAAATATATCAAATTATGAGGCATAGAATTTCCTATACGATAAAGCTTTAAAAAGAGACAAGTCAATTTCTTTTTTTTGAAAACGAATAATTTTTTTTTTTCGTATTTCTCTATTTCAATAGCTAAGGAGAGTTCCTTATGAAGCCCCAAAGAAGTTAATATTGTTGTTTTTTTTTTAAGAACAAAAAGACTACATTAAAAGCCCAAATATTAATATACTTTTTTTTTTAAAGAAGAAAAAACGACATTTACCATTCTGTAGTATCTCTAACTCACTTTTAGCCTCACCTTTGTTATTCAAGAATCAGGTCAAATTGATAATCATTTAAAAATTAGACATAAAGGTCCTTATATTACAATAGAGAGTTAGGAGGGAAATAATCAAACCTAAAGACTAATTTATAATAATTCAATGCATGACTTCTCTATTACCCTCATAAGCATGTGTGTGTGTGTGCCTATATATATGCACACACACACACACACGAAACAAAGGCAAATAGCATCATTCACTATACAAAAATCCCCAAAGAGATATGCATAGCCTAAGGAAAGCTTAAAGTCCGAACCACCTTCTAGAAGCTTAAATTACTCTTATATATTCAGTATGCTCCTTTCAAAGAGATTCTCTATTTTCAAGGGAAAAAAAAGCAAATATAGCATTTTCAACCAAACAGGATCATTTACTTTCAAATATTGAAACTTTATATGTACCAGTCACGATGGACATATTATAAACAATGCCTACAACAAAGGATGTTATTTGTAGCCCATGCAACACACAGGTAAATATTGTAGTTACTAAGTAATGTAAAGTACTTGCACTAAAAGAAACGATGTTTCCTTTCGCACTTAACTTTACTTTCAGCAATAATAATAATTGTGAAAATGATGAATAAGTGTGGAAAAATTGCCCACACTAGATATTAAATGTGGAAGTACAAGTGCTGAGACAATTTCTCCACACTAAAGTAGTTGCCCACACCTATATGTGTAGTGGAAAATCAATTACCCACAAATCACATGTGGTTAATTTACACTTCGTCAGCACTCAAAAATTTAGAGGTTGCAATTTTCTCCACATATAAAAATGCAATTAACTTGTAATTTTTTAGGGGAAAAAAAAATGCCTATGGTTAATATAGAGTTCAATACAACCTCTATATTAACTACAACCACCATGCATATATCAATTAGTTGTGTGTGTGTAGACATGTGTATGCATATGTGTGTATATATACATATGCGTATGTGTGTGTGTGTGTGTGTGTATGTGTGTGTGTGTGTGTGTGTGTGTGTGTGTGTGTGTGTGTGTGTGTGTATTTCTTAGTTTTAAATATTAGGCTAAACATATGAATAGGTTAAGTTGGGCTCACCTTTGAAAGGTATAACCTAAGCAAGCGATCCTGGTGTTTTTTTTTTTTTAAAGTTCTTTAAGTTACGTTTCAAACTGGTTTAAGCAGGTTGCATTAGCTTGTAACATAACCCAATTAAGCAGGGTTGTTACATAAAGATAGACATACATGAAATAATTCATAACTTGGCATAATCCTTGAATCATTTAAACAAAATCAGAGGTTAAATCCAATTTCTGTTCTCAAAATAAAGGCTAGGGGTTTTCCACTGACAGCTTAAATATAAACTTGAGAGAAACATTTCAATGATTAAATTTCTAGGGGCATAAAGAACCGTTAATTTTAAAAAAAAAACTGACATTCAAAAGTTTGGCTTTCCACTTTTATTCGTGGACAATCGCTTCTCCCTAACTAAATTTCATTAGATTAAAACCATCAGCTCCAAAATTGTAGTCATCCGCTAACCAACTAAAACCCCAAAGAAACACTCTATCTCCTCTGAAGGCTGAAGTCCATCAAATACGCTATCCCAGTAGAGTCCCCAATATAAGCAAATGGGACACATTATTGATTAGCCATGGTTAATAGAGATAGACAACTCTTCACTTACGTCACTAAGAAATAGTCCAAGTGCACATAAATAACAATACTCCAGGATTTTAACATGCCCAGTATAAATTCGCTATGATACACACAAACAAAAGGGATGAAAGAAAGTCAATGATCTCTGTTCAGAAACCTCAAATTCGCACACAGGCGCCTATTTTAAACCAAAAATTATGGTAGCCTCAAAGTTGGCAATTGTACTTCGTAGCACCCGCCAATTGCCTACGTGATCAGAAATGATACGAGGATCTTAGTAGGCCAAAACTGAAAATGTAATTGCCACGCTAGCTTGGAAGAAGAAGAACATGGGATCTTTCTCTCTTAGATCTTGTGAAGCGAGCGTCATTTCTAGCACGCGCGCTCATACAATGAAGACCAGGAGCATGGCAAAAGCTTCTCCGTCGACCGCTGCTAGGCAGACTGTATCGCCCACATTCAAATTCCAAAACTCAAAGACGCAACATAAGGCGTCGTCTTGGGTGGATGAAATTCAAAAACTTAGCCATCAATCTCCAGTCTGCGAGGTTGAAGACTACTATAGTAGTGACTCCTCTGCGCCCTCGCCAAAGGGGGCACGCACATCAGAGATTGAAGCTGAATCTTCTGACACTGTCATCATGCCAGTCATGATGACAGGAGCTGCCAACCTTGAAGAGCAGCTGGCAAGTATGAAAGCTACCTTGGATAGACTCTCTAAAGAGAGTGCAGAGAAGGACGCCCAAATCGAGCGCCACAATGATCAGATTCCTGAACTGACAAAGAGGCTGGAAAAGAAGTTCTCTGAAGCTTCTAACAAGGGTTCGGGCATTAAAGACTCTGACAAAGAGTCACATCACAGTGAGAAATCTGGCAATGGCCGCAAAGCTAAGAAGGACTGCTCCTTAGGCTCAATGTCGGTTGAGCAGATTCAGAGCTTGATAGCTAACGCAGTCAAGGCCCAGCTAGGAGAAGGGTCTCACAAGACCCACTTGTACACAAAGCCTATACAAAGAGGATTGATGCGCTGCGCATGTCCCATGGCTACCAGCCTCCCAAGTTCAACCAGTTCGATGGCAAGGGCAACCCCAAAAAGTATGTCACACACTTCATTGAGACGTGCAGCAATGCTGGCACAGAGGAAAACCGACTGGTGAAGCAGTTCGTTCGTACTCTGAAAGGGATTGCGTTCGACTGGTGCACAGACTTGGAGCCAGAGTCCATTGATAGCTGGCAACAAATGGAGCAGGAATTTCTAAATCAGTTCTATAGCACTTAGCGTGTTGTTAGCATGACGGAGCTAACAAACACCAAACAATGGAAGGACGAGCCGGTGCTTGATTATATCAATCACTAGAGATCCCTTAGTCTTGAGTGCAAAGACCGTCTGACAGAGGCTTCAGCTGTTGAAATGTGTGTACAGGGCATGGAGTGGGATTTACTGTATGTCTTGCAAATGAATAAGGCAAGGACTTTCCAGGAAGTAGCAATGAAGGCTCATGATATGGAGATGACAATTGCAAGTCACCATGGTAAGTCTTCTTCTTTGCCTGACTCTAGAAAAGATAAGGGCGAATTCAAGAAAAATCCCAAGTCCTCAAAGCCCTCAAACAAAGAATCCATCGCTACATCAACTGGGGAACCGATCGAATCTCTGGAAAGCCCAAGTATGAAAACAAGAAAAGTGAATTTCCCAAGGATGCTGGGAAGAAGCGTCCGACATTGAAGGAATTGCAGGAGAAGAAATACCCCTTTCCTGACTCAGACTTGTCAGGAATGCTCGACGATCTCCTTCAAAATGGAGTTATCGAGCTTCCAAATCCAAAACAACCTGAAGAAGTCAGAAGAGTTACAGACCCTAAATATTGTCGGTATCATAGGATAGTTAGTTACCCTCTTGAGAAGTGCATAATGCTTAAGGAGCGCATTATACAACTTGTCAGGAATGGGAAGATAATATTAGATTTGGACGACACTGCTGACGTAAATCATATCTCCACTCAGTTGGAGTGTCCTTCATCGCCCTGGAAGCCCAAACATAGTCAATGTCATAGTAGAGTAAATACTAAATTGATTTTCTCTCTGGGAGACAGATTAGTTGCAATTCAATTTGGAAGTTTGGAGCCTGTGGTGGTTCCAATTGAATCCAAAGGACCCTTGACTGAGACTGATCCTTTTATGGATGTCTCTGATAAGGCTGATGTAGATGAAGAGGGATGGACTCTTGTCACATGCCGGTGAGCAAGGAAGCAAAGCCAAGTGCAATCGCCACCTCTCCGCCGCAAGAAGAGACAAGGAAGAAAGTAGAGCTCTCGCCACCCAAGAGGAAAGGAGCTGTCTAAGAGCGACAAAGGGCATGAAATCCTACTTATTGATCTCCTTGAACAAGAGCCACTTGTTCCTATCACATTCGAAGAGTTTTTCCTAACAGGCTTCTTTGAGAAAGTTACAGTCAACATGACTTCATGTTCTGAACTTGAAGAAGATGAAGACGAAGGAAGTGACGGACAAGAGGAGTCTATTCAAGTAGCTGATAAGATCTTAACTGTATTGGAAGCTTTGCCACCTCTTATGGGTTGGGGGTAAATCTTTTGTTTGCTTGACGAGATTTCCCAACATGTAGTTACTGCCTTACAACACCCAGAACTCTACGCTGATAAAATCAAAGATGTTGGTGCATCAACAAAAGGCCTTGTGCAGTGTGTCTCTTGTAATACTGCAGTCACTTTCATTGACGATGATTTGCTATTGGGATCCAAGCCCCATAATCGTCCTTTGTTATGACTGGTTATATTAGGGAGCAAAAGGTCAGGTGCATTCTCGTGGATGGAGGGTCAGCCGTCAACATCATGCCCAAGTTACAATGCACGACTTAGGCATCATGGTGGAAGAACTGTCTAAGAGCCGAACGATGATTCAAGGCTTTAACTTTGAGGGCCAGTGTGCAATCGACATGATTCGCGTTGAACTAATAATTCGAGATTTGATGACATCTTCCATCTCCAATGTAATCAATGCCAAGAATTCCTACATGTAATTACTTGGGCGACCATGACTTCAGGAGCATGGGATAGTGGCCTCCACTTTACACCAATGCCTCAAGTATTACTGTGATGGAGAGAAGAAAATAAATGGGGATTTCACTAAGGCTGAATCTCATTTTGCAGATGCAAGGTTCTTTGAAGAAGGTGCTACACCCAAAGAAACCATGCCGTCAACTATTTCTTCCACAGGCAAAGGTGTCGCAAAGAAGGCCCCTCGAATAACCAAAGATGATGCTCCTAAGCAGCAACCCGAGAAGGAAGCTAGCGAGCAAGGTAGCGCCACTTCTCGTGTTGACCAGGTCACTAAGCAAGATGCTGCTTCAATAGGATCAATACCGCTAATTTTAAGGTACATACCTAGGTCCTGTCGCAAGGAGGGTGAATCACCCTTTGGCGAGTCCACAAGCTGTAGTAATGAGTCCAAAGCTACTAAGGGTGATGCAAATAGCATAACTTCTCTAAAAGGGAGTGTAACAGTTCCAACCCTTATGATGTGGCAGGCTAAGGTGAGTCGACCCCCCATTCTGGGGTTTGTCGTCTCTTCTAAAGACAACGATGATTTGCCAAGCATGCGGACTAAAGAAGGATTTGATCCCAACGCCTATAAACTCATGGAAAAGGCTGGCTATGACTTTCAACACCCAGCTACCTTAGGAAAGGTAGTCGAGGTCAAGCCTCATAGACTTAATGAAACTTAGAAAAAGTTCCAAGAGTAGGGAGGCTCAGTAGGCGTCTCAAAAGTTGGACTAGGTTGCACGCCACTGCAGCCTGTCAGAATTTCAGGGTGACGAAAGGACAAGAAGATGACAACTTAACACATCTTTGCTGAAGAGGTGGATGAGAGTGAAGAGGAAAGTGCTTCACCTAAACTAAAACCCTCTGTGTTTGATAGGCTGCAATCGCCCGCTCCGAGAAAATGTCCGTCGGTGTTCACCCGAATAGGGAAAGGGAAAAGCCGCAAAGTTTCTATTTTTAACAGAATCAAAGACGTTCCCCAGCTAAGGCGTTCACTATTTGCCAGGATAAAAACTAGTGAAGATTCTTCAAGCTCACCGCTTCAGCAGGAGAAAAGTTCTGTGTTTAGCTGCTTGGGAGTGATAAAGGACGTTCAGAGCTCTGTCCCTTCTCGTATGAAGCGTTTCTCCAGCTTGGATGTGAAGATAGATGGTTCATTAAGAGTAAAGAGGCGTACTATGATTTTCACGGGTCAACAAAATAACTCTAACTCTAGCAATGAGGCGGAGGAAAGAGAAGTTGTTCTTTCCAATCATATCACAGCCCATGAATGTGATGACTCAGACTCAGACTCAAACTCAGAGATAGAGCTGGTCGAAACTCCTGAGACCTTTGGAGATGGGGGGCAAGCTACAGTTGATGAGTTAAAAGAGTTGAATCTTGGAACCAATGAAGAACCTCGTCCCATTTACGTAAGCTCATCTCTTACACCCGAAGAGGAAAAACAGTACCTGGAACTCCTGTCCGAGTAGAAGGACGTATTTGCCTGGAGCTATAAAGAAATACCCGGGTTAGATCCAAAGGTCGTAGTTCATCACCTATCCATCAAAAAGGGTATTTCGCCTAAGAAGCAACCCCAGCGACGTTTTCACCTAGAGATGGTATCGGAAATTAAAAAAGAGGTCAACAAATTCATAGAGGCAGGATTCATTCGCGAGGTCAAATATCTAACATAGATAGCAAACATCGTGCCTGTCAGGAAGAAAAATGGGCAACTTCATATTTGTGTTAATCTCAACGATGCTTGTCCAAAAGATGATTTCCCGTTGCCTGTCACGGAACTCATGATCGACTCAATCACAGGCCATGAAGCGTTGTCATTCATGGATTGTACCGCAGGATACAATCATATTCTGATGGTGCCAGAGGATCAAGAGGCCACAGCTTTCCGTACACCTGAAGGCATTTTTTACTATAAGGTGATTCCCTTTGGACTTAAGAATGCAGAAGCAACTTACCAAAGGGCGATGCAAGTAATTTTCGATGATATGCTTCATAAAAAAGTTGAGTGTTACGTCGATGATTTGGTGGTCAAGTCCAAGAAGAGGGCAGACCACTTGCAAGATCTTTAGCTAACCTTTGAGCGGTTAAGGAAATGCCAATTGAAGATGAACCCACTCAAGTGCGCTGTCAGTGTCACCTCCGGGAAATTCTTGGGCTTCGTCGTTCACCATCAGGGAATTGAGATCGACCAATTGAAAATCAAGGCAATTCAAGAAATGCCTGAGCCAAAGAACCTCAGAGAACTCCGCGGACTCCAGGGTCGCTTGGCATATATCCGAAGATTCATCTCAAATCGTGCAGGACGTTGCCACCCCTTCAGCCACCTTATGAAAAAAGGAGCATGGTTTGAATGGGACGACTCATGTTGAACGGCTTTTAAGAAAATAAAGGAGTATTTGTCCCATCCTCCAGTGTTAGGGGCACCCATCCCTGGTAACCTCTTCGACTATACATTGCAGCTCAGGAACAATCCTTAGGGGCATTATAGGAAAATGAGGAAGGGAAAGAAGTTGCGCTGTACTACTTAAGTCGTACGTTGGTTGGCGCTGAATTGAAGTACTCTCCCATTGAAAAGATGTGCTTATCGCTCATCTTTCCCATCCAGAAACTCGAGCATTACATACAGGCTTATACAGTATAAGTGATCTCCAAAGCTGATCCCATCAAGTACATCTTGTCTAGGCCAATCTTAAATGGGCGACTGGCAAAATGGGCGGTCATCTTAAAACAGTACGACCTTGTCTATGTACCCCAAAAAGCGGTTAAGAGATAAGCGTTGGCAGATTTCTTAGCAGATCATCCCATTCCCGATGATTGGGAGCTAAATGATGATTTGCCAGGAGAAGATGTGTTCTACATCAATATCCTCCCTCCCTGGGAAATGTATTTCGATGGTATGGTTATGCGTGATGGCGCTGGTGCAGGAGTGGTCTTCGTTTCCCTTGAAAAGTACATTCTCTCGTATTCATTTGTGCTTACTCAGTTATGCTCTAACAATGTGGCAGAATATCAAGCGCTTAGCTTGGGTCTTGAAATGGCCATTGAGATGGGGATCACCGACCTCAATGTATATGGTGACTTGCAGTTGGTTATTAATCAACTACTTGACCAATACGAGGTTAAGAAAGAGGACCTTATCCCGTATCATAGGCAGGTATTATGCCTGCTAGATAAGTTGAAAATGATCAAGTTAGAGCATGTGCCAATGAGTGCCAACAAGATGGCTGATGCATGAGCAAGCCTCGCAACCACTTTGGCACTGGGGGCAAAAGAAGGAATGACAATTCCAGTATGTGGCTGCTGGGTTGTTCCGCCTGATGCTGAAGACTCAGAGGAAGATGTCAACATGATCTGTGTCCTTGAAATAGATACAGAAGACTGGTGCCAACCTATAATTGAGTACTTAGAGCACGTAAAACTTCCTAGTGACCTAAGGCATAAGACAGAAATACAACGGAGAGCCCTGAGCTTCCTTTACTACAATGGAACGCTCTATTGACGCTTTTTTCTTGGCCTTTGGTTATGGTGTTTGGACCTAAAAGAGGCAAAGCAAGCGATGGCGGAAGCTCATTCAGGTGTGTGTGAAGCACATCAATCAGGGCCTAGGCTACATGATCGCATTAAAAGGATGGGTTACTACTGGCCCACCATGGTGCAAGATTGCATGGATTATGCAAAGAGGTATGATGCTTGCCAGTTCTATGCTAACTTCATACATCGGCCCCTAGAACCTCTTTACCCAACGATTGCATCCTTGCCATTTGGAGTATGGGGCCTTGATGTCGTCGGACCAATCACGCCTAAATCGTCGACTGGTCACTCCTACATTTTGGCTGCCACTGATTACTTCTCTAAATGGGCAAAAGCAATTCCATTAAGGGAGGTTAAAAAAAAAAATATGGCCGACTTCATAAGGACGCACATTATTTATCGATATGGTGTGCCAAGGTACATTATCACGGATAATGGTAAGCCCTTTGTCAACAGCCTATTGACCAGCCTATGTAAGAAGTTTAAGTTCGCCCAGCATAAGTCTTCTATGTACCATACCCCTGCAAATGGCTTGGCAGAAGCCTTTAATAAAACACTTTGCAACTTACTTAAAAAAATTGCCACAAAGTCCAAAAGAGATTGGCATGACAGACTAGGGGAGGCTCCTTGGGCTTACCGAACCACATACAAGACGTCGACACAGTCGACTCCCTTTACTTTGGTGTATAGAGTTGAAACTGTACTGCCATTGGAGCTCCAAATTCCATCGCTACGCATTGCCATACAAGAAGGTTTGACAGAAGACGAAAATCACAAGCTTTGCTTAGCGGAGCTGGAGGCCCTTGATGAGAAGAGACTTCAACCACAACAGAAGCTAGAATGCTACCAACCTCGCTTAGCAAGAGTGTTCAACAGAAAGGTTCGGTCGCGCTCGTTTCTAGTTGGGGATCAAGTGCTTGCGTTGAAAAGGCCAATCATCATGACCCACAAGACAGGAAGCAAATTCGATCCAAAATGGAAAGGACCTTATGTTATCCACGAGGTGTACTCAAATGGTGCCTATAAGATAGTAGATGGACAAGGGATTCAGGTAGGACCCATAAATGGCAAGTTCTTAAAGCGTTATTACCCTTAATATAGGATATTGTAAAGCTCCTAAGTAAGAGCCTAAACTGCTCAGTCTTTAAAGTTAAATTTCATTGTATACTCCTGGCCTGCAAGAGTATAAACTGTGAATGGCAAAAAGAAACTCAAATAAAAAAATTCGCTGTACATTCCTGGCTCGCAAGAGTATAAACTGTGTACGGAAAAACAAATATATACAAAATTTATTTTGTTAAACTACGTGATGATTTGATCTTATTAGGAATTCCAAAGTTTCCATAAGTATGTAGGCAGCTTGGTAAATCAAATATCAAGTTCAGTCAAACATAATAAAAGAAGAGAAAGCATGTTGGCGATCAAATTTCATATAAAAGAGGACACAAAGTCTATTACAAATATTTGTTGCACAAAAAAAAAAAGATAAGTTGAACAGAACATCAATCGATGTCCATCCAAGTGTCGGGATTAAGCGAGGAGTGCGGTGCTAGCATGTTCTGCTCATGCCTCTCCAACTCCTTGGCATCTTCAGAAGAAAGAGTAGGTACCATCTCAAGGTCGGCAAGAGCTTTGGATTTCACATTAACTTCTTGCTCACCTGCCTCTAATAAGGAAGATCGGACCTGGACATCGCCCTTAAGCTGGCGCTCCTTTTCTCGGGCAAGGCAGAGCGTGTCCTTCAAATCGACAATCCTCTGCACCACCCCCTTGAGTTTCTCCGTCACAACACTAAGGTCTGCACATGTAGTGGCAAGGTGTGAGCACGCAAGATCGACCTGCTCGGTGCAGAGCACCTTCTCCTTTGTTACATCGTCTGGGTGGCGGCATGAAGAAGCTGCTTTCTTTAATGATACGAAGGCTGACACAGCGCTTCTATAATCGTCCACCTTCTTCTTCAAAGGGGTCGGATCTCCGCAAAGTCGCTCAATTCCTTTGTAGATCATTGGGGCACTTTGAAGTTTTCCCTCTACTTCTTTAAATTTTACATTCTTCAAACTGGTCAAATACTCGGACCCCATCACTCGAATGGCGGCAGTGAAAATACTTGGAGAACCAGGTCCGGGACAGAAGGAAGTAGTGGAGGGGGTAGCAGCACAGGAAAGTTTCCCTTTCGGACCCCTAGGAGTGCCAACATCAGTGTCAGTAGAGCATAACCCCCTAGTGGCCACCTCAAGCGAGTTAGGTCCATTAACTGAGTGATGACTCTGAGTAGCTGACATGCGCAAGGTCTCTGTTTCCCTGGAAGCTAAACTCCCAATATCATGAGGGGATGTTTGCTTCCTCACAATCTCAATGTCCCTACCAATACCCGGGATTGCCTTGGCGGCAGAAGATTTAGTAGCACGGCTAACATCCTCGAGTAACTGCTCATCGACGATGGGTGTTGCCTCCTGTGCTAGGTCAAACTCCCCAATCTGAATAAAAAGAAAGAAGAGGGTAAGTTTCGAAACATTTCACGCTGGTCAAAACTAAAACAACAAAGCGAAAGGAAATGACAGTAAAAGGTGAGGGAATGGTGCATACGTCCTTAAGATTGGCTGGCTCGCCTGAACAGCTCTGGACGTCATCAAAAAAGTCATCCCCAAGGTTGATTCTGGCATCCCTGGGGATCACGGTCTCACGCTTCTTGCGGCCCCCATGTCTGAAGTTCGCCTTAGACTTTGGCTTGCTGTCACTGTCCAGCGCCAAACCTCGCTTTCTCTTAGTAGGGTGAACTTTCGGTGACCCATGAGTATCATCACTAGACTTGGGGCCTTCAGCATCTAAATCGGCCACGGGATCCTTGCGTTTCCTCCCCTTGACCTTCTTCGATGAGCCAGCTTCTGCATCTTTGTCTTGCCTGGATAAACTTGCCTCTATACTCTTCTGTAGAATTGAAGTGCTGGAACAGAGGTCACTAATGGTCACCTTAGGCCACCAAGTCTTATAACCTGAAGAGATGTGTTGATTCAAGGCCAAGGAGCGATAGGGGAGAAAGCCCTAAGACGCAATCCCCAAAAAGAGTAGCCATTTCTAATATAAAAAGGCATTCTCGTATGACACCTCCTGAGTGCGAGGATGTTCAAGAAGTACTCCAGGGATCCCTTGGCAAAACCCAAATTGCCTACTGAATCGGTGCGGGCTATAGGGTTCGACATAGAAGGTCGCATCCTAACGTATAGGAAGGAAGCCATCTCAAAGAGAGATCAGGTAATTTGACTGATCCAAATCGAAATTCCCATCGTCGATAAGGGTCTCTGATCGGTTCTTCCCCAGCATTAGACAACCCATGTCGGATACTCTGCCCTTATGTATAAGCTCGCGAGCATCTCCGAGGTCGCTACGTGTCATATGCGACCCAGAGTAGTGCACCATTGAAGGGCCTGGAGGAGGAGGTTGTAAGACATGGTGAGTCTTGAAATAATGGGTAAGCCATCCATGGAGATAGTGCCAGGGGAAGAATGACCGTGAATGGGAAGGCTTCGTAGCCGTGGTAAGCCCATTAAGGCCATGGTAAATACTGGCTAACACGGGGACAGCTAGGCTAAAGATAATACTAGACGCCATCAGGTTGGCAGCCTCAAAAGTGCCCGGGCGAATGAGTTTCTCCCCAATCTCTGGAAGCGCAAAAACGCACAGCCAACATGATAGGTATGCTGCCAGATAGGTGCTATCCCTTCTCTCTTTGGGAACCTCCAAGCTTTTAAAGACTTCTAACTCCTCATGACTCCAGCAAGGATCTTGAGGTTGAATCCGACCACTCGGATTTTGCGTCCTTGTGGGAGTTGAGCTACGCGGACGACACCGCATCGGTCAGTTGTGAATGAGCTTCCTCTTGCACCATAAATCAATCCATACCTTCGCAGTGATGCCTTTCTCATAGATAGGCATTTTTTCCAACTGCCTAAAAGCGGCGAATAGAAACTTGCAGGAAGATGGCATGGTCCTCAGATTTTGCTTGTCCTGGTGCTCAAAGGCTTGGAGGTAGGGAATGGTCTCATCGTAGACTTTGCCATTAATTGGGAGCCCACCAAGCTTGTGCAAATCCCATAATGAGATAGACATTTCGCCAGATATTGTGTGTAGAGTATTAGTCCTAGGGCACCAACTCTCACAAAAGGCGCGTACGACATGTATATCGCGACTATAAGGGTAGAGCGAGGCATACACCGCCTTGTATAAAGCACACCTTCGCAAGCGTGCTTCAAAACAGGAACGCACATGCTCAGTCCATTCCTAGAACAAAGGAATGTAGCCGAAGTCGCCATAGAGGATCATGTTCGGGCCCCATCTGGACTGGCCAGATATGATGCAATGCCCGAGCACAGGGAATTCAGTAAGAAGGCTGGATTTGTCATGATATATGCTCTGCAGAAAATACCCGATAGAACCATCTCCCGCGCCCTTCTCCACCCGGATGGAAAATTTGGAAAGAAAGGATAATGGCTCTATAACAGGCGTCTGATTGACTTTCGGCCTCCTCAAAGAACGGTGGATTTGGAAGCAGCTGCCTGACTGATAGGGGTGTTCAAAAATATCCGTAACCAATAACCCGAACTGTAACACCCCCAGCCCCTAAGGCCAAAAGCGTTATGTTTTCTTAACTTTTTACCTAAATTCTGGGACGAAACGGGCAGAATTTCCCCTAAAAACTGACCGTTCCCAGGCTATAAGCCTTACAATAAATCCCTGCAATTTAACGGAAGCGTAAATCATTTAAAGGGAGCTCAACGGCCACACGCCGGAGTTTATAACTCAACGAGCCACTTGCTCGAAGTGCACCAACTAGATTAATGCATGAATAAAGAGGAAATGGAAGATACAACTCAACGGTTCACACAACTAGAGTATTGGGATTTACATCCCAAAACATAACTAACTTTAACCAAAAGACATCTAACTGACTAGATGGTTGGCTCATAAGGCCATATAGAGCGACTCATGAACGATATGCATTATATGAGCTAGAAACTTAGTTTACAACCTTGACAAATTAGGAATACATTACATCACATTGTTAAGCACATGTACCTACTTCTATATGGCACACATAACTCTGTTTCAAGCGGGGTAAACTCCAGGTCAGCATAAGTAGCTTGACTTCCACCTGTCATAACAAAAGTCTGGGGGAAAAAGGGGAAAGAGTATTGGGGTGAGCAACCGCACGCTCAGTGAGAATTCCCCTACGCCTTAAAACTAAAACAATTACAGGCAATAATACTAATAATAGCCACATATCAAGCATTCATACTTTACTATCATATTGGGCAATCATAATCCACAAGGAAAGATAACCCCCATTAAGACTTCATCCTAACCATTCAACTCGATTCTAGGCCCTCATTGACCAGACTTCTCTACTAGCAGGCATTTAGGCACATAGCCAAGTAGGCAACAAGGATCGAATATAAAGGCCTTCAAACTCGCTTTTGAAAATATGGTGACTCTCGATAAATACCAAGAATGGTTTATAGTCCACACAAACTCCTTTTATGCTTATAATTCTTTTTTTAAAAGTTCTCGAAGCATCTAAATTGGTAAGGAGATTTGGCGAGAAACATTCCTTCATCGAATATGCATATTAAAAAGCTTGAATGTACGACGCATTACTAAGATGTAATTGTACTTCATTTGAAATCTCATTTAGACTATATTCAGAACACATTCGTAGAATATATACAAGTTAGGTACATTTGAAAGCTTTCTTCTTTTCTTAAAAAAAAAATGCTTTACTTGGCCTCTTGAGGCCCGTATCCCTTTAAAAGAACTTCTTTTCCTTTTCTGAACTGCTTAGAATGGCAAAAAGCCAACTCTTCTTTTTGTCAGGAACTTACATATAACATAAAAACATCTTATTGTGCTGGCTTGGGAGGTCAACACCGCTCTTAAGTGAAATCATCACTCTTAATTTACGTTATACCCGGGATATACGTCCTTAACTTTCGGCCAAAACGCATCTTAGTAGTACAACTCTAACCTCGATACTATCCTCTGTGGGGCAACAGCTCACACCAGGATAATCATATCCTGAGTCTAGTCCCCCTCAAGGTTTTTTTATGCGTCACACTTTAGGGAACAGCTCACTCCAAGATAATCATATCTCGAGTCCAGCTCCCGAGAACAACTCATGCCATCTTTGCATCCAACTCCCAACATTACCTTAGGGGGAAACAGCTTACGCCATCTTTACGTCCAGTTCCCACCCTGAAGGTGTGGCCACTTGCCTAGCACTTTCTTAGGCTTTAAAATCGCATTACATTTCTCTTCTTCAAATACTTACTTTGCTAAAATCTTACTTTTAAACAAAACGACCATAACCTTTCAAAATGTTTAGAGTTCATTCGTTTTTGGCTTAAAAACTTCTTGTAATTGTAATAAGTTGCTAATATGTAAATCAACTTCGTAAATAACTTAAAAACGTCTTACGAACGTAAAATGCTTACTAAATCATAAAACAATTTCGTTTTCAGCTTAAAAGTTGCGTATAAACGTATTAAGTTTACTAAATCATAAAACGACTTTCTCTTAGACTTAAAAGCTTCTTATAAAGACAATAAGCTGGTTAATACTTGAAACGACTTCACTTTGAGCTTCAAAGTTTCTTTTAAACTTAACACGCTTGCTTAATCGTAAAATGACTTCGCTTTCATCTTGAACGCTTCGTTTAGACATATTAGGTTTGCTAAATCGTAAAACGACTTCGTTTTTAGCTAAAAGGCTTTTTATAAACGTAACAAGGTTGCCTAATTATAAAACGACTTTGTTTCTAACTTGAAAGCTTTGCATAAGCATAATAGGGTTGCTAAATCATAAAAACGACTTCGTTTCGAACTAAAAGGCTTCTTATAAATGTAAAACGATTGCTAACTCATAAAAATGACTTTACTTTTTAGCTTAAAAGCTTCTTTTAGACGTAATACATATTAATCCATAAAACAAAACCCATTTGAAACTTAAAGCACTTAGTTAGCGTTTAATTCAAATTAGATTCGTAATAAAATCCTCAGTTGTCTTTTTATAACTCGTTTCAATCCCCTTTTGAACTCAAAGGAAGGTGTGTAAGTAAACTGAAGGCTTGAAATGTTCCAAACTTGCTACTATTCGAAAACTGTAAGCATTTGGCTCGTTTATATGATAACGAGATTTCCTTGTATACTTTCAACGTGAACGTTTCTTAAACAGGATGGAGTTACTGAAGTGTAACTCGAAATTAATAGAAATTTAAATACGCAAATAGCATGCAATCAGCTAAACCCATAATTAGCTTTGAAATGGCCCTTTTTAAGTCGTTTAAATTCTTTTAAACACGAGGATAAGTCATAGCAAGCCAATGGTTTAAACATTTTCAAACTCACTTTTAGTTCACTTTTATACTTCCTAAACCTATCGATTATTCAGTCGAGTCACTAACTGAGCAGTTCGACGATTTAGGATCCCTTCTAGGCCACGAACACTTTAATCAAATAATAGGTAATTGGTAGGCACTTGAAAGCGTTCGAAATCGTAAAAGCAAGCTCTCTAAATGGTCGTTTTCTCTTTCAAAGACGTACTAACTTTTAGAAAGAATTTGCCACATAGCATATTGAGGAGGAGAAGAGTTTACACATAGCACATTCGTACACTTCATATCACAACTCATTAAGCCACACATGGCCTCGCAATCCACACGATTGCGGCATTCACAACCCTATCTCCCTCCTCGCACAGCACCGACCACAAAAGTCCTCGAATTAATCATCAGTTTCACCGCAAGTCCATCCAACTGCCAAGCTTGGTTCAATATCACGATAATTCAAATAACTATTTCATAAATCAATATCCATAAGCATGGTATCATATGTAATCGTTTAAATAACTTATAGCTTCAACTAATTCATAAATTGATATTTCCAAGCGAGAAACTCATATATGAACATTCAAATAACTTGGAGCTTCGACTAATTCATGAATCGATATCCGTGAGCATGATATTCGTTTATAATTACTCAAATAACTTGAACATCTAAATTAACCAAACCAATATAGCAAAACTTAAAGCTCTAGGAATCGCTCACCGAGTAACCCAACGGTTTATGTTTCAAGTTTAGCATGCCTGGACTTCATTTATTCATTTGGGTTGACATTCGATTAGTCCCAAAATAACTTACTAGGCATACTTAATGACATAATTGACGATATTTAGGCAGAACATAATTCCTCAAAAGAACAACCTAATCATGATATGCCAATGTTCATCCCAATTTAATTATTGCTCATGCAACAACATTCAGTCATTGAAATACCCAAAAATCAGCACTAAATTCTCAATTTTAGTCCCAATTCCTCCAATTACTGATATCTAACCCAACTCAAACATGAACTAACTATATTCGTTAAAATCTTTTGAAATTACTAATAATTTAGGAGGAAGAGAACCCTCACCTTGAACCCAAGCTAGAGGCTCGATTCACGGCTGTGGCTCGATCTTAGAGGCTTGAACAACTCCAATCCTTCGCCCCTTGCTTACCCACTCTCGAACAGGACCGATTCACGCCCAAATCCCAGAAACTCGAACCCTAAAATCGACCCCAAACTCACTTACTGATTGAGATTGAATTGGTTGATTGAAAATAGCGAATTCTACTCTAATTCATAGAAGATTAAAGCAACTAAGACGTGAATTGCATGGACATACCTTAGGTACTCGTCCAAGCCCCGATTCATCGCCCAGACCGGCCAAAAACTTGCTAGGTTTGCTCAAAATTCTGCCCAAAATCGCGCCCAACAGTGGCTAACTCGTAGGGGAGGTCGAATGGGTGGAATTTGAGGTTGTGTGGGGCGAAAATTTGCTGGGCTTTGAGCTTGGGAATAACGTTAATGGCAGAGGAGAGGAGGAGGAAGAAGAAGAGCAGCAACGTAAGAGGAGAGAGAGAGAGTCGAGGGGTCACGGGCTGGAGGAAGAAAACAGGGGGGTCAGGCGCAAAGACTAAAATGCCCCTCCCACTCTCTTTTATTTATTTGGTCCAAGCTGAATCGTTTCTGCTACCGCTAATCTAATTCGTAACCCGAATTCTAAACCCAAATCGATAACATAATCCTTCATCGATTACTCGTTCCCAAATACAGTCAAGTTCGATTTAATAAACATCGAACTACTCCTCAAGTTGACAACTTACTCGTATTCGGGTTCCTACTCGATTTAGTACTCGTTAATAATCGTTAATAAAGCTTATTAAAATCATTGAAAGGTTTTCAAAATTACTAATAATATTAATAATGATAATAACAATGACAATTACATCCTTTTTAATAAATTAACGTTCACATAGGCATTTAGAAAATAATTTTAGCACATGTCGCTAATAAAAATATGGTTTTTATAACGTAAAAAGGCATCACGAACGACTCGACGAAATATAAAGTACGCGGGCCTTATACAAACCGAAAACCCACAACCCGATCCGAAATCTCGGGCACCCGAACTGAAATATTTGAAAATTTTGGTTCGGGTACCCAAACCAATTTTTTTTCGGTTATTGGTTCGGGTACGGCTCGGGCATTGTGAAGATTCGGGTACCCGAAAACCCGAAACTTTTTTTAAAACTTTTTCAAAACTTTTTTTATATCATCCATTCCCTAAAGATTTTGTAAGTCAAGTATTTAGAAACCCAAAAAAGACAAGTACTTTGACTTCGTCGCATTATTTGTTTTGAATGTGTTGGACATGAACATGATGTTAACAAGCTTATGCCTTATAAAAGTGTAGATTAATTGAAATGTGAATGGTGATAAGATATCCGGTTACATTGTCATATTGTGTAATAATTTAAAGTGCAACTTGGCTCAATGCAACAACTTTTTATAGCATAAATAGAAATAATTATATTATGGGTACAACAAAATTATTGGGCAAAGTAGGAAAAAATATTTTAGAAAAAATGGGTTATTGGGTAACCAAAAACCCGAACCAAAATTTTCGAGTACCCGAATTTCGGTTACCCGAAAGTTTCGGTTCAGATATGGTTCACCAATTTACCGACCTGAAATTTCGAGGACCCGAACCGAATATCCTTTGGTTCGGGTTACCCGAACCACGAACACCCCTACAGACCGAAGATTGTCGTTTTCCTTGTCCACGACGGAAAGAAGTGGCTTGCCGTCACGTTGAAACTCCTTAAGGTATGCCATTATAAATCATCTGAGAACAAAATCAAACATAAAGTTAATTCTTTTTCAGTTAAGAAATCAGTAAGCAAGGCGGCGTCTAAACAAAATAGATGTTAAAGGAGGGTGAAGAGGGGAGCAAAACCAATCAAAATGTTCGTTGATTGCCGCGCTAGCGGCTCTTCACTGCTCATACTACTTCCGTGCATAGCAGTTTCGTTGAAGGCCCAGGGCCAAGCGGCGAACTGTATCGCAAGTGTGGCTCTTCAAGTCTTCACACCACTTTCGTGCGCATCAGTTTCGTTCAAGGCCCAGGGCCAAGCGGCGAACTATATCGCAAGCATGGCTCTTCAAGTCTTCACACCACTTCTGTGCATATCAGTTCCCTTCAAGGCTCATAAGCCAAGCAGCGAACTGTATCGCAAGTGTGGCTCTTTAAGTCTTCACACCACTTCCGTGCGTATCTATTCCACTTAAGGCCCAGAAGCCAAGCAGCGAACTGTATCGCAAGTGTGGCTCTTCAAGTCTTCACACCAGTTCTGTGCGTATCACTTCTGTTCAAGGCCCATAAGCTAAGCAGCGAACTGTATCGCAAGTGTGGCTCTTCAAGTCTTCACACCACTTCCGTGCGTATCAGTTCTATTCAAGGCCTAGGGCTAAGCAGCGAACTATATCGCAAGTGTGGCTCTTCAAGTCTTCACACCAAGTGTGGCTCTTCAAGTCTTCACACCACTTCCATGCGTATTAGTTCCGTTCAAGGCCCATAAGCCAAGCAGCGAACTGTATCGCAAGTGTGGCTCTTCAAGTCTTCACACCACTTCTGTGCATATAAATTTCGTTCAAGGCCCAGGGCCAAGCAGCGAACTGTGTCGCGGGTGATTCTTTAAATGGCTTCTCAACCTGCATAAGCAATAGTACAAGAGCCCCAAAAAAAAAGAAGAAGAAAAAGAAAAGGGGTCTCGGCATTCAAAAAAAAATGCGATCTACCAGCAAGTGAGCATAAGTGATAAAAATATATCATCTTTCAGCAAGTAAGCATGATGTCGCGATATGCGCAAAATGCAACAATAAATGAATGTGGCGTTACAACAATTCAGACAAACGTGAGAAGACTCGTTAATCTAATAAAACGGCTTTTTATGGATTCGTTTCAGCTAAAGTCCTTCAAGACACAACATTTCAAGTTGGAATAAAATGCCAAGTAACAAGCAGTGCATGACTCAATGAACAAAAAAAAGGGGGTCTAATGATAATCTCAATCCCTTTTTCTCTCTCCTAAATTCCTAAACCCCACCAAAAAAAACAAAAGCATGAAGCAGTGGAGAGGCATGAAGGCAAAAAATGTGAGATACTCAACAACACTAAGGGAAATCATGTGCAAACAAAAGAGCAAGCTAACACTTCGATGTTGCCCCATTTTCATATAGAAAGCTCGAACAGAGAGGAAAAAGAGAAGGGATCAAATTCAATCTTTCCATTCTCTTTTCTTCCTCATGCGTATACCACTTTTTCTTCCTCATGCATATACCCAAAATCATACTTCACCACCAAAAAAAAAAAACGATACCCATTTGCCTCAAATTGCTTCAAATGAACAGAGCACCATATCGAAAAAAAAGAAGAAAAAAAGAAATGAGCCATTCAATCATGTCAGGAATGGGCACGCTCATATTAGTGCTCCATTGCTCCAGTTCATAGAGAAATCAAACAAAAAAAAAAAAACCACCCAAAAAAAAAGAAGAGAGGGGAAGGCTTTTACCTTCCAAAACAAGCACAAGGGGTCACTGTTGGAGCTTCTGAACCAAAATGATGGACGCTGGGCGAACGTGACAGCTATGGCAATAGCCTACCCCCTCGGAGAAAACCAAAGCAACAAGCTTTAGAGAGTGAGAAAGGTGATACTTTTGATTTTTTTTACCAAAAAAAAAAAAACAGAGATGGAAGAAAGGTTGAGAAGGTCGTTACCTTTGATCAGCCACAAGGTTGGGAAATGGCGATTCAAGATCAATTTCGGAGAAGGGTTTTCAGTGCTTGGCTAGCAACAACACCATTATCTCGGTTTTGGGGGTCAAGTACTAAAGGAAGAAAAAGTAAAGACTGTACATCATGAACACTAGGCGTGCCCAGTTAAATGGTGGAGTAAAGAGTCGAGCTTGGAGGGTCTGCTGCTGGTAGCGAAGATGATGTCGGCTTTTTGGGCATTGGTGGCTGTTCAAAGAGAAGGAAGCAGAAGGGCTATGTAAGGTGGCTGCTGTGCATCTGGGAGCTAGCTGCGAGGAAGCCAGAAAGAAGAAAGGGGAACAGTGCTAGGGATCACGTGCCCTTTATGTGTCTGTAAATGAAACACGACGCAAGCTGGGGCTGACCAAAACATAAAGAAGAGAGCAAGTCAAACGACAAGTCAAACGACATTTTCATGAATAAATGCTAGGTTATAAAATAATATCGAGACATCAGTCACGCTCAAACGATAAGCCTCGTACATGATCTTGTTTCGAGGGGGCAATTTGTAGGCACTAAAAATTTATTCGTGCTGTACCAAAATTAAATTTAATTAATTAATTGGGCCAACCCAATTTATTCGTGCTGTACCAAAATTAAATTTAATTAATTAATTGGGCCAACCCTTTTAATTAATTTAATCAAGCCCAAAAATGAGGGCCAGATGACTGCCAAGATCGGATTCAATCAAAATTCAAGTCAAAGCTCAAACCGAGGCTCAAGACGACTACCAAGTCAAGTCACGACCTAAAACCCAAACGAAGTCATGGCGCGGTCAAAGTCAAAGCCAAAGTCAAAGACCTACATCGACTCACAAGTCAAACGTCAAAAACGACTCTCAAGTCAACGTCTGGTCAAAGTTCGAGACGGCTTCCAAGTCGGTGCTCAGTACAAGGCCGGGAGACCCCCAAGTCAAAGTCAAAGTCAAAGTCAAACAAATGAAAGTCAAAGCAGTTTAGGGGAAAGCCTGATTGAAAGGCCCAAAACCTAGGTCAAAGCTCAAAACCCAAGTCAAGGCCTGTCTTGATTTTCAAGGGGGAGGCTTTCCTATAAATGGGTCTCCTACCCCTCCTTATTCAAGGATTAGAAAATCCATCCTTGAAAGAGAAAGAATTAGAGGATTGTATTCATAGAGATTGTACCCAATTCAAATCAACTGAATCTATAAAAATTCAATCTTTGTAATTTGTGATTACAGTAATGTTCATTAATGAGAATTGCAAAGGCCACTACTAAAGGAAAACCTGCAAGTAATGCCACTAAATTGGCACCCCTTTTGAAGGATCTAGGACAAATCAAAAGCAAGTCATTTGATGCTATTAGCCGTTAATTTTAAGCTCAGCATTCATACTGTATTATCGTGTGTATACTTGTACTTAGTTCAAGGGTTGATAGGCAATTAATTACAAACCAAACATATACAACCATATAAACATGAAAACAAAGGTTATTAAATAGAGAACAAATAGCAAGTACTAGCCTAAGACAACAACCCAAGACAACGGAAGATGACAAATGGATTCCATAACAACAAATGGGTACTTAGATGGAAAAAAGAACAGCACACCTGAGGTCTGAAAAGTGGTAATCAAAGAAAGCATCTAATGGTCAGAGGCACCTTGGGGCCTAGCAAGGGGAAGCAACTTTATTTACTATAAACTAGGAGAGAAAAAGCATGTGCTAGCCCTTAAACCCAATGGCTCAAGCTTAAGAAAATTACAATCCCGGGGATCAATATTGAAAGACAAAGCACATTAATGGGGCAAAAGATAAGCTCAGCAAACTCTAATATCTACTCATTAGCATTTAACAAGTTTAAAACACTTGGCCCCTAATCCTTGGCATCTGTCATTGCTAAAGGGTAAAGATAAACAATTCATAGCTAGACTTAAAAAAAAATTCCCCCAGCTCTACTATCGACAAAGAAACCATGAAATTTGACTGAATATCGTTAAAATATGGTCTAAATCAACATAAGTGAGGAGCAAAAAAGATGTTAAAGCTTTACCAAGTAGATTTACGAATTGAAAAATTGGAGGTAAACAACATTCAATCTCATGCTTTTTTCATTAAAAACAATCTCAACATCCTTTATGGAGGAACAAATTGTGAGTGATCTTCCAATGTTAGTGGCACACAAAACTGCACAAAGAACATATGCAGTAGAAAAGCTATTGGTTAAAACTATTCCTATAAGTAAAAGCAGAAACTAATAGATATGGAACAAAATTTGCAACTTTTTTTTTTAAAGCACAGAACATTAAGAAGTTAAGGGCTCTAAATTATTTCTAACTGTGATATTTTCTAGAAGATAAGAAATCATCGAATTAAATAACAGAAAATCATGCAAGTACAAAACATATTCAAAACCAAACTAAAAACACTAGTGGAAAAGGAGAAATCATACCTGGATCGAAGGCTCGGACGCACTAGTTAACTAAGTATTCTTAAAAACCACCAATTAGGGGTTTCACTAGGTTTGTCAAAAGATGGCTTACTCAGAGATGCTAAATCACTTTTGTTAAAAATATTATAAAGAGACTCAGACTGTGTTGAAAAATAAGTTAAAGATGGATTACTTGCATTGGTAGTTGAGATTTATCAGTAACAAAAACCTAAAGAATGAATGCCAGTAGCCCCAGAATATGCAAAAGTTAGGGCCTGGGTGAGCATTAAGGGTAGCTCAATTAGATAAATCAAAAGCAAAAGTAGGGGCAAGTAGTCAAAGAGCAAACACACCTAGTATGCTGTCCAAATAACTTGAATATGACTGAGGATGATACAACTTAGGTATCTTAGATGTAGGGATTGTGGGTTGAATGGAGAAATACATAATTTGGCTGTTGACTAATGGTGATACAACTAAGGATGTATGACTAGAGGAGAGATGAATGGGAGAGATAACGCTGGGCTAATAGTGGGATTAAGTCAGCCGTCATCGCCTCCGGTGATTGAGAAAGGGGAGGGAGATATAGCATTGAGTAGCTGTTGGTGGATGAAAATTTTTACAAGGAAAATTTAACTAAAATAAGACAAAAAACTACACAAAGGTACCCTAACTTATATGAAAACTATTTGAAGGACCATTGTTTTTTACAACTAATTTGGGGTTCCTTAAATAATGATGAAACTATTTGTATGGCCCAATTCCGACATATGAAATCAGCATTCCGATTGAAAAGCTGTTAATTTGAATTTTAAAAGTTGAAATCCATAATTACCCCTGAAGATATGATTCTTGCATTCTTTCCAATGGTCATTTGGTTTTCTTTTTAAGTATAGCCCCAACCATCTTGTTTCTCCTTGTATTCGTCGTTCCTTTTACTTCCCTACTGCTCTTCTTTCTCCTTGCATTCCTCACTATCCTTGCATTCCTCCTCCTTCCCTTGCATTCGCCCTTCGCAGGTGACATGGCTATTGCTGTAATTTTGATTACTGTAAGTGAATTCATTATTTTGCCTTCTGCTGCTCTGTCCCTACTACTCTATCCCTGATGTTGCATGCCTTTGCTGATTTAGCCTACAATATCTTCAATTTTTTTAATCTTTTTCCAGGAAGGGGTAAGATGTTAAAATAAGGAATCTCATCCTCGAGGAGCAATCAATTAAGTGAATTTGATTATGATTGCATATGTCCATCATGTCATATGCAAGGAACAAGGAAAGTGTCTCATTCGAACAAAAACCCATGAAGGGAATACATGAAGTGCTTATGGCATAACAAGTTCTTAAAGTGGGTTAATGATATGACAATGACATAGAGAAGTATTATGATGATGCTTACTGAAATCAAGAAGTACTTATTAGAGTTAAGAATGTTATTTCAGTTTATTGAAAAGGGACAAAGTATGATTTACATGCTCTTAATTGGTATTATTATAGTGCTTGGCATTGTGACGGTAGTTTGAAGTTCACTTGCTAATGTGATAGCTATTTTGTAAATTGTAATGATGGAATGGATTGATTGAGTTGTTCTTGGGACTAATTTAGATAATAGCATACTTTGTTTAATATACCTTATTAAACTAGAACATACTTTGTTGTAATTGATCATGAAAGTGCACTTTCTTACATAACAATTGCAAATAAGTTAACAACACATACTCTGTTTGACTAGAACATACTTAGTCTTACGTCACAATAGTTTTGAATTCTTCAGAAGTATTTCATGATGAAATAAAGCTTAACAAGCAGAAGATTAGTGCTAGCTGTTGCTGTTTGAGATGCTTCTAGGTCAGGTTACTTGAGTTGCTCCAATTTGGCTGCATTAGGTCGAAGGCCATCTAAAGGGGATGGAGTTGCTATTGTTGTGGAGGGAGCTGGTGTTGAAGGGCTTGGCTATTGCTTCTTTGGACTTGTCCTGAGGCTTAGGAACCCTGTCTTCTCTAGGTATCCTCTTTCTATTCTCTAGCAGTCAGCCATGCTCATCCCTTAGCCACCTACAAGTTGTAGCGTTATGGCCTAGCTGCTTACATGTTTTACACCTATTTGAAATTACCCCCAAAAAAAAAAATTTGCTATAAGTTACGGATATTGGTACGGTCAGTAAACCATAATTTGAGGTAAAACCTATACCCGGTGATGCCAGGCCCAAGTACTTTGTGTGGATTTGTTGTAACTGAGATTCAGGTAAAGGGGCATTTAAGGACTGACTTCTTTTATGCTCTGGTAGCCTATCTGTTTTCTTTTGAGCATAAGGGGCCTCTAAATCAGGTGAATTCCTTTTATCCCACATTTGTGAAGCCACAATAGAATGGACAATGTGGCTGTACAGATTTCTATATTTGTCCACATTAAAGCAGTCCTCAACATAATCTTCTAACTGCTACATCATCCTAAAAATACACCTTGTAACATGTTTGCAAGGGAGGCCAATGAGTTACCATTTTCTTTGATCATAGAACCTGTCTTGAAACCTCACTATGAAGTTGGTATGCCCTTTAGTAACATCAAACTCTCCTTGCCCTGCATGTACTAAATTTGTGTAGTTTCTACTTTCTATCGCTAACCCAATATTAGGGGCAAGCTTACCATTCCATTTTTATGACTTTTAAAATCTCTTGACAAACCTACTCCCAATCAATTTCCTAATTTCCTCAAGCGTGGTTAAGATAGGCAAACCTCTAAACTTCACAATTCGTATTGTCATCATATTTAAGATTGGCATCAAACTTAAACCTAACCCACAGTTCTAACTTCTTATTGTCTCTCAGCCAATGATAAGCAGCAGGGTCTTTCTCCCTGATTTTTTCCATTGCTTTCTCATGTAAAAATGGGGCATAGGCATTTGCAAGAATGTAAATAAAAAAAAAAATGCATAAAACCATGCACCTAACAATAAACAACAGTATTGTGTTTAATTTATTAAAGTAACAACAAACAAAACACAGATATACACAAATAGTCTCACAAGTGTGTTATGTCTAGGCTTACTTGGATAAAGTTAAGCAAAATTTCTATAGTAATCGGTGACACATGTTCTCCTTGAAGTTGTTAACATAACATTTCTCAAGACCTTTGTAATTTCCTAAACATAAACTAAAGGGACAAGTAAGTGAAATAGCCTGAACCTAAATGAGAAAGTAGTTTGCAAACAAAATAACATAGGCTTACCTTCTGTCTTTCAGATATTATGGTATATATGAACTGCTTCTCAACTACATCAAGTGCTATAACTAGGCTAGAGAAAAAAAATCCACTCCCCCTTGTTTTCCTTCTTAACCGCAACATAAGCTAATGGAAACTGGCCAGTACTATCTTCTAGAGCCATTGTGATGGAGATCACCCCACTATAGACCAAGCTCAATCAAGAACCCCAGCTTATAATATTCAAGCACTAGTCCAGGAGGTCTTAAATTGAGGTTTCAGACCCATAAGTCAAGCATGCACACCTATGAACCCACTGCCGTGTCACTTGATCTAGTAAGCACTGCAGCTATTCTAAGGAGCAACATAGCTCATTTTCTAGCTCACATTGAAGGCATTAGATGATAGAAGTTTCCTCACCTTTTGATGCCAACAAAATAGCTCATTTAGCCATGTAGCGAACCCTGCCTAATTTTCAGACCTGTAGGTCTAGTTTTAGGAGTTAACTTTGATTCCACTTTACAACACTCTTTAGGCTCACTTAAGTAGATGAAAAGCTGTCTAAAATACTAACCTAAGAGACCCCAATGTTATATAGTCAGATGAATTAGAATCAGCTCTTATCCAGCTCAAGATCACCAAAAATCCCTTTGATATAGTAGATTTTAGGCTGCTGTGCAGTTGTATCTGCCGTAGGTGATTATCAAGGTTGAGGCTGTAAATTGCTGTAAAAGACCATCATTAGCAAAGCTGGATCATGCATAAGCTTTTTATTAAGGGAGATTAGCAAGCTGAATAGTTGTGAAAGATCAAGCTACACCCGCTGTTTAGGGGCTATTCTGCTTACACTTATGTTGTTTTTAGTATCTCTTATACTTCGATTAGTCATTAAAAGAGGGAATGATGCTTGGTTTAAAATCCTAATTCTTAATTATTTGCTGTCATTTGTTGTTTAATGAAAGTTGAGCACAGCTTCTTCTCTCAAAAATCCTGTCTCGCTTCGCCTACAATCCGACCATGGTCGCTAGTGATCCAGTGAGTCTTGGTTTACTAATTGGTAGTGTGTCTTATCCAATTTGTAACCAAGGCCCTAGTTCCAGCTTGGTGATGTGTTTTATCTAAGCTAAATCAGTTTTATGTTGTTTGCTTGAGTCTCTAATCAGTTATTACAGTTTTATTAAAAGTGATTGTTTGGAGGGTTATAGATTTCCATTACTCATTTCTTATTTTTTTTCCTGATTGCTCTATCATATTTGGTATCAGAGCTTAGACTACTCTCTTATGGTTAAACCTTAGCCACAAACACAGCCCCTTGGCCCAAACACATAACCCATAAAGAACCAGTTACTGTACAGATAAGACAAGAAGCAGCATAGCCTTGGAAGAAAATTTTGAGGCCTTAATGAAGAACTATGAGCATTTAGAGAAGCAGAATTAGTATCTCAGAAGGCAGCTTGGGGAATCCCTCATGAACAAAAGAAGAGCCTTGCAATTTGATGCAGCTAGCTCTTGAAGTCACTCACATGGAGAGTTAGACAGGCAAGAGAACCCTTTTGGCAACTCCATTAAAGATGATTCTGAACCAAGAAATAGGAGAGGAAAAAAGCATCATGACCATCAGACCAGATTTGACATCAAAATAGAGGTTCCAAAATTCAAATGAATACTTGACCCTAATGAATTTCTTAACTGGCTGTGCAAAGTTGAGAAGGTATTTGATTACAAAGACATTCTGGAAGACAAGGAGGTCAAGTTGGTAGCTTTGAGACTGAGGAAATATGCATCACTCAAGTGGTCCAACTTATGTGCCAAGAGAGCTAAGAAAGGGAAGAGCAAAATGAAGACTTAGGCTGAGATGAAATCCAAGTTCAAGAGCATCTTCTTATCCCCCTTCTTACCTTTAGGACAACTACTCTCAATTGCATAGTTTAACTCAAGGAACTATGATGGTTGATGAGTACATTTGAGAGTTTGAAAAACTCTTGATAAAATGTGATTTGTAAGAACCTAAGAACCTGACTATAGTGAGATATTTGAGTGGGCTTGACCCTAGGTATCCTTATGTTATTGAACTACAATAGTATACTACTTTTGAGGATGTTTGTGTGTTGGCTCATAGAGTTGAGCAACAAAAAAAATCTATGGTAGGGAAGAAATAACCACCTAAACCCGTTCCCAGAACCAAACCTTTTAACAAGGGAAGCACTCAATTAACCCCTAAGCCTACTGGCAACTTATCCTATATTGCTCTAAAGACTCCAACTCCATAAAATAAATCCCTACCTAGCAATAATGTTAATAGGAGATGTTGCAAGTATCACAGTTTGGGACACATAGCCTCTGGCTATCCCAACATAAGGATGATTGCCCTGGCAACATATCAAATTGTCTAGGAGAAAGAAATAGAGGATAAACAGGAGGCGTGCTTGATGGAAGAGCAGGAAGGAGAAGATATGGTTGCTGAACCAGATGAGAGAGAGAAGTTGTTGATCATGACAGCCCTCAATGTCTATAGAAGTGCCAAGGATGAGCAAAGAGAGAATATTTTTCACAGTAGATGTACCATCCAAGACAAGGTCTGGTCTTTGGCCATAAATAGTGGACACTGCTCTAATGTGGCTTCTACCACTCTAATTGAGATGCTTGGGCTGCAACCTTCAGTGCACCCCCTCTCTTACTGCATCCAGTGGAGGGTTTGCAAGTTAATTCTAGATGCTTAGTTGCTTTCTCACTTGGAAAGAGTTGTTTGGCTGAATTATGGGGTGACACAATCCCCATAGATGTCTGTCATTTGCTAATGGGAAGACCCTGGTTGTTTAACAGGAGAGTAACTTACAATGGTTGCGTAAATGCCTATTCATTCACCAGGGATGGCAGGAAAATAACCCTTTTCCCTTTAGCTCGATATGAATTACCTAAACATGAGCCTTCTAAAACCTATGACCAAATTAAAATGCTTCTTACCCTGGTGGGGCCTTTACTCAAGGCTTAAGAACATCAGTTCAGACCTTTTAAGAAATGGATACTCTAAACCTATTCTAATCCAGGAAAGGTCCATCCCTTACTAATATAAGGCCAAAGCCATTCTTGATCAATATGCATATGTTTTTCGCAAGGGGATTCCTTCTGGCCTACCTCCTAAATGAATTATCTAGCACCATATTAACTTAATTCCAAGGCTATTCTAGCCAATAAACCAACCTACAAAATGAGCCCAAAAGACACTTAAGAGGTGCAAAGATAGTGGAAGAATTGGTGGCTATGGGAATTGTAAGAGAGAGGTTGAGCCCATGTGCTGTGCCAACCTTGCTTCTTCCTAAGAAAGATGGGAGCGTGAGAATATGTAGACAGTAGAGCCACTAACAAGATACCTATCAGGTATAGACATCCTATCTCAAGTCTAGAAAACACATTGGATGAGCTCTATGGGTCTAAAGTTTTCTCTAAGGCGGATTTAAGGAATGGATACTACTAGGTCAGGATTAGAGAGGGCGATGCAAGAAAGGTCTGTATGAGTGGTTAGTTATACCATTTAGCCTATCTAATGTAGAGAAGATACCATAGAAGGCTCCCTTAATCTAAATCAAGTTCTAGGCATAAATCAAGACAAGGAAATTCAAGGTAATTAAGCAATGAGAACTCAACTCCAAACCTTGTTCTACTTCACAAGTCCAGAGCTTAGCACGATTTTGGATAACATTTTCCTTAGTGTTTCCAAGTCTTGCTTTGGGAGAATCATACTTTGTTGAACTCCTTAAGAAGGCTATTATTAAGGAAGAAAGTCCATTTTAGGTTATGATGAAGGCATTTTGTGTAAAAGACTCAAAACCACAACCCCTACAGTTTTGGTCCTTCACTAACCTGGTTTGAAGATTTAGCTCATCTTGATTAAAGGTTGAGTTTAGAACTAATGTCTTGGTTGGGGGGAATTTAACATCCTAGGGAATTCCCCATGCCTTAAAATCAGGCCTAGATCATACTCAACATGTTTGGCTAATTAGCCAAGTTAGACGCTAATCCGGGTGATCTTAGTCAAAACACACTGTTTTGACTTAGCTACGATTTTACTTAAACTAGGGGATTTGCTTACCTACCCACTTGCTTCGTTGGTAGCTTAAATGGCCAGTGACATCTTCATGAGGAGTTTTAAGCTTTTAGAAGGTCATTTGACCAATAAGCAAAGAGGAAGATCACCAGCTTCATTCGGATTGGCCAGCCGCAATGAGGGTCACTTCAGCCACCACTTTTCTCTCCCCAACATGTGTACGTTGCTTTGTTTGATTGCTTAATCATGTTTAGGCTTGATTAATCTTGATTAACTAGACTTATGACTTGTAAAGACACCTATCTTACTTTCTATTAAGAGGTCAGATTATGCCTAACCCCGGTTAGAGGTTTGCTAGGCATTAAGGCAAGTTTAGGCAAGAAAAAGGGAGATGGATGCTTATTTAAAGGCTCTCCCTTACTGGTTGCAAGGCATTGAAGATTGTTCTAAAACAACTCCATTGAGAACTTCAAGCTCTCGCTCAAATCTCTCTTTGACAACCTAGTTTAGTTTGTCAAACCGAATGCTTACCTTTAATCTAAATCTTACCTTTACGGTTTAGAGAGTGGTTTCCCAACTAGTTTGGGTAGTGGCCGAGCCTTTATCCCATCCATATCCCTTAGTTCCTTTATCCCATCCATATCGCTTAGTTCTTGTTAGTGTCCTTGTTGATTCAATCCTAGAATTAAATCCAGGAAGCTTGCTTGAGTTTTGATTGAGCTCATGCATCAAAGTGGTATCAGAGTATAACTGGGTATTTCTTATTTATCTTCCTAGTAATAGACTGTTTGCTAAGCCTACATTCTACCCAAACATTTTACCCACACCCTGCAAAGAACCCCTTCTGCCCAAACACAAAACCAGCCACAAAAGAACCTAAGCCTTTTCAAACAGCCTGCATTCTGTTTTAAAGACATGTCCGGGAGGGAGGCGGTTGATCCTCTCAGATAAGGGTCCCTAAGGGACTAAGCCTTGAGGAAGCTCGTGAGTTAAGGATAACTGGGTAATGTGTTGTGTCGTGTCTAGTTTGTGTTCGTGTCAAACTTAAATGGGTTGAAAACCCCAGAGCCTAAAATCAACTTATTTAATTAGCAGGGCTAAAAAAGTTTGACCCAAGCCGCTTAACATTTAAATGGGTTGACTTGAACCTAAGCTATTTACATAAATAGGTAAAATGGGTTAGGTTTGAGTTACGTATTTACCCATTAACCTATTTAATTGCAACACAAATTTCAACCCAGAGATAATTTGCCAAACATGAAATTCCATATGTTCTAGTCTCTAAAGGCAAAGCTGCTTCTAAAAGTAAAGCAAAATAGTAGCTAACTTATAGGCTCTAGCATATTCAGAGCCTATTCCAGTAAAACAGTCAGCAACAACATAATTTTACAGCCTAGAAACTCACATAACCACCAAGTCACCAATTACTTAAGTTACAAGCCATGCCCAAGTGAAGCCTTAAATAGCAACAAATACAGTTCAAATATTCTAAAATTCTTTATAGTGTAACCAGCATGTCAACAACCAAACAAGTCCATAAAAGAGACCATAAAGCCTAATTCTCTAAAGAAAATTTTTATCCAACTCCACTACCAACCTCACTCTTGGGTGAAAGAGAACTTTTCTCATGTTCATCACATCCCCATACCAATCATCCAAATTGTGTTGAACTGGCATGGGTACTAATGTAATTGAGTTCGAAAGCCAAAAGAGTAAAAACACAAAATTAGTTAAACAATTCCAGCTAACAAACCAAACTTACAAAATCACAAGATTTACAATAAAAAGAGTGGGAAAATATTGAAAGAAACATCGCCAATCCCTTAAGGAAATCATGGATTCAATTGTTTCTGGGCTAAATGAGCTACGGTATGCATCAAGCACTCCACTCCCAACACTTAATGCAGATTCAGATGCCACAGTAGATAGGAGAATAGCCAAAACATCTCTTGTCATTTGGGAAAGTGTAGGGAATCAGACTTATTCTCTTCCCAAAAGCCAAGAACATCATAACTCTCAACAAGAGGCAATTTGTTCTCCTCTAAATAGAACTCTAACTCAGATTTAACCACAATTTTAGACACATCATTTGAATATTGATCAAAATCCTAAAATATAACAATAAGTTTCATAGACAAAAATGACAACAAATAGTAAATCTCTATCATGGGTTGGAAACTGCTTCTACATTAGCAGTTTCACCAGCACTTGAAGCCAGGTTGGTGACTAAAAAAGACCCCTTTGTGCCCTTGGAATACTCACTAAACAAACAAAATAACTTGTCTTTTAATGAAGATAACTCAATCATATGATCAGCCTTATAAATCTTCTTAAAAGCCCACTCAGGAAATTTAAACTTACACCGAGGATTTAAAATGATAGCAATAGCCATTATAGGGCTAAATTCAGCCTAATATTTCTCAAACTTAGTATACATTTGCTTGCCATGCTCTTCATAAAACCATCTCCCTTTTCTGTCTCCTCTTTCAACAATATTCTCACTCTCACAACATTAGGAAAATAGAGATTTGAGGAAGGATACATTGACCCAGAAAATGCACATGTAACTTCATAAAAAACTCTCAAGAAACCATAAAGTTTCTCAAGCCCAGACTATTCATTATGCCTTGGGCATTGAACAAAGTTCCCATCAACTACCTCTAAATGATTAAACACTTTCTTATAATGGAGAGCACTTTCAAGCATGAGAAACGTAGAATTCCATCTAGTTGGGACATCCTGACAGAAACCTTTAGCATAAGTAAGATCACACATTCTCACTAACTCAAGAAATCTTTATTTTCTAGCTTGAGAACCCTTATAATACTTAAAACACTCTCTAACTTTATAGACAACCTCATCCACATCTTTCAAACTCTCCTTAACAATCAAATTCAGAATATGGGCACAATAATGAACATAAAAGTAATCACCATCACACAAAAGTCTAAGCTGACTTTTTAACATATCAGCACAAACATCATTTGATAAAGCATTATCCATAGCCAAAAACATCACTTTCTTATCAATACCCCAATCTTTCAACAATAGTAGAATTTTTTTTAACTATAGATACACCATTATGTGCATAAATAGACCATTATGTGGAGGAGGCAATAAGGAGAAGTTTAAGATTCTCATACACAAAGTCCAATTACAGTCAATGTAATGAGTAGTAAGTGAAATAAACCCATTAGTATTAATGGAAGTCCAACAATCAGATGTAAAGGAGATCCTACTAGAAAATAATTCCAAACACTGTTTCAACCTTTGTATTTCATTTGCAAATAACTTAAGCACATTAGCCTTTGTTGTTCTCCTTGAAAACACTTAAACATTAGGATTCAAGTAAGAAAATAAATCCTTCACACCTTCATATTCACAAAATTGAAGTGGTAAATTATGTTTAACAATACAACGGCCATCAGTTTATAAAATTCCTCAAGATCAAAATCAAGATGCCTATTCCATAAAGAACCAGATCTACTATCCAACAAAAGTTGACCAATATCTCTAAAGTTCCTTTTCTTATAAATTTCTAAATGCCTTTTCAATTTTTTGGTCCCATTCTTGCTTTCCCTAGGGTAAACTTGCCCACATTTCTTACACTTACAGAATAAATTACCATCATCATCAGGTTTAAGAAATTGATAATGTTCCCAGACAGTGGATGTTAGTTTTCTTTGACGCTCAGGAGCCTTACCATCAACTATTGGCTTATACACACCAGTATGAACACTAGTAGTCTTCATGACTTGCCTACTATCAATCTCAGCCACCTCTTCTTCCTTATTTGGGTCCACATCAATGGGCACAAATTCATCCTCCATCATATTCGTACATAAGATCAGTACAGTTTGTATTAGAAAACTAACAAAGTGATGATGCAACTTTAAACAAATCGAGCCAAAAAGAAGGATGGAATTAAAGTATACCTCACTGGAATGAAATCTAACTCGCTGCAATATCAGAGTAGTTATCGAAAAATACTAACAATAAAAGAGAGAAAAAGAGTTATGCTCTACATAAATCTAAAGCAGTAAAGCTTGGAGACTTACTTGGATCATATTCTTTAATCCTTACTTTTAATTTAAGGCACATCCACCCCATGCAAAAAAATTAAAAAAATAAAAATATGCCTTTTAAAAACAATCAACTTCATGCAACCCAGGATTTGTTCAGACTTTCATGAATTTTATAAATTACACATCAATACAAATAGATAGAAGAATTCTTTATATGCAACAAAGAAAGCACCAGTTCCTAAATACATATCTTACACCACGATTCAGACTGACAATCAATCATCCCTCCTTCCTAGATAAATCAATTTCATAACCCCAAAAACAAATCAAAGGTCATAAACTCATCATCAATTGAGGATATGAGATTAATAAAAACCAACCCTAAAAATATATACATTGTCGGAATGAAGAAGAGGAAAGATGAACACGTACCTTGCTAGAATACCATGATCGTCATTGAAAATTACTGATAATTAAACATAAGAGTAAGGTTACTTTTGATCTAGTTCAAATCCTTAAAAAATAACTCATAAAATTGTAAAAATCTGAGACTAAGAGAGAACATTAGGAGATCTAAATCTTTCTTACTGCAAATCATCCACCGAAGTCGCATCTGTCCAACTAGAACAAACTGAAATTAAAGAGAATCAAGTAAAGCTTAGGTGTAGTTCAAAAACCCAAAAAAAAGGCACCTAAACAACCATGATTATTACACATTAAGTGCCAAAAAAAGATAAGAAAATACGCTAAAATCATGCTGTCAAGGGCATTATGTGGAGTGTAGATGGTGCTCAGCAATGGTCAAAGAAAGACAGAGAAAGGAGGAGTCGAGGGCGAGGCAGAGGAGGAGGAGAAGTCAAGAAACTTCTAGAGTTCGGACTGAGGGAGTCCAGAGACTGAGAGAAGGTCAAAGAGTCCAGAGACTGAGATAAGGTAAGACTGAGAATGGAGAGATGAGGACTAAGGGTTCGATTATGTCTAGAGCTTCACTGAAAAAAGATTATATGTAGGCAGGGTTGGGCTTTTCAAATAAGGGTTATGAACTTATGATATATATACGCCTTTTCTTTTATTTTTTCCTAAACACTTAGCGGACGTTGAAGAGTTGAACCCAACCCAGTGCCCAATTCTCAATTCCCACTAAAAATATACACAGGAAACAGTAAACGGTTAATAAATGGTAAACGGGTTAACCTATTCAATCCGTTTAATTAAACGAGTTAAATATGTATTTTTTAGTGTCAAGTTTCTCAATTAAACCTAACACAACTAATTAAACGGGTTTACCATGTCACCCCATTTAACTAAATGTGTTCAAACTACATACCCAAACCCACTTAACTTTGCATTAGGTTCGGGTCAGTAATCATGTTGGGTTAGCCTTTTTGAACTCTAGTTACGGGGAGGGAATGCTATGCTCCAACTCCAGAGGGACGTCCAAACCCTCACCGCTAGCTTGGTTAAAGTTCTGGCCAGGTTTAGAGATGACTCTGGAAGAGGAACGAGGAGAGGGCGCGGCCAGTAAAGGATTGGTCCAACCCGAGATTATTCGTCTTCATCTCAAGATCAACACCAATGAAGGGGAAGGAGAAGGCTAGAAAGAAACACTAAAGATGATATTGGGGATCCCCCTTAATTTGGGGGTACATTGAACCTAGATATCTACTTGGAATGGATTTAAATTTGCACAGATTCTTTGATATTCAGGGCTATTCTAATGAGAATTCCTTTTAAGGTTTCCATTGTTAAACTCAAGAAATATGCATCCCGTTGGTATGAACGTACTAAAAGGCATAGAACCAAGGAGGGGAAGTCACGGATCACTACATAGTCAGGTTTCTACTAGAATAACAGAGATCTCTATCTTAAAGTGTCCTCCTTAAACTAAGGCTGTGTGAGTGTGGAGGAGTATATCAGAATGTTTGAGCAAATCAAGATTAGGAGTGGGATAGAGGAGGAACTAGAACAAGCCATGGTTAGGTTCCTGAAGGGGTTAGACCAAAACATGGCTGACAAGGTTAATCTTCAGCCTTATTGGAGTTTTGAAGATGTCTGTAAGCGGGCTATCAAAGTAGAGAAGTATGCCAAAAGCAAAAAGCCAGACATAAGTTCTTACTCATAACCTAACCTTCTAGCTATGTCTTATTCTGGCCCTAAACCTGAAATTTAGCCACAAGGAGATTAAACCTGAGATAAATGTAAAGGAATTACTATGGACTTCCCTAAGTAACTTGGTGGTAAGTGGTACTTTAAATGTCAACATTATGGCCATTTCCAACCTAATTGCCCAAACAGGAGGACAATTACCGTCAAAGAAATCGAGGATAATGACCAAATTGTCATTGAGCTAAGTGAAAAAGAAGTTGAAGAAGAGGTGGAGGCCACCATTTTGACTCCTGAAGTGGGGGGACTTTCTGGCCCTTAAAAGGATATTACACACCATGGGGTGTGCAAGGGGGGAAAACCAAAAGGAGCTCATATTTCACTCACGGTGTGCAATTCAATGAAAGGTATATAGCTTGATCATAGATGGGGTAGTTATACTAATGTTGCTTTAGCCCGTTTGGCTAATAAACTTAAGCTACCTACAGTCCTCCACCCTCGGCCATATTTACTACAATGGCTCAAAAAGGGAAATGAGGTTCATGTTACCAAATAAGTTCTAACCACAAATAGCATTTGTAACTTAGGAGATGAAGTACTTTGTGATACATTACCTATGGATGCATGTCATTTACTACCTGGGAGGTCATGATAGTTTGACAAAGGCACCATTTATAATGGTACATCCAATACTTAAACCTTCAGAGTCAAAGGTCGAAGTTACACCCTAAGCCCCTTACCCCTTAGTCAAATCCAGCATGTCAAGACTAACCAATGGGAGGGAAACACAGGTGAGAAGGTCTTATTTTTGAGTGAAACATGGGTAGAGAGCTCCATAAGCAAAGGCAAACCAGTTTATGCCTTGCTTGTGTTGGAAAAAGAAGAGGGAGAGACACCCTTACATCCCTCAGCCACTTATCCCTGAGGTTGTGGATGTCTTTCCTAGTGATCCGCCTCCAAGATTGCCTCTAGTTAGGGGCACAGAGCACCACAGTGACCTATTTCCTAGATCATCCATACCAAATAAGCCAACCTATAGGCGAACACGATACAAACCAAGGAGCTCCCACGTCAGGTTCAAGAGCTTATGGATTGGGGTTGATAAGGGAGAGCGTGAGCCGTTGTTCTTTCCCAACTTTACTTGTGCCAAAAAAGGATGGAACCATGAGGATGTGTGTTGACAACATCACAGTCAAGTATAGGTGTCCTATTCCTTGACTTGATGACATGCTAGATGAGTTACATAGTGCCCAAGTGTTTTCTAGGATTGATTTAATCAGTGGCTACCAGTAAATCAGAATGATAAATGGAGACGAATGGAAAATAGCCCTAAAAACTAAGGATGGGTTATATGCATAGCTTATCATGCCGCTTGGATTGTCTAATACTCCTAGAACTTTCATGAGATTGATGAATGAAGTACTTAAACCATTTATTAGTCACTTTGTTATTGTATATTTTAATCACATTTTGGTTTATGGCTGGAATGAAAGGGATCATAAGGACCATCTTCTATTAGTTTTCTAGGTCTTAACAGGACAAAAACTCTATGCCAAGATGGAGAAATGTGAGGTTTTTACTCCAAGTCACATTCCTTGGTTATGTGGTTTCATCCAGGTGGATCCAAGTTGATCAAAGTAAGGTGGAGGCTATCCAGACATGGCCTCAAGCTAAAACAATCATGGAGGTGAGATATTATCATGGTTTAGCTTCTTATTATAGGAGATTTATCAAAGATTTTAGTCCATTATGGCTCCCATTAATGAATACATAAAGAAAGGAACATTTGAGTAGATAAAGGCTAGCCAAGGAGCCTTTGAGATAATCAAACAGAAGCTATGCCAAGCACCCGTTCTAGCACTCCCAAACTTTAAAGATCTATTTGTGTTGGAGTGTGATGCAAGTGAAGTAGCGATTAGGCTATCCTAGTCTAATCCAAGAGGCCTATTACCTATTTCAGTGAGAGGCTCAATGGTTCAAGATGCAACTACAACACTTATGACAAAGAGTTTTATGGTATCGTAAGGCCATTGACTCATTGGGGTCATTACCTTAAGGCTAGACCTTTTGTCTTCCATCTGACCACTAAACTCTCAAGTGCATCAATGGCCAACATAAGTGAATCCAAGACGTGTCAAATGGGTGGAGTTCTTGCAATCATTCAACTTTAGTTGCAAACAAAAGAGTGAAAAATAGAATGTGGTAGCAGATGCACTTTTCAGGAGGTATACATTACTTTCTGTTATGGAAGCTAAAGTGCTTAGTTTTTATTCTGTCCATGAGCTTTAGCAGGGCCATCCAGATTTCAACGGGATCTTAGAGGAGATTTCAAGAGAATAGCACTTACACCATTCAGGAAGGATACTTATTCGAGGATAACAAGCTTTGTATTCCAAAGTGCTCTTTAAGAGAGCTATTAGTCTGAGAAGCTCATGGGGGTGCCCCAGCTAGTCACTTTGGTCCTAATAAGACTAGTGACATCCTCAAGGAGCATTTCTACCCGGCCAAAATAAGGGGGAGGGGAAGACATACACAAGGTAATCACAATTGTTCTATTTGCAACAAGGCCAAAAGCTAATTCCACCAAGATTTCAACACCTACTGCCCGTACCATTAAAACCTTGGGATGACGTAAGTATGGATTTTGTTATTGCCCTTCCTAGGATGCAAAGAGGGAAGGATGCAATCATGATAGTTATGGATAGGTTTTCCAAAATGGCTCATTTCATTCTGTGCCACAAAACGGATGATGCATCATATATTGCTGAGCTTTATTTTAGGGAGGTTATTAGGCCACATGGTGTGCCTAAGACCATTGTGTCTGATAGGGATTCTAAGCTCCTATCTTATTTCTGGAGAATTTTATGGAAGCGTCTTGGCACTAAACTCTTGTTTAGTATAGCCTATCACCCCTAAACTAATGGCCGAATAGAGGTAACTAACCGGATTCTTACTACCTTGCTTAGAAGTTTGGTTAGTAAAAGTTTGAAGGATTAGGATTTGAAGTTGCCATATGCCAAGTTTACTTACAATAAGGCCCTATCCTATGCTACCAAGCATTCACCTTTTGAATGTGTGTATGGAGTTAACCCTCTCACCCCTATTGATTTGCCGCCCATTCCAAGTGAGTCACGAGTTAGCTATGATGCTGAAGTAAGGGCTAAGGAAATGAAGAAACTACACGAATAGATTAGACAACACATTGAGAAGGATGAAGTAGTTTACAAAGCAAAATCAAGCAAGCATCGTGAGTAACTAGAGTTTAAGCTCGGGGATCTAGTTTGGCTTCACCTCAGAAAAGAGAGATTTCCATCCAGAAGGAAGAATAAGCTCATGTTACGAGGGATGAACCATTCAAGATCATTGAGAATATAGGAGACAATACCTTCAAGCTTCAATTGCAAGTAGATATGGCTATTTCAGCCACATTCAACATAGGCAATCTAAGTCCTTATGCGGAGGATTGTTTTGAAGACCCATTAGATTTGAGGGCAAATCCTCTTGAAAAATGGGAGGTTGATGCATAGCAAGGCACCATATAAGGCTCCATTAATCCAAATAAACTTTTGGGCATAAATAACGATAAGGAAGTTCAACGTAATCATGCAATGAGAACTCAAATCCAGACCTTGTTCTCCTTTATAAGTCCATAGCTTATTGCGATTTTAGATAACATTTTCCTCGGTGTTTTTGAGGCTTGGTATAGGATAGTCCTTTGTTGGACTCCTTAAGAAGCCTACTATTAAGGAACAAAGTCCATTATGGTCATGATCAAGGCATTTTGTGCAAAAGACTCAAAACGGAGACCCCCGCATTTTTAAACCTTCACAGAACCGGCTTGAAGATTTGGCTCATTTTGTGATTAAAGGTTGATTTGGAATGCATTTATTGGTTGGAGGGTAGCATTCTATGGAATTCATATGCCTTGAAATCAGGCTTAAATCAAGCTTAGCTTGTTTGGCAAACTAAGACAAGTTGGATGCTAATCTAGGTGAACTTAGTCAAAGCACACCGTTTTGACGTTGCTATAGTTTTGCTTAAACTAGGGGTTTGCTCACCTATCAGCTTGCTTCCTTGGTAGCTTAAATAGCCAGGGACATCATCATGAGTTTTTTTCAGCATTTGGAAGGCCACTTAACCAATGGGCAAAGAGGAGATCACCAGTTTCATCTGGATTGACTAGCCGCAATGTGGGTCACTTCAGCGGGCACTTTTCTCTATCCAACATATGCAACTTACTTTGTTTGATCTTTAGGCTTGATTAAGCTTGATTACTATACTCATTACTTGTAAAGACACCTAGCTTACTTTCTGCTTAGAAGTCAGATTATGCCTAACCCCAGTTAGAGGTTTCCTAAGCATTAACATAAGTCTAGGCAGGAAAAAGGGAGCTAGCTGCTTACTTAAAGGGTCCCTTACTGGTTGTAAGGCATTGAAGATTGTCGTGAAAAACTCCATTGTAGAACTTCGAGTTCTCTCTCAAATATCTCTTTATCAACCTAGTTTAGTTTGTTAAACCGAGTCGTTACCTTTAATCTAAACCTTACCTTTATGGTTTAGAGGGTCGTTTCCTCAACTAGTTTAGGTGGTGGCTAAGCCTTTATCCCATCCATATCCCTTAGTTCTTGTTGGCGTCCTTGCTGATTCAATTGTAGAATCAAAGTTATGAAGCTTGCTTGAGTTTTGATTGAGCTCAGGTATCATTATCCAATGCACCCAATACTTTCATGAAGTTAATGAACCATGTGTTCAGACCCTTTATGGGCAGAATTGTTGTTGTGTATTTTGATAACATCTTCGTCTATAGCAAGACATAAGAGCCGAATACTAACCATCTCAAGCAAGTGATTCAGGTCCTAGAGAGGAAGAAGCTCTGTGGTAATCTCAACAAGTGCACCTTCTTTACTTATAAGGTCATCTTTTTAGGGTGAATAGTTACTCCCAGTAGGATCCTGGTGGATGAGAGCAAGGTAGAGGCTATTAGGAACTAACTATTTCTTAAGAGCATCCATGATGTGAGGAGTTTTCATGGGTTAGCTTCATTCTACAGGAGGTTCATTAAGAACTTCGGCACCATTATGGAACCCATGACCGAAGTGATTAAGGGAACTTCATTCTAGTGAAATTCTAGGGCCTAATAGGCCTTTGAAGAAATCAAGAACAAACTTACTTAAGCACAGTTTCGGCATTACCATGCTTTAACATGGTATTTAAGCTAGAGTGTGATGCCTCAGGGGTAGGCATTGGAGGGGTTCTAACTCAGGAAGGCAGGACTTTGGCCTTCTTTAGTGAGAAGCTATGTGACTTAATAGGAAATACTCCACCTATGATAAGGAATTTTATGCAATCATCAAGTGCTTGGAGGATTGGAGCCATTATCTTATTACTCAAGAGGTTACCCTTCATTAAGACCATGAAGCATTGAAATATATCCATGGATAACACAAGCTCAATGCCAGGCATGCTAAATGGGTAGAGTATCTTCAGTCTTTTCATTTCATAATCAACCATAAATCAGGTAAACTAAATCAAGGTGCTAATGCACTATCTAGGAGACACCTTTTCCTATTTCAGCTTGAAACCTGCGTTTTGGGTTTTAAGCATCTCAAGTCCTTGTATAAACATGATGAGGACTTCTAGAAGTTATGTACACAGTCCAAGAAGAAGCCTAAGGATGCGTATCTCATTAAGAATGGATATTTGCTAAAGGGAATAAGACTGTCTATTCCTAAGTGTGGAACAACGGAGCTGCTGATTAGAGAATCTCATGAAGGAGCTTAACTGGCCACTATAGAGAAAATAAGACAACATCTATGCTCGAAGCACATTATTATTGGCTATGTATGACTAAAGATGTAACACCCCAAATGTACATAATTCAATACTTGCGTTCTCATCAATTAACATCATCAATTAGTACTGATATGGCAAATGATCGGGGCATCATCGCCATCCAAAAAGGATTAGGCTTGACTTAAAGTTAATTAAACATAACCAAGCTGAACATTATTACCACCACACGACATTTGCAAAGGCAAACCATTAATCCAACATCAATAGTAACTTTTAGCAAACTATATAGCTCTAACATCAAAATATCCCATAATGTAGTGCTCAAAACTTTTCAGTACTAAAACATCACTATTCCTTTTAGACATTCCCGCTTACTTATCTTCTCCAGTCGCCCTGCCCGCCGGCGGGCTATTCACTGAGTATTTCCCTAAGACAAAATATGAAAACATTTCGAACTGTGAGCCGAAGCCGAGTATATACATTTCTGTATTGTTAACTACACACTGAAAAACTGGTTGGGTGTGCATTACAATTCATTTTAATTAAAAGCAGCGAATAAGATGAATGTAAAACTACATCATTAATTATTATCCGATAGTGAACCCCTAGTAACTGTTACAATCTGAAGATAGGTGTACACTTGCCAAGCTGATCGAGGGACCTGGACTAAAGTTGCGCGGGTAACTGAAGGGCAATGCCCGATAACCAATAACTGGTGAGGTCACTAATTATGTGATAAACTACTGATTAAACTGATTCATTGATGTACTTACCAAAACATTATAATTTTGATGAATACATGCTGATTTCTAAAGATACAGATAATGAATGTGCCTAGGACTTTTAATGAAGTGTCATTGAGTCATATTATGCATATAAGGGGAGGAAATGATAGTTTGGCCTTGATTCTGTTCTAAAATATCATTATAGGAACATATAGTCAGCAAATGTATTTATTTTTATAGTTAATACTTTAGTAAAAGAAAAGTAAGGGCGTAATAGGGGCTAAAGTAAATAACTTGTAACCTAATCTCCCAATCTCCATTTGAGACATAATTTTTTAATACAAAAAGCTTAAGAAGTCCCGAAAAATTTTCATTTACAGCATAACACATAATTCCCACAATGGAGCTAGAACATAAGTGTGCTAGTTTTGGTCTAACCTACACAGTTCTAGTAAAATAGCCATAACTTTTTCCACAGACTCAGATTGAGATGATTCAAAAGGCATTTGAAAGCTAACTCACTGATCTATCTACCCACCAAAAATCATAAGTTTGGGTAGGGCCGATCATTACCAGATTATTGACAAAGCTTGCCCTGTTTTCTGTCATTTTTCAGCCCTCACTGTTATTGTTTTCTCCTCTCTTTTCAGACAAATCCTCATCTAAAATCACTCCTTAAAATCATGTGACAATGTTTTGGTCATTCCCATCACCATACAATGCCACTAACTTAATTTCACTTCATAATCATATACATCAAAGACTCATTTCTCAATCAAATATACACAAATAACATGCTTGCTATTAAAGGAAAACTAAACCTTGCATAATCATTAAAGCCGTAACTTTTGGCCAGCTTACTTCCTCTTCATCTCATCCAAGATCACTAGAAACACCCTCATAAACATTTAGAGACTAAAGCCACTAAATCAAATACAAACAATCCAAGAAACACATACTTCCAACCTTAAGCTTGCATGTTCAAGAATAACCCTAAACTCTAGCATGGTCAAAACTCAATCAACCATTAACAACATCAGAATAACTCTTGTTTCTATCCAAAGAACATGATCAAAACTCAAATCAACATAAACAAGAATCAAAATCAAAAATCCAAAGAAAACAAGCGCATGGCTACTCACTTTGAACTTCAAGAAAAAGTAGAGGTGGAGTTGATGTTTGGTTGTTTTGAGGATGGAGGATAGTAGCTAGTGATACTAGGGTGTCAGCGGGAGTAGGAGGCAGCCAAGACTGGCTAGAAACTTGCTAGAAAACACCAAAATAGTGGCTATCACTGGGGCTGGCCATGGGGTTAGAGAGGGGAGGGAGAGAGATGAGGTTTGTGTTTTCTTTGTATTTTTTTTGACTAATCTCCATGCTTGGCTAAATTTTTATCTTCAAAAATGACTTTTAGCTAACCATGGTTAAGCTTAACTCATGGTAATTAGCTAGGTTAATATGTAAACTTGTTGGGCTTCAAATTGGGCCAAAATAAATTGGGTTCGGGAATAAAACGCTTCGCAACGATAACGTTTTTGCGTAACTCCAAATTAAATTTTTGTAATGTTACGGAAAATAAAATAAATTACTTAAATTAAACTTGTTCGAGCCTACAATCAATTCCTCCAAAGTTTTAGTTAATAATTAAACAAATAAATAAAACCCGAGTTGCCAAGTGAGGGCCCAAATGAAATTGTTATTTTCGTTTTTTTCCACCGAAATGATGAAATGTGATAAACAAATATGAGAGAATCATTAACATGAGGTAATTAAATAAATAAACATAATTTTGGGTTGGGCTATTACAGGCTTCCCCCCTGAAAGGGTTTCGTCCTTGAAACTTATGAACTTTATCATGTCCTGCAAGATTACCTCAAATAAATGTGGGTACTTGGCTTTCATTTCTTTTTCGACCTCCCAAGTGGCTTCTTGGGAGGTATGGTTTGTCCAAAGCACTTTGACTAATGGTATCTGCTTATTGCACAGCTGCTTAGTCCTATGATCTAGTATTTGGACTGGACACTTCTCGTACATTAGATCCTCCGTGATTTCAATAGGTTCAGATACAATGGTGTGGTCAGGATCAGGAATATACTTCCTGAGTTGAGAGATGTGAAACACGTTATGCACGTGTTCTATATCTACCGGCCGATACAGCTGATATGCTATGGGATTTAACTTTCAATGATTTCATAAGGTTCAATATATCTTAGACTCAATTTGCCTTGTACTCCGAATCACTTGATACCTCTGGTTGGCGAAACTTTCAGAAAATGTTATCGCCTACTTGAAACTCCAAAGGCCCTCTTCGTTTGTCCGCATAACTCTTTTACTGACTCAGGACAATCCTAATATGCTCTTGAATTTTTCTTATTGTTTCAATGGTTTCCTAGATCATTTTGGGACCTATGATGAATGCCTCGTCCAAATCACTCCAGCATAGTGGGGTTCTACATTTTCTTACGTATAAAGCCTCAAACAGGGTCATTTGATAGCGGACTAGTAGCTATTGTTATAAAAAAAACTCCACCAGTGGTAAATCGTCTTCCCACTTCCCTTAGAACTCCAATACACATGCTCTCAACATGTCCTCTAGAATTTGATTCACTCTTTCAGTTTGTCCACCTGTCTCAGGGTGATAAGAGCTGCTAAAGTTCAATTTGGTCCCAAAGGCTTCTTGAAGTGCTTGCCAAAACGGGCTTGAAATCTATGATCCCTGTCTGATACAATGTCTAAAGGGATCCCGTGCAAGCGTACTATCTCCTTAACATACAGTTGGGCTAGTTTTTCAACTCCCCAAGTATCCCTAATCGGCAGAAAATGGGCCGACTTGGCAAGTCAATCAACTATGACCCAGATAGCATTCTTCTTCGAGGCAGAAATGGGTAAACTCATAACAAAGTCCATTGAGATTGAATCCTACTTCCAAGTGGGAATTTCAAGGGGCCGCAGTTCAACCACAGGATGCTGATGCTCTGCTTTAACCTTCTAGTAGGTTAAACACCTCTCTATATATACTGCAACCTCCTTCTTCACATTATTCCACCAGAAGTATAGTCTTTATACTTGGTGCTTCCTGGATGCACTGAGTAGCAAGTATTGTGAGACTCCTCTAGGATCCGTTTCCTTAATTCCTCATTTTTGGATATACATAAGCGATTCTGGAATCGCAAGGTCCGATCCTCATGCACTTAAAACCCAGGAGTTTTTCCTTTCTCTAAATTTTTCTTTATTCTTCGGGGTTCAGGATCACTTTCCTGGTTCACCCGAATTTCCTCTACTACGGAAGGCTATAAAGTAAGTGCTAATAATTGGACATTTGCTTGCCTATGGGACACTAGTTGAATTACCAAGTTCTTAAGCTCTCTCAAGAGACTCAATTGAGTAATCACCATAGTATTTGAGCTATGTTGCGCTTTCCTACACAGGGCATCAGCTACAACATTTGCTTTGCCTGGATGATATTAAATCTGTATATTATAGTCTTTAAGAAACTCAAGCGAACGCCGTTCTCTCAAATTGAGCTCCGTCTGGGTGAAGATATACTTCAAACTTTGATGGTTAGTATAGATCTTGTATGGTACCCCATATAAGTAATGTCTCCAACTTTTCAATGCGAAGATCATGGCTGCTAACTCCAGGTCATCGGTAGGGTAATTTTTCTTATAAGGCTTGAGCTGTCAAGAGGCATAAGCTACTACTTGGTCTTCCTGCATCAGCACACACCCCAAACCGTTCTTCAAAGCATCACTATAAATGGTATACTCTTCACCCTCTACAGGTAGTATTAGGATTGGGGCGGTGGTTAATCGCTGTCTTAACTCATAAAAGGCTCTTTCACACTTCTCTGTCCACTTAAATTTATTCACTTTCTTTGGTAGATTGATCAGGGGTGAAGCCATTTTCGAAAAATCCTTAATGAACCTTCGATAATAGCCTGTTAAACCCAGAAAGCTTCTAATCTCAGCGATGTTGGTAGGTCTTGACTATTCTATGATTGCCTTCACCTTCTGGGGGTCAACTTTAATTCCTTCTTTTGTAACTAGATGCCTCAAGAATACCACTTCTTCTAATCAAAATTAACACTTTTTTAATTTGCCATAAAGTTGATGCTCCCTCAGGGTTTGTAACACCATCCTCAAATGATCAACATGTTCCTCTCTGTCTTTAGAATAGATAAGGATGTCATCTATGAAAACTACTACAAACTTGTCTAGATAGGGTCTGAAGACTCTGTTTATAAGATCCATAAAGGCTGCGGGAGCATTGGTGAGGTCAAACGACATCACTATAAACTCATAGTGACCATACCTGATCCTAAACACAGTCTTGGGGACGTCTTAAGGTTTAATCCTAAGTTGATGATACCCTGACCTCAGATCAATCTTAGAGAAGACTCCTGCTCCTTGCAGTTGGCCAAATAAGTCATCTATTCATGGTAAAGGATACTTGTTTTTGATGATGATCTTGTTTAACTCCCTGTAGTAAATACATAACCTTACGGTTCAATCCTTTTTCTTTACGAAGAACACTGGAAGACCCTATGGTATACACTTGGTTTGATAAATCCCTTTTATAACAGCTCATCTAACTAAATCTTCAGCTCCTTAAGCTTAGATGGGGCCATACAATATGGGGCTTTGGAGATAGGTTGGGCACCGGAGATTAATTCAATTCCAAAATCAAATTCCCTCTGCGAGGATAGTCCTGGTAACTCTTCAGAAAAAACATCTCCAAATTCACAAACAGTAGGAATATTTCCTGCTTTTTCTTATTTTGTTTAGGTTTCAATAGCATAACACCAATATCCAAGACGCCCCTGACATAATAGTCTACTTGCTTTCATAGCAGAAATCAAGGGATAAGATTTTTCCTCTCTCTTCCCATAGAAGCATACTTCTCTCCCTTTTTCATCCTTTAAAACAACCTTAAGATCTTCATAGCTAATCTTAGCCCCAAAAGTGTGCAATCAATTCATTCCCAAAATGATATTAAAATCAGACAAATCAAATTGAATCAAATCCATAAAGAAGGTAGTTCCTCAATGGAAATGGGAACAAGTTTAGAGGAGATGGGGCACTCAATCACATAATCATTGGGTAGCTTGATCTTATAATTACTTTCCATCCTCTTACCCTCCAAGTTTAATTATATGGCAGATCGGGTCGATATAAATGAATCAGTAGCACCTGAATCAAATAATGCACAAAATGGCTTTGAATTTAAAAGGAGAGTTCCAGCGACTACCATACCAGAGGTGACAGCTTCCTTCTTGCTCATTACATACACCCGCCCTATGAGTGCAGGCCTTGGTGGTAGGGCCTCTTGGTGAGGTGGGGCTAAGGATTTTGCTGCACCCTTATCTACAGCATTCAACCTTCGTGGGCAGGTAGTAATGAGGTGTTCAGGGCTTCCACAGCACATACACTTGTTGGTTCCTGCTCGGCATTCAGGGGTGGTGTGATTAGTTCTCCCACACTTCCCATAGTGCTCCATCAAGCTTGCAGGATGGCTCTTGGGAGGACCAGAAGAAGGTATCTTCTAGTTCACACTCTCACTCGAAGTTACTCGCTCAAACCCTTTCTTTTTTGGTTAATCGGGTTCAGGGCCCTTAATTCCGCCTTCACTTGCTCCACTTCAGCAGCTTGGCCATATAGTTCTTGGTAAGTCAAGATTGGTTGCCTAGCTAACTGATTTTGGAATATAGAAGGCCAAATCCTCCTCAAACCTCCTCACATTTAGCTTTTCAGATGACACAAATTCAGGGATAAACTTGGATAATTCTATGAACTTACTGCATACTGCATCATAATCATGTTGCCACTCATCTTCAGCTCCATAAACTGTTTCTCCTTTTGTCTTTGGACCACAACTGGGTAAAATTTTGCCCTCAACTCCCCTAGCAATTTACTCCAGGTGAATTCAAGCCCTACTAGCTTATCCTTAATAGTGTTCCACCAAATATCAGCTTCACCAGTCAAATAATACATCCTAATGTTTACTTTCTATTCTTCTGGCACCTCTACCACTGTAAAGTTTTTCTCCATTTCACTTATCCATTCCTCCGATACTACTGGATCATAATTTCTATCATACACTTTAGGGTTGCGTCGTGCTACCCTATCTGCTAATTTTAAGAGGGGTTTCAGTAAGTACTTGGGTAAACCACTTCATTAGTTCAGCTATTAAGGCTGGCCACTAGTTCGGGTCCCCAGTGTTGTTAGCAAACTCAGGGGGAATTAGTGGCATTCGGGTAAAATTTGGTGGCACATGATGTAAGGCTTATTCACCCGATCACTGGCCATGATCTAAGTTATCCTCTATATGAATCTTCGATTATTTTGCACTGATTCAGACATTCTGATCATACGTTAAATGAAACAATTCAATTACTGGAATACCCAAATATATAAGATAAGCATGCCCAATAAATACATTTAATATGGCTCAAATATTAGTTAAAGCATAACCCAAAGCTTCATTATATCATTTCATAACTGCTTATTTACATACATAGCTGCCTACTTATATACATGATTAAAAACATATAACACATCTAGCTGATTAAGTAAGATCAGCCTTAGTCCTACCTAAAACACTAACTATCCCCCAATCCTTAAGTCCGTCACATGCCCAAAAAAGCAACGGACTATGTCATTACGATCGAAAGGATTTAACTAACTATATACAATGTCATATGCTACACAAAATGCAACTATCCAATCCAACCATACTAAATACATGCGGGGCACAAAATGTAACCTACTTAAGTCAACACCTGAAGAAAAACCTAATGATCCCTAGACGGATCATAATCTGGCTCAAACTTATCCTCCAGCTCCTTGCCTGAGTTTAAGCTGTTGTCCGATACCCCGAACTCTACCTTATCAACCTCCTGATCAACCTGCTGCTCTCCCACTGCCTTATCGACCTCTTGATCCATCTGCTACTCCTCTACTATCTCATCAATCTGCTGATCCTCCTCTAGATTGTCCTCGTCCTCAAAACACTCCATGGCTCATCATCAGAACAAAGCACCACAATCTTTAGTGTATTAGGGAGATCCACCACCACATGAGCCTCCCCAAGACTGTCAGCCATCTGAGGAGTACCTAGTATGGGCGGCGATGGTCGTCTCTATGCTGGTGCAGGTGGCGCAGGCGGGGAGATGTGCCTGGTGTAAAAGAAAGACGTGCTGAAGAGTCTCCATGGCAGTCCCCCTCTGCTCAAAATCCTCACGTAACATTAACTCGAAGGTGATAGTCACCCAAGCCCCTTGGAGCTGAAACCTAGGTCCGTCCCAACCTGGGTTTCCCATCATCATGAAATGATGATAGCGGAGCCTGAACTCTACCCACGGATCAACCATGGGCAAGGACCATAAGAATCTGTTTGCACGGACTCTGATGTTGTGAAACTCGGAGAAAGGGTCCTGCACATAAGCTATCATACTAGCATACAATATTGAAATGTGTGCTGCCACAGACTTATCAGGCATTATATTAACAGCGTAAGGATTCATCTAGCAAGGAAAATACAAATGAAGGGCATGTAGAAGATAAACAATATGCATTTCTAATATCACAACTCTATTTCTAACAACACAAATCTCTTATAATATATGATATTCCTTACTAATAACCCTTCTCATCCTCCTATATCTAAACTTCATACTCCCTATCCTATTAGAAAAATCTAAACCTGGCTCTGATACCAAATCTGTAACACCCCAAATATACATAATTCACTATTTGCGTTCTCATCAATTAACATCATCAATTAGTAGTAATATCCCAAATGATCGGGGCGTTGCCACCGTGCAAAAAGGACAAGGCTTGACTTAAAAATAATTAAACATAACCAAGCTTAACATTGTTACCACAACATGACATATGCAAAGGCAAACCATCAATCCAACATTAATAGTAACTAACGATCTCATAGTTTATATCAAAATATAGTAACCTTTAGTGGAGTAACATTAAAATACATCAAAATACAGTGCTCAAAACTTTTCATCACTAAAACACCACTATTCCTTTTAGGCATTCCCGTTTACTTATCTTCTCCAGTTGCCCTACCCGCCAGGGGAGATTCACAGAGCATTTCCCTAAACCAAAACTTTAAAACATTTTGAACTATGAGCCGAAACTCAGCACATATATTTCTATATTGTTAACAACACACTGAAAATCTGGTTGGACCCATATTATAATTCATTTTAATTAAAAACAAGGAATGAGATGAATGCAAAATTGCATTGTTAATTATTATCTAATAGCGAACCCCTAGTAACTGTTATGATCTGAAGATAGGTATACACTTACCAAGCCGATTGGGGGACCTGGCCTGAAGCCGCGCGGGTAACTGAAGGGCAATGCCCTGTAATTGATAACTGGTGGGGTCACTAATTATGGGATAAACCACTGATTAAACTGATTCATTAATGTACGTACTAAAACAATATAATTTTGATAAATACTTACGAATTTCTAAAGATACAGACGATGAACGTGCCTGAACTTTTAATGATATGTCACTGAGTCAAATTATGCACAAAAGGGGAGGAAACGATAGTTTAGGCCCTGATTCTGCACAAAAATATCGTTATAAGAACATATAGTTAGCAAGTGTGTTTATATTTATAGTTAATACTCTAGTGAAAGAAAGTTAAGGGTGTAATAGGGGCTACAATAAATGACTCGCAACGTAATGTCCCGATCTCTATTTGAGACATAATTCCCCAGTATAGAAAGCTTAAGAAGTCGAAAAAAACTTTCACTTGTAGCACAAAATATAATTCCCCCAATAGGGTTCCTAATATGGGGCTAAAACAAAAGTGTGCCAGTTTTGGTCTAACCTGCACAGTTCTAGTAAAATGGCCATAACTTTTTTCACAGACTCAAATTGGGACGATTTGAAAGGCATTTGAAAGGTAACTCACTGATCTATCTACCCACCAAAAATCATAAGTTTTGGTAGGGCCGATCATTACCAAATTATTGACAAAGCTTGCCCTGTTTTCTGTCATTTTTCAGCCCTCACTATCATTGCTTTCTCCTCTCTGTTTAGACAATACCTCATCTAAAATCACTCCTTAAAATCATGTGATAATGTTTTAGTCCTTCTCATCACCATACAATGCCAATAACTTAATTTCACTTCATAATCATATACGTTAAAGACTCATTTCTCAATCAAATATACACAAATAACATGCTTGCTATTAAAGGAAAACTAAACCTTGCATAATCATTAAAACCCTATCTTTTCGCCAATTTGCTTCCTCTTCATCTCATCCAAGATCACCAGAAACACCCTAATAAACATTTAGAGATTAAAGCTACTAAATCAAATACAAACAATCCAAGAAACACATACTTCTAACCTTAAGCTTGCATGCTCATGGATAACCCTAAACCCTAGGATGATTCAAACTCAATCAACAATTAAAAACATCAAAATAACCCTTGTTTGCATCCAAAGAACATGATCAAAACTCAAATTAACATAAACAAGAATCAAAATCAAAAATCCAAAGAAAACAAGCTTAGGGTTGCTCACTTTGAACTTGAAGAAAGAGTAGAGGTGGAGGTGATATTTGGTGATTTTAAGGATGGAGGATGGTAGGTAGTGATACTAGGGTGTCCGGGGGAGTCGGATACAGCCAAGGCTGGCTGGAAACTTGCCGGAAAACACCAAAACCGTGGCTATAGCTAGGGCTGGCTGTGGGGTTAGAGAGGGGAGGGAGAGAGATGTGGTTTGTGTTTTGGTTGTATTTTTTGTCTAATCTACATGATTGGCTGAATTTTTATCTTCAAAAATGACTTTTAGCTACCCATAATTAAGCTTAACTCATGGTAATTAGCTAGGTTACTATGCAAACTTGTTGGGCTTCAAATTGGGCCGAAATAAGTTGGGTTCAGAAATAAAATGCTTTGTAACGATAACGTTTTTGCGTAACTCAAAATTAAATTTTTGTAATGTTGCAAAAAACAAAATAAATTAATTAGATTAAACTTTTTAGGACCTACTATCAATTCTTCTAAAGTTTTAGTTGATAATTAAATAAATAAATAAAACCCGAATTGCCAAGTGAGGGCCCAAATGAAATTATTATTTTCTTTTTTTTTCACCGAAATGATGAAATGCGATAAATAAATATGAAAAAATCATTAACATGAGAAAATTAAATAAATAAACAGAATTTAGGGTTTGGACTATTACAAAAGATGACCAGGATATCCTCAAGAGATGTGCTACCTGGCAGATAGCTAAGAGCCACTCCATCTCCAAGGGTTGTATACACGACTTCTTATCCCTCTTGGCCCTTGGGTAGGTGTGAGTATGGACTTTGTACTGGGCATACCAAGGACACAAAGGGGGAAACACTCAGTCTTTGTCATTGTAGATAGATTCTCCAAGATGGCTCATTTTATAGCCTGTGCTAGGACCAATGATGTTGTTCAAGTTGCTAAGCTCTATTTCAGGGAGGTAATGAGACTTCATGGTGTCCTTAGGTCCATAGCATCATATAAAGATATAAAGTTTTTGAGTCATTTTTAGATAACCCTTTGGAAGAAGTTGGGGACCAAACTCAAATTTAGCACAACTTGCTACCCACAAACTGATGGCCAAACTGAGGTCACCTAAGAGTGTTGGTTAAGATTCAAGCTTAGGCTTGGAATATCCTATTACCTTATATGGAGTTTGCATACAATAGAGCATTACACAAGGCCATCAGCTTGTCATATTTTAAGATAGTGTATGGTCTTGATCCTTTAACTGCAAGGGATCTGGCCTCAAGAGCCATTAAAGGAAGACTAAGTGTAAAGGCACAGAAGAGGGTTAAGCAAATTCAGGAGCTATATGATAAAGTAAGAGAGAAGATTGAAAGAAGCATTACCAGCTACCAGTCTAATGCAAAAAAGCATACAAGGAAGGTTATCTTCCAGCCAAGGTCCTAGGATGGGTTTATTTAAGGAAGGAAAGATTCCCACAGAAGAGAAGGTCCAAACTAAGCCTAAGAGAAAATGTTCCATTTGAGATCCTAGAGAGAATCAATGACAACGCATACATAGTTAAGTAACCAGGAGAATATGGGGTTCAGCCACCTTCAATGTGGTAGATTTGAGTCCTTATTTAGATGATGTACCTAATAAGTACTTAAAGTGTACATCATTTTAAGGTCATTTTGCTGCAATTTTAGGGAAAATTATATGTATTATGTTATAATTTATAGTCATTTTCCCGCTTCATGCTTAGGTATGGTTTTTTTCTGTGTTTTTTAGGTTTTAGACCTTTTTACCCAGATTTGACCCATAAATGAGTATAATTTTGACTCTTCAATTTTCATGGTGTCTTCATTTCCCACGAGACCTTTTGTTTTCTCATAACTTTTCGACTTCCTGGTAGTTTTAGTTCCATTATTATGTGTCGCTTTTCGGCTTCCAGGAATTTTACTATAAAAAGGGTGCCTCTCATCCTCATTTCGACACATCCCATCATTTCTTTTCCACTCTTCAAGTTTTTTTTTAAAGATTAGAATTAGATTAGGTTAGAGAGAGAGAGAGAGAGAGGGAAATAGAGTTGAAGTGAAGATTTTGCAAGGATTCTATCCCAGATTTGCATGATGGTTCAAGCGCAATCTTGGCTGAGCATTTTTTTGTCTTCTCTTCTCTTCTATTTTACAAATTTAGATTTATGTTTTGTAATTTTGATTATCTCTGTTGTTTCATTTGGAATTTATGCAAACATTTGTTAGTTTCTTGATCTTGTGTTGATATCATTTGGTGCTTTCGGAATTATTGGATTATTTTATCGAATTCTAGAAGTTTAGTGTCTTGTGAGAAAGTTGATCACTTTCTTGCATGTTGTGGGTATTTGGATGAAGGACTTAAAGGTGAAATCTCAAATACTGGAATCCTAGAATTTGACTTGATTGAGTGATGTTTCGAGAGAGAATTACCAAATGAGAAACCACAGACTTGATAATCGCTTGCTTAATGAACCTAAACTAATTAAGAGCCCTTGAGAAATGGTAATTCGTTAGATTAAGGTATTTTACTTCACCTTGAAAGAGGGCTTTGATACTTCAATTATCAATTTTAAAACATCCAATAAAGGAAGAAGTGCTTGATTGATACGTGGATCAGGTGATTGCTTATTTTGCTTAATTCTAGTTATTATTTATCCATCAAATTAGTTAAATTTCATTCTCAAATTTGGATTCGCCCAGCATATCTTAAGGGAATATAGCCCAAGAGTTTCACCTAGTCTCTGTGGGATCGACCTTGATTAGCTGCAATGCCACCGTGCGCTTGCGAGCCTATCGAGGTTTTGGCGCCGTTGCCGGGGACTAGCGTCGAATATTGGATTTTTCTTGATAGGTTTGACTAAGCATTATATTTTTCTTTCAAAAAAAAACGTATAAAAAAATTTGAAAATTAACCCAAAAAATTAAAAAAAACAATGGCAATTTTCTATTTTTTCCAATTCGAGCTTGAATTATTTTTGAGGTATTTTAAGCATTTAAATGTTTTTCTTACTCAATGTGGTTATTATGTGAGTAAATGAAAAATTTTGGCCATTGTTGATGAGGATATGAATAGTGAAAACCGAACCCTTTTTAGGGTATTGAGATTTTTATGGTAAAAATGTCGATGATGCATGGTATTTTCTTGAGTGGACTGCTTGGGATTCATTTGAATTTGAGAATGGTAGTCATGTTTCTAGATAATTCATTTCTTGATCTTTGCGCATTCTATTCTAGATCTTATTATTCTCTTTTTTGGTGTGACTTGTGTAATTCTTCCGACCATGATATAAATTCATGTCCTTATTATGCATGATATGCGCAACCTGGTTTTGTATCACCCTGGAACAATGCTGATGTTGTCCTGACCTTACATGATTCATCCTTCCCTTTAGCTCAGCACATGGGGCTTGAAGCGGATGAGCCTTTTAGGGTAGTTGCTAGGTTTAATGTTGCTGATGCATGTTTTAAGTCGGAAGATATTTTAGATGTGGTGCATGATCTAGATGGGACTCCTTTGGAGGGGTTATGTCATGTGCTTATGCATAAGGAGTCCCCTAACCTTTGTTTTGATGATAGTGTTATTCCTAATCCCCATTATCATTCTCATGTTCTCCTATGTGTTCATTACCCTCTCCTTCCCCTAAGTGTTGCATTGATAGGCCCATTGAAAATCCAATGATTTTTGATGCAAATGTTGATTTGGGCTATGAGGTTAACATCTTCAATATGCTTAGTAGGAATGCTAATAATTTTGTGTCCTTAGATTACTTTAAAGGGCATAATCCCTCTATTGATCTTTATTGTGTACTCCTAGAGGATTTGCCTAGGAAAACCACATGGACTACATTCTTTAATCCTTCTTATGATTTTTCTATAGCCATTGACAAAGTTAAGAGGATACCTAAACTCTATGGTGTGGTTTTCATTATTGCCTCTTACCTTTTATTTTCTGAATTGTGGTCCCAGGAGTTTGATAATCTCTTACGTGCATTGATGGCATCTGATCTAATGAGTCGAGCCTTGAAATTGTGATAGAGTGGCTGATGCTCCATATGCCCCAGTTATTACAAGGCCGCACAGCTTAGGTGCACTCTACATCTAACCTGGTGAGATCATTATATTTTGTTTTCTTTTCCCTTTTCTTACTTTCTTTCCTTTGAATAATAATGCTTTATCTAAGCATGGGGGAAGGGTAGTTTCTATATTTTCTATTTCAGTTATTAGTTTGCATACATGTTAGAGCATATAGTTTTAGGTTTCTTTTTGTTTGCATGTTGTATTTAGTTGATTTTTAGGTTTGCATATAGGATTGCATGTAGGGATAGTGTGGATTGGTTTGAGATAACCTCCAATGATATTTTTGCTAGGCATAGTAGTTTTCATAAGTTTGAGTATTTTTTGATGTATAATCCCTTTTGGTGCAAAAATATTTAAAGGTTTTGTGAATGTTTCGTGTTTTGACCCTTGTCTTGATTGAGAACTATGTTACCCACTAGAGTCATTAGCACTAATGTTGGTACATGGAGTCATTTTATGAGCTAATTGAGACTTTGGTAGATGTCCCATGAGATTTTGAGCCTTATTTGGACTAATCGTTATATTTAGTCTCATGTTTTCTTCATTCGTGTGACTCTTCCATGTTGTATCTCTATAACTTGCCTAGATTCTTGTTTAAAATCACATTCGCATGTCCATAGTTGATGATATGATAGAGGAATTTCTTTCTTTGGTCAGTTTAGCCACATTGCCAAATAGCCTACTCTTGTGTTACATGTTTTTTCCCTTTGCTAGCACCTTTGAGCTTATATCTTTCTTTGTTATGATGCCTTCATCTTAGCCCTTGGCCAAACACATATTCCTACCTTTAAGCCAAGTCTATGGAGTATCACTTCAAGTATGTAGTGGGTGGTTTTGGGAATCATTGAGTTTTCAGTGGCTTGGTTTTTTGAGGGATTGATGATATTGAGCATTTGCTTTGATTCCCTCTTGTTTGGGTTGTAAATATATATATTTAATTATGAGTTAATAGTTAGTGATCCTATGCCTTTCAATAATTGCATTTTTCATTTCATTTAAACAAAAAGAGAAAAACAAGAAAAAAAGTTATGTTGAAGAAAAAGAAGAAAAAAGGAAGATAAAGTCATGTTTGGGGGAAAAAAAGAGCCCAAAAAAAATAAGAAGAAAGGAAAAAAGAAAAGAAAAAAACTAAATGATTGGCATTGGATATGTAAGTAGCTTGTACTCCTTTCTTTGTCAACTCATTTCTTATTTCATTGATTGGGGTATGTTCATTATGGTTTTGGAGTTTAAAGTGTTGGTGAACTTATTAGTTTCTAGGTGCTTTGTTGGCTACCCCCTAGTCACTTGGCTAAGTAGCTCCACATTACCCAAATGGATTTTTCCACTCCTTTTCCTTAACTCTTCTAGGCCACATTACAACCCATATAAAGTCCTCTTGATTGCCTTATACAAATTGCATTTTAGTGGTAGAGAATTTGAGAGTCCTTGCAAGCATATGGTAGATTGCATCTTTGGAACGAGTCCTGAGTGAACTTATGCTATATTTCAAACACATGAGTGGAAATGATTCACATTTCCCAAAAGTGAGGTCCTTCCAGTCTAATCAGCCCTATAATTTCATGTGCTTGCATGACATGATTTGTGGTTCTTTGGGGGTGATTAAGTTTGATATCGAGCTTGTGGTCATGTGCTTCTTTGAAAACATCCACCTTCTTCTAATTTTAAAATATTTTACACACTATTTTGGGTTGCCATTAATTGTCATTCTTCCTTGTGATATACTATGACTAGCCTACTTTAAGGAGGATGTTATGTATTTGAATCTTAGCTGCATCTCCCCTTGTCAGTTTTCTTTATTATTTGCTTGAGGATAAGCAACGGCTTAAGCATGGAGGAGTTTGATAAGTACATAAACTGTACATCATTTAAGGGTCATTTTGCTGCATTTTTAGGAAAAATTATATGCTTTATGTTATAATTTATGCTTCTTTTTCTGTTTTACACTTGGGTATGGTTCTTTTCTGTGTTTTGTAGGTTTTGGACCTTTTTATCCTTGATTTGAGCTACAAATGTGTATAATTTTGACTCTCCACAGATACCCTTTAATTGCTATGCCTGTGGAAAGAAGAAAGAAGAGAAGAATATGGAGCCCAAGCTGACCATGGTCTGTCTGTGGTGTTGGCCACGGTCCGTGGTGTCTTCCTTCCTCACGAGGTTTTTGTTTTCTCACAACTTTTCGACTTCCTGGCAGTTTTAATTCCATTATTATGCATGGCTTTTCGGCTTCTAGGAATTTTACCATAAAAAGGGTGCCTCTCATCCTTATTTCGATACATCCCATCATTTTATTTCCACTCTTCAAGTTTCTTTTTAGATTAGAATTAGATTAGATTAGAGAGAGAGAAAGAGATAGAGTTGAAGTGAAGATTTTGCAAGGATTCCCTCCCAGGTTTGCACGACGGTTCAAGCGTGATCTTGGCTGAGCATTGCTTTTCTCTTCTCTTCTCTTCTCTTTTCTAAATTTAGATTTATGTTCTGTAATTTTGATCATCTTTGTTGTTTGATTTTGGATTTATGCAAACATTTATTAGTTTCTTGATCTTGTGTTGATATCATTTGGTGCTTTCGAAATTTTGAATTGTTTTATCGAATTCTATAAGTTTATTGTCTTGTGAGAAACTTTATCACTTTCTTGCATCTTGTGGGTATTTGGATGAAGGACTGAAATATGAAATCTCAAATATTGGAATCTTAGGATTTGACTTGATTGAGTGATGTCACAAGAGAGAATTACCGATTTAGAAACCACAGAGTTGATAATCGCATGCTTAATGAGCCTAAACTAATCAAGAGCCTTTAGAAATGGTAACTGCTTAGATTAAAGTATTTCACTTCGCTTGAAAGAGGGATGTGGTACTTCGATTATCGGTTTTAAAACAACCAATGAAGGAAGAAGTGCTTGATTGATACATGGATCACATGATTGCTTATTTTGCTTAATTCCAGTTATTATTGATCCATTAGATTAGATAGTAGATTAGTTAAACTCCATTCTCAAATTTGGATTCGCCTAGTATATCTTAAGGGAATATCGCATAGTAGTTTCACCTAGTCTCTGTGGGATCGAACTTGATTAGCTACAACGCCACCATGCGCTTGCGGACCTATAAGTGCCCTTTTAGAATCTAAGGTTCAATTCTCTTCAACAAGGGCAGGATGATGGAGATCACCCTACTATAGACCAAGCTCAACCAGGAACCCCAAATCATAATATTCAAGCACTAGCCCAGGTGGTCCTAAATCAAGGTTTTGGTCCTATAGATCAAGCATGCACACCCATGAAGCCACTACTGTGCCACTTGATCCTTTAGGCACTGGAGTTATTTTAGGGAGCAACTTATCTCATTTTCTAACTCATATTAAAAGTAGAGGATGATAGAAGTCACACCACCTTTGGATGCTAACATAACAACTCATTCAGCCAAGGAGTAGAACCGACCTAATTTCCAAACCTGCAGGTCTAGTTTTGAGAGTCAACTTTGACTCCACTCTGCAGCACTCTTTGGGCTTATTTAAGGAGATAAAAAGGTGTCTACAAAATTATCCTAAAAGACCCTAAAGTTACATAGTCAAATCAATCAGTATTAGCTCTTATCCAGCTCAAGATAACTAGAAATCCCATTGATCCACTAGATTTTAGGCTATAGCCCACTTGCATCTGCCCTAGGTGATTATCAAGGTTGAGGTTGTAAATTGCTATAAAAGAACATCATTACTAAGCCTAAATCATGCATAAGCTTGACCCCTCATTAATGGAGATTAGCAAGCCGAATAGGTGTCAAAGATCAAGCTACGCCTACTGTTTGGGGGCTGTTTTGTTTAAACTCATGCTATTGCTTTTAGTATGCTTGTATTTTGATTAGCCAATGAGGGAGCGAATGAAGCTTAGTTTAAAAGCCTAATTTTGACTTGTCCAAAGTCAGTTATTGAATGAAAGTTGAGCATAGCTCTTTCTCTGAAAAATCCTCTCTAGCTTATCCTATAATGTAGCCATTATAAGTGGTGATCTAATAAGCCTCGGTTTTCTAATTGGTGGTGTTTCTTATCCAATTCCCAACCAAGGGCCTAGGTTCCATCTTGGTGGTGTGTCTTGTCCAAGCTGAATAAGTTTATGTTATTTGCTTGAGTCTTGAATTACTTATTCAAGTTTTGTTAAAAGTAATTGTTTGGAAAATTTTAGTTTTCTGCAACACATCTTTTGTTTTTGCCCAAATGGTCCATCATATTTCTCTAACTGGCACTCCCTTATAGAACCCTTTAAGATGGTAAGCATCTATCCCAATCAAAGGCCTACAAAATTATTTAGATACTGCAAAAGAAGGGCCAATATAGACACATCTGCCACCTTTCCTTGCGATTTAGGCATTAATATGCTTTTTACGACTTTGGTTTTGATATAAATGCTTTTCTTCTTTCCCTTTTAATTTTTTCTTCAAAGAGGACATATGCTTTATAACGAGTGGCCATGCTCATGAAATGTAGAACTCAATTCAAGGTCAATATTCCCACTCACCAGTTATGTGCTAAGCCAACACCAGGAGATTATGTTCTCTACTCTTAGGACGTACGTGTCATAAGCTATCACGTTCTTTCTACTTTAGAATTTAGCTAATTCAATGTTTGCCGAATTGGGCCTAACATTCACACAAACCTTTTTTTATCATTCCAGCAAAATAGATCACAACCCTAGGATCTTATTAAGTAATGTAGTAAACAGTATGCACACATCTCATCATGATGCTTTCAACCAATTGCCAAGCAGTATCCAAGAAATGCATCCATAGTCTTGAAAACAGTCACACTAATTTAGAGGCATTCAACTAGAAGAGATACTGCATAATTTTTTGATGCTACATCACAAATGTTTCAGCTTAGTTTCTTCCACTGCCCATCGAAAGCAAGAGTACATAGACTGAAGTTTGCTCCCTCTCCCAAGATAGATGTCATATAGTGAGTTGGGCATCTACTGCTGTACTTATATCGTATTGTAGTCATGAAGACGAGATAGAAAGGGTGAGACACACTTATGGGATAGGAGAGATAAGCGAATGTCATAGAGAGGAAGAGGGGCACCAACTATAGCAGTAAAATATGATGTGGAGGAGAGATTTTTGGTTGGGGGGGGACATAGAATTTTTTTTAAAATTTTTTTTTAACCATGTAAATACTTGGGGGAAAGAACTCAGCCCCTCGTCTCTCTTTTTTCTTTAGCCCTAAAAATACTGAGTTAAGGCTTGGCTAGAAAAAGAAGGATAAAAATACGAGGGTTAGCTCAGCTCAGCTTGCATTTTACTAATAAATTAACAACTAACATAGCCTAAATATCCAACCTAAAATCTACATAAATCAAGGTGCATTACGGAACTTCATAGAAAGTTAACAATCAAATAAGTTAAAAATATATAGATTTTAGGGTGCTCTGCTTTACATCCGGAGAAGCATTTCCTTCCCGAAACATCTTACCTACCGGATTGCTTAAATGGTTTCGAATACTTAAAGTGCATTTCTTGTTCTGTCTCCTATTTATCCTCATACATGATATGGTTAGCCCAAAGAGCCTTTATAAGATGTATGCCTTCTTGCTAAGTTGTTATTTCTGTCTTTGCATAATTTTGATCGGTTTTTCTTAGTATATCAAATCTTCATGGAGATAGATAGGTTCCAGTTTGACAATATAAGAAGCATCAAAAAAAATACTTTATTAACTGGGACACATGCAACACATTATGCACCTTATACATTTCTCTAGCCATTTTATAATACATCAATATATCATCTATAAAGACCACTATGAATTGATCCAAATAGGCTTTGAATGCTAAATTCATGAGGTCCATGAAAGCAACTAGGGCATTAGGAGTCCAACAAAATCATCAGGAACTCATAGCACATGTAATGGGTTCAAATGCATAAGCGATGCATGGTTCTCCCTAATAGGGAGCTGATGGTAAGTCAAATAGAGGTTTATCTTAGAGAAGATCTTGTTGCCATTAGTTGATCAAATACGTTGTCAATTCAAAGTAGAGGGCATTAGTTATTAAGGGTTATTTTATTTAACTCCCTTTAATTAATGCACAACCTCAATCTTTATCCCTCTTATTCACAAATAAAACTAGGCCCCCCTGACGAAAAATTAGGCCTAATATATCCTTTCTCTAGTAATTTCTTTAACTAGATCTTCAGCTCCTTAAGTTCAAGGGAGGCCATCGTATATGGAATTTTGGACTTAGGGGTGGCTCCTAGCAAGGACGTCTGAAAACTCCACTTTCCTTGGTGGGGGCATGCGAGGAATCTTATTAGGAAACACAATTATGAAGTCATTGACAATTGAAACATTAGACAAAGATGGTTTACTGATCATTGTGTCCATAGCATCTTGGCCCAAAACCCACTTAGCCCAACTTAAAAGTTCGCAAGGCTTTGGTGTAGTTATCAACTTAATCCCCCACTCCTAACAATACTTCCCCAACAAACTACTCTATTCCGATTTGGTCCCGGCATGTAAACTTCTACTTTTGGCAGTCTATACAAGCTTGACACCCAGTTAATAGTCTAACCCTAATATTATATCAAAATTAATTGACTTAAATTAGTAGATATAAGGTAGGAACTCCTATTAATAGAGGCCACTATTTATGCAGTTGACCATAATTTAGGGTATCTTTAGTATGACGAGCCACAAGTAGTATTGGGCTTTCTAATCTAGGTATCAACCTTAAAGTCTCTACCACTATTGTCAAACATAAACAATTCTTTCCATTAAAATCAAATGAGAAAGTAACTAGATGAGCTTTAAAAGAGAAAGCACCACCTATCACACTGGAAGCATCCTTTCAATCCTTACGCCACATCACATAAACTCCGTGTACTGTGTTGTAATGTTATGAGCTAGCTGCCCTTAGTCGGTTGTGTGGGAGTGCTCAAGGTAGGTTAGATTGATTTCATGGCTTCACGCACCGCGGTTCTTTTATTGCTCCCCACCTCAATTAATGTCATTCCTTTTTTGCTTATTCGGTGGTTGCGGCATTGTGTAATCGTTGATTCGATTTAGAAGACTTCCACAACTGTAACACTCTTATTCTTGATGAGCGAAATGCATAACCATACCGTCCAAGTTTTCCACATGCCCTACAAGTTACCCTATACCTATAATCCCCTTAGTCGAACTACCATATGGGTTGCGTTGCTGCCGCAATTCACCTTAGAGATTGGGTTTCTTCTACTGGCTGTGGGGATTTTGGTGATCCCTTTAATCCCCCTTTTTTTTCTTAAATTTCCTCACCATTCCCCATGAAAGCTCTCTTGTTCATGAGTGTCCATTCCGCGTTCATCATTATGTCATCCATTTCACAAAAGGAGGCACACGTTGGATTTAAAATCCTGTGGATGAGATTGTGGTTAAGTTCCGACTCAAACTAATGCATTTTTAGCTCCCTACTTGCATCAAAGGTCGAAGTGAAATACGAAAATTCCATAAACTTAAACGCATACTGCATCACACTCATCTTGTCTTGTTCTAATAGTATGAATTCCGCTTGCCCTACGTTTATAGAAACTTCTGGTGGAATCATTCACTTAAGATCTTCTTTAACTATTCTACTCAAAGTTTGGTTCCTTTTTGTATATCCTTTATAGTGGTGCACCGAAGGTCAGTCTTCCCCTTTAAGTAATACCTATCAAATCTCACGCTCAATGTTTTTTGGGCAATGAAGGACATTAAACAGCTTTCGCTTCTCCCAAACCCTTTCTTCTATGTTTTCAGGCCTGGAGCCCCATTACAGGTTTAGAGTGGGTGGCAGGCCAATTTCTTGAACATGGTAGAACCATCCTCTTCTGCCTTCCACTGCTTTAGCCCAGTAATATTTTAAAGTTACTCGTATTACAACTTTAGTCGCTCACTCTATGTTTATAACTATTCCTTTATTTTTGAAGCACTTCCAGTAGTAGAAGGGCAGCGAGTTTCACCCACTTGCCTGGTTGTTCTCTCCTAAAGTGCTTCAGCCTGTTAATTCGATTCTCGTACAGAGTGCATCCAATCTTGCTATCAACTAGCAATATAACCCTCTGAGTTGGATTCTTATTTAGTATTGATATACTCTAGGTTAGATTTGTCTTTTCCTGAAATATTGTTTAATGCAAAAAGAAGAAGAAGAAAAGCTTGGTTTCTATTCTAGGATTAACATTCTTACTCTGATGTTATCCTAGTAGTTATTGTACATCATTCACATTTAGAAATCACTCTGTATCAGCATAGAATCACATTAAACATCATCATTCACATATCTTGTAAACCTAAGCATGACCATTAACAGAAGCAATAAGTTTATACTACTAAAACATCGGGCTGCCGCCTAGCCCATGTCCAATCAACACATAAGCACCGTGTTCATCATTCACTTTTTTGTTTGAAGTTAAGTAATAAAAATTTATTTATTCATAATTCTAATAAAAAGAAATTATAACAGTGAAAGTGAAACGCAAATAAAAAGTATCCTACACCGTAGCTAAAACACATCCCTTATTAGGAGGGTGCTCTTAACTAACCAACAATATTACCATACACCTAAATATAAAGAAAATACAAATATGAATTTCAATATACCAAGTTCTATGGCTCAATCATCACGTGGCAAAAGGTTCTATAAAGAAACCAAAACCACTTCTAATCTCATTTCGGTGAGAGGTTAGCTCTAGTTATGGTTAATTTTCGGGTTTCAGCTTAGGCTCAGGGAAAACTGGTGGTGATGAGCTTTCATTAGGCTACTTATGTGCTTCCTTCTCAAGCTCTATCTATGTAATGTTGCAGGATCCTCCCTCATGATTGTCTTCACGATCCTCCCAAGCACCTGCTTAAAGACATTCCCTTTAGTCTCTGTCTATCTCTTTTAAGAATCATCCTTTTGCTCTTCAACTTCTCCATGCTAGGGTGATATCTCACTAACCCTAGGTTCTTCAGCTTCACCGTTCGGTTCACCCTCAGAATCAATTGCTACTCCTGAATCCCCATCTCCCTATTCCTTTAGGTTAGAATGATCAGTATCCGACTCCTCAAAAATAAGTAGAGGCATATCATGGGATAAGGGTGAAGAAACCTCATTCGCATGTCATAGCCCACTAAGATAATAGACTAATTCAGCCAAACTCATGTCTATTATCCCCCTACCACACCAGTAACATCGCCTTCACACTAAATTATCTTGTGGCGATATGAGCAACTTACTAGCATGGCATTACCAATCCATGTCTTGTTGAAGGCTAAGGAGGTAAGATACAGTTCATACAGCAGGGAGAAGTAAACATCTATGGGGTACTTTGTCTATGTAATAGTCGATGTTTATTAAGACTTGATTAGCGTGGCCAACTAGTTCACTCTTAGGACACTTCACCAGTCTCTCATGGAAGTAGGGGCCAGCATAACATCAACAGCGTTGCGTTCCTTTAACCTAGCAATACGTATAACTACACGATGAGTACCTAATGCATCCTAAATAGCATGTACGTAGTCTCCTACCTATGCCTACATTATACTACACGGTTTAGTTTATAAAATCCTTAACTCATTCTTTTCACATCTAGACTCATGTCACTAGAATCAAAGCACAGGCTCTCGTACAAAAACTAAAATTTTCAAATAAAAATTAAACAAAAATATTGTTTTGAGCACTTAACATCACCAAAAGGAGTGTTGGTGCCAAGCTCCCTGAGGGGAAAACATTGTGAGTAAAACAATATTTGGGACAAACCCTTATCACACTTATTACACTATATAGCTAACAATCTAGATTTGAAAATTCTAAAGTTCTACGTTGGCCTCACAATTTAGCCTACTTCCTCTTCCCTTGCACAAGTTCATCACCTTAAAATTATCTCACACACCAATAATGGACATAAACTTAACAACAATCATCCTTTTTACAACAACATATTAACCAAAATTCATAATTTCGCGATTACTAATCCTGCATGAGAATAGTTTTGATGTTATGTTTCGTAGCTAGGTGCCAGGGGTTTACATTGCTCTCTGCTTCTCAGTTTTATGGTCGCATCTATTGACCGACTATAAGCCCAGAGTCACTATAAATACAATAGGTGGCCTGCACAGTGTCATGGCCTACAACAGATTTACGCTGGCTTATAGCTGCTCTAAATAATGGCTTATTGTTAAAGTGAACAATAACAACTTCCCTTGCAATGCCCCCTCCCCAAATTTTTTTGGTGTAATAACTCATTTCACATATACTAACTAAACACTTGGAGAATATGTTATCTAGTCTCGGAGGCCTACCTCTTGTAACCTGTCATATTATTTTCACCTTAAGCTTTACTGCTTTACGAATACGTATTTTTTATTATTCAATTGCCTTAGTTTTTCACTTTTTATTATAATAATCTAAAATTTTGATCTGGCATCATTATCAGTTGGTATGTAACAATCATTCATGTTGAGTTGAGTTTCTTCTATGGGCCTTGTGAATCAAGAGTACACATCTTAAGATATCTCCCTCTACTAAGGTTCTAATCAACCAAAAAAAAAAAAAAAAAAAGTAGGAGAGATGGCTGTCAGCGTTAGGGAGACTACCTATTGCTGCTGCTCGGAAGAGGATATAGAGAGGGGAGGAAGAACATTGGGGGAGGAGTTGAGATGAGTGAATGACACAATGATGAAAAAGAGTAGCAACCATTGTAAGAAAATGCAACATCAAACAGAGATTTTAGGAAAGAGAAGTGTGAAATTTTATTGAACCTACTATGCGTTTACTTGCCAAAAAGAATTTAACCCTTACTTTCTTTTACTTTCAACCACAAAAATACTGATACAAGCCTTAAGTTAGAAGAAAAACGAGAAAAGAATAGCAGCATGAGTTCAACTCACCTTTATTTCAACCAATAAATTCACCGCTGACATAGGTCCAACATTGAACCCCAAAGCGATGAGCCCAGGTGAAAGTTTGCAGTAAGCGACAAATATTAATACACCTGACGAAAAATCAAACAACCAAACAAACTCAAATAAATAAATTTTTAGGGTGTTAACTTTTTTGTGTCCTTGCTTTGGACTATAGAATGTCCATTTGTGGACGCAAACACGTGCCCTCAGTGTACAAACAGTGCATGCCAACCAGATGACGAGATCTACTACCTTCAATAATGTCATAATAATGTATTCTCAAGATAAAAAAGATAGTTCTTTCACACATGTGTTCTAAAAAATGTTTTAAAAATTGTTTCCGAGTTTCCTCTCATTAAAAATTTTGAAATATTTAAAATCGAACTTGAAATGGTTTATAAGGATGGCCTTTATGCAAGTTACCAACGTTGGGACTGAAACATAAGACTCATGGATGCAATAACAGGGATGTGACCAATATAATGGCGCATTCGCTCACATTGACATCTTCCTGTAAAAAATATTTTCCATGGACATAGCTTAAAATTAGCGATAGGTAGTGGCGTGGCCATTTTAGGAAATTCAAGCGAGGAGGTATGTTATGCACTGCTAGTTGGGCTTGGCAGCATAAAACTAGCCTTTGTAACTGACCAGGAGATGGGGGCAACTAGCTCAAGCAATTGTCTTTTGCTATTTTGACGTATCTTAGGAGGTTCCCTTCACCCTTCTCCACTGTAAAAGAAGAGCCCCCTTCCTCCTAGAGAGACTTTCAACACGTATAAAGAAGAGCATCCATTAGGCGCACTTCTCTTATATAACAAAACTTTTTCTTTAGGCTTTCCTTTGATAAGTTTTAACAAAAAGAAGGACCTTCAAGAGTTGTCTTTGCCAAAGTGGAATTGAGGTAAGTCCCAAGGGTTCAATATGCAAGATGATAACCGCATTTTCATTCCTTGTTTATTTCATGATTCACATCAGATTTGTAATCCTTGTTTCTTTTGTATAATATTGTAAAATTATGTATTAATCAAAGTGGCTAGCTAAATTTTTTGCTTTCCCTTTATTGCTTTCCTTAGCAAACTCTAATATCTACACATCATATTTAATAAGTTTAAAGCACTTGGCCCCTAATCCTTGCCATGTGTCATTACTAAGGGGTAAAGATAAATAACTCATAGCTATACCAAAAAAAGAAAATCCCTTAGCTCTACTATAGACAAAGAAACTGTAGAATTTAACTGAATGTCGTTAAAATATGGTCTAAATCAACATAAAGCAAGGAAGTAAAAAAATGTTAAAGTTTGGCGAAGTAGATTCACAAATTGAAAAATTGGAGGCAAGCAACACTCAATCTTGTGCTCTTTTTCATCAAAAATAATCTCAACATCCTTTATGGGAGGAAAGACTCACAAGCGATCTTCCAATGTCAGTGGCGCACAAAATTGCACGAAGAACATATGCAGTAGAAAAGCTATTGGTTAAAACTATTCCTATTAATAGAAGCAGAAACTAATAGATAGGGAATAAAATTTGTCAACTTTTTTTTTAAGCGCTGAATATTAGGAACTTAAGGGCTGTAAATTATTTCTAACTATGATGTTTTCCAAAGTACATGGAATCATCGAATTCAATAACAGAAAATCATGCAAGTAGAAGCCAGGTTCAAAGCCAAACCGAAAACAATAGTAGAAAAAAAAGAAGCCATACCTGGATCGAAAGCTCGGATGCACTAGTTAGCTAGGTATTCTTAAAAACCACCACTTAGGGATTTCATTAGGTTTGTCAAAAGATCGCTTACTCAAAGATGCTTAGTCAGATTTGTGAAAAACACTATAAAAAGCCTCAAACTGTGCTGAAAAATAAGTTAAAAGACGGATTACTTGCACTGATAGTTAAGATTTGTTAGCAAAGAGAACCGAAAGAATGAATGCCAATAGCCCCAAGATTGAACAAGTTACGCTCTAGGTGATCATTAAGGGCCACTTAATTAGATAAATCAAAAGCAAAAGCAAGGTAAAGTAGTCAAAGAGCGAACACACCTAGTATATCGTCCAAATAACTCGAATATGACTGAGGATGATACAATTTAGGTATTGTAGACATTGGGATTGTGAGTTGAATGCAGAAATACATAATTTGGCAATCGATTGACGATGATACGATTAAGGATGTATGACCAAAGAAGAGATGGATTGGGGAGGCGATGATGGGCTAACAGTGGAATTAATTTGGTCATCATCGCCTCCAATGATTAAGAAAGTTGAGGGAGATATTGCATTGAGCAGCTGCTAGTGGACAAAAATTTTTTCGAGGAAAAACAAATAAAATAGGACAAAATACTACACAAACATACCCTAACTTATTGAAAACTATTTGAAGAACCCTTGATTTTCAAAACTGATTTTGTGGTGCCTTAAATAATGATGAAATTATTTGTATGGCCCAATCCGGCCCGTGACATCAGCATTCCGATTGAATGAGCAGTTAATTTGAATTTTAGAAGTTAAAATCCATAATTACTCCTAAAGATATGATTCTTACATTATTTCCAATGGCCATTTGGTTTTCTTTTTAAATATAGCCCCATCCATGTTGTTTCTCCTTACATTCGCCTTTCCTTTTCCTTCCCCACTGCTCTTCTTTCTCCTTGCGTTCCTCATTCACCTTGCATTCCTCCTCCTTGCCCTTGCATTTGCCCTTCACAGGTGCTACTGGTGCTACTGTAATTTTGATTTCCATAAGTGAATTCATTGTTTTTCCTTCCACTACTCTATCCCTACTACTCTACCCATGTTGTTGCATGCCTTCGCTGATTTGGCTTATAATATCTTCAATTTTTATTTTTTTTTTTTTTGTCAGAAAGGAGTAGAAAGGTAAAATAAGGGGAACGTCATCCTCAAGGAGCAATCAGGTTAGTGAATTTGATGATGACTGCATATATCCAACATGTCCTATGCAAGGAACAAGGAAAGTATCCCATTCGAGCCAAAATCTGGGAATGGAAAACATAAGGTACTCACAATGTGACAAGTTGTTAAGTGGGTTAATGATGATGATGATATGGAGAGGAGAATTATAATGATGCTTACTGAAATCAAGAAAGACTTGTCAGAGTAAAGAATGTTGTTTGAGTTGATTAAAAAGGGATAAAGGATGGTTTACGTGCTCTTAATTGGTATTATTGTAGCACTTTACATTGTGGTGGTAGTTTGAAGTTCACTTCCTAATGTGATGGAGCTATTTTGTATATTGTAATGATAGAATGGAATGATTGAGTTGTTCCTGTGACTAATATAGATTGTAGCATACTTTGTTTAACATATTCTATTAAATTAAAACATACTCTGTTGTAGTTGAACATGAAAGTGCACTTTCTTACATGACAATTGCAAATAAGTTAACAACACATACTCTGTTAGACTAGAACATACTTTGTCTTACATCACAAAGTGTTATAAATTCTTCAGAAGTATTTCACTACAAAATAAAGCTTAACAAGCACAAGATTAATGATGGCTCTTGCTGCTTGAGATGATCCTAGGTCAGGTTGCTTGAGTTGCTCCAATTTGGCTACATTAGGTCGAAGGACATGCTAATGTGGATGGAGTTGCTATTGTTATAGAGGGAGCCGGCGCTGAAGTGCTTGGCTTTTGCTTCTTTGGCCTATCCCAAGGTTTAGAAACCCTGCCTCTTCTGGGTTTCGTCTTTCTCTTCTCTAGCAGTCTGCCATGTTCATTCCTTAGCCACCTATAAGTTACAGCATTATGACCTAGTTTCTTGGATGTTTCACACCTATTTAAAATTACAAATAAAGAAACTGCTATGAGTTACACATATTGGAAAGGTCAATAAACCATAATTTAAGGTGCCAAACCTAAGTTCTTTGTGTGGAATTTATATAACTGAGAGTCAAGTAAAGGGGTATTCAAGGACTGGCTTCTTTTATGCTCTGGTGGCCTATCTGTTTTCTTCTTAGCATAAGGGGTTCTAAGTCAGGTAAATTCCTCTTCTCTCACATTTGTGGAGCTGCAATAGGATGGACAATGTGGTTGTACAGATTTCCATATTTATCTACAGTAAAGTAGTCCTCAACATAATCTTCCAACTATTTCAACATCCTAAAAATACACCTTGCAGCATGTTTACAAGGGAGGCCATTGAGTTGCCATTTTCTATAGTCACAAAACCTATCTTGCAACCTCACTGTGAAGTTGGTATGCCCTTCACTAACATCAAACTCTCCTTGCCCTGCATGTACTAAATTTGTGCAGTTTCTACACTATCTTAATAAGCTTTTTATGCACATATGGGATAAGGTTATCATTACATTTTTGTGACCTTTTAAATCTCTTGACACAACTACTCCCAATGAGCTTCCTAATTTCCTTAAGGATGGTCAAGATAGGCAAACCTCTGAACTCTATAATTATATGATTGAAGTTTTCAACAAAATTGGTGGTATTGTCAGCACGTTTAAGATTGGCATCGAACTTAAAGTTATCCCATAGTTCTAACTTCTGATTGTCCCTCAACCAATGATAAGCAGCAGGGTCTTTCTCCCTGATTTTTTGATTGCTTTTTTATATACAAATAGGGCACAGGCATTTGTAGCAATGCAAAACCAAGACATGAAACCATACACTGAACAATAAACAACAGTATTGTGTTTAATCTATTAAAGTAACAAATAAACAAAACACAAATACACACAATTAGTCTCACAAGTGTGTTCTGCCTAGGCTTACTTGGATAAAGTAAAGCAAAATTTTTGTAGTAATGGGTGACAAGTGTTCTCCTCAAAGTAATTGGCATAACATTTCTCAAGGCCTTTATAATTCCCTGAATAGAAAGCAAGGGACAAGTAAGTGAAATAGCCTATACCTAAATGATAAAGTAGTTTGCAAATAAAATAATAGAGGCTTACAGTCTGTCAGACATTATGGTATACATGAACTGGTTCTCAACTACATCAAGTGCTCCTACTAGGCTAGAGAGAAAAAAACACGACTCCTCCTTATTTTCCTTCTCAACCACAACATAAGCTAATGAAAACTAGCCATTATTTCATCGAGAGCCATTATGATGGAGATCACCCCACTATAGACCAAGCTTAATTAGGAACCCCTGGTTTATAACATTTAGGCACTAGTCCAGGAGGTCTTAAATCAAGGTTTCAGTCCTATGGATCAAGTATGTATACCCATGAAGCCACTACTATGTCACTTGATCCTTTAAGCATTGGAGTTATTTTGAAGAGAAAATTAGCTCATCTTCTAGCTCACATTAAAGGCAGTAGATGATAAAAGAGCCACACCTTTTGATGCCAGCACAATAGCTCATTTAGCCAAGTAGTAGACCTTGCCCAATTTCCAGACCTATAGGTCTGGTTTTGGGAGTCAACTTTGACTCCACTTTATATCACTCTTTGGGCTCATTTAAGGAGATGAAAATGTGTCTAAACAAATATCCTGAAAGGCCCTGAAGTTGCTGAGTCAGATTAATTAGCATCAGCTCTTATCTAGCTCAAAATCACCAAAAATCCCTTTGATCCACTCGATTTCAAGCTGCTACCCACTTGCATTTGTCCCAAGTGATTATGAAGGTTGATGCCATACACTGCTGCAAAAGACCACCATTACAAAGGCCAGATCATGCATAAGCTTGATACCTCATTAATGCAAATTAGCAAGCTGAATAGGTGTCAATGATCAAGCTGCACCTACTGTTTCGGTTCTATTTTGTTTAAACTCATGCTATCGTTTTTAGTATCTCTTGTACTTTGATTAGCCATTGACAGAGGGAATGATGCTTAAAAGGCTAATACTCAATTGTATGAAGCAGTTATTGTTTAATAAAAGTTAAGTATACCTCCTTCGCTAAAATGTCCTTGATGGCTTATCCTATAATCCGGCCATTATAGGTTGTAATCTACTGAGTCTTGGTTTACTAGTTGTTGGTGTCTTATCCAGTTTGCAACAAAGGGCCCTTGTTCCAGCCTGGTGTGTGTGTCTTATCCAAGCTGAATCAGTTTTATATTATCTGCTTAAGTCTCCAATCAGTTATTCCAGTTCGATTCGAAGTGATTGTTTAGAGAGTTTTAGTTTTCCTGTACTCATATGTTGTTTTTACCTAATTACTCCATCATATTCAGTATCAAAGCTTAAGCTACTCTCCTAGGCCTAAACCTCAGCCACTAACACAACCCTCTGACCCAAACAGATAACCTATATAAGAACCAGTTACTATCTAGGCAAGGTGAGTAACAGCATGACCGTGGAAGAAAATTTTGAGGCCTCAATGAAGAATTATGAGAACTTGGAGAAGTAGAATGAGAATCTCAAAAGGAAGATTGGGGAATCCCTTAAGAAAAAAAGGAGTTCCTTGCAATTTGATGTAGCTAGCTCTTCAACTCCCTCACATGGAGAGTTTGAGAGCCTAGAGAACCCTTTTGGCACCTCCATTGAAGATGATTCTAAACCAAGGAATAAAATAGGCAAAAGGCATCATTACCATGAGACTAGCTTTGATATCAAAATAAAGGCTCCAAAATTTAAGGGAAGACTTAACCCTGATGAATTACTTGACTGGCTGCACAGAGTTGAGAAGATCTTTGATTACAAAGACATTCTAGAAGACAAGAAGTCAAGTTAGTGACTTTTAGACCGAGGAAATATGCATCACTCTAGTGGATTAACTTATGTACCAAGAAAGCTAAGAAAGGGAAGAACAAAATCAAGGCTTGGGCCAAGATGAAATCCAAGCTTAAGAATAGGTTTTTAACCCCATTTACCTTTAGGACAGCTACTCTCAACTACATAGTTTAACTTAAGGAACTATGATTATTGAGGAGTACACTCTAGAGTTTGAAAAATTCTTTCATAAAATGTGATTTACAAGAACCTAAGGACCAGACTACAGTGAGATACCTGAGTGGGCTTAACCCTAGGTATTCTTGTGTTGTTGAACTGCAACAGTATACTACTTTTGAGGATGTTTGTATGTTGGCTCACAAAGTTGAGCAACAAAAGAAACCTAAGGCAGCGAAGAAAGATCCACCTAAATCCTTTCCCATAACCCAACCTTTCAACAGGGGAAGTACTCAACTGACTCTTAAGCCCACTGGCAACTCATCCCATATTGCTAAAAAGACCACAACTCCACGAAAGAAATCCCTACCTGGTAATAATGCTAACAGGAGATATTATAATAGTCATGGTTTGGGGGACATAGCCTTTGACTATCCCAATATAAGGGTGATTACCTTGGCAAAATATCAAGCTACCCAGGAGGAAGAGATAGAGGATGAAAGGGAGGTTTGCTTAATGAAAGAGCAAGAAGTATAAGAGGTGGTTGCTAAACAAGATGAGGCAGAGATGCTATTGATTAGGAAAGCCCTCAAATGTCCATAAAAGCGCCAAGGATGAGTAAAGAGAGAACATTTTCCACAGCAAATGTACCTTCTAAGGCAAGGTCTGGTCGTTGATCATACATAATGAGAGCTGCTCTAATTTGGCTTCTACCACTCTGATTATGAAGCTTAGGCTACAAACTTCAGCTGCTCAATTAAGGTAAGGGTTTGCAAGTTAATTCTAGGTGCTTAGTTGCTTGCTCACTTGGCAAGAGTTATTTTGCTGAAGTGTGGTGTGACATAATACCCATGGATGTATGTCATATGCTATTTCGAAGACCCTGGTTGTTTGACTGGAGAATAACTTATGATGGTCACTTGAATACCTATTCATTCACTAAGGATGGTAAGAGAATAACTCTTTTCTTATTTAGCTCCACAACAATGGCCTAAACACAAACCTTCTAAAACTTATGACGAAACTGAAACATTTCTTACCCTTGTGGAGCCTACACTCAAGGCTTCACAACATGAGTTTAGACCTTTTAAGAAATGGATTCTCTAAACCTATTCTAATATAAAAGAGACCCATCCTTTACCACCATAAGCCAAATCCATCCTTGAGCAGTATGCACATGTTTTCCCTGAGGAGATTCCTCATGGCCTACCTCCTAAAAGAATTGTCTAGCACCATATTGACATGATTTTAGGGGCGATTTTGCCTAACAAACTAGCGTACAGAATGAACCTAAAAGACACTTAGAATGTGCAAGGACAGGTGGAGCAATTGGTGGCTAAGGGAATGGTGAGAGAGACATTGAGCATATGTGTTGTGCCAGCCTTGCTTGTTCCTAAGAAAGATGGGAGCATGAGGAAGTATAGGTTGTAGAGCCGTTAATAAGATAACTATCAAGTATAGACATTCTATTCCAAGGCTAGAAGGCATGTTAGATGAGCTCTGTAGGTCTAAAGCTTTCTCTAAGGAGGATTTCAGGAGAGAATACTACAAGATCAAGATCAAAGAGGGTGATGAATGGAAGACTGCTTTCAAAACCAAGGGATGTCTGTATGAGTGGTTGGTTATGCCTTTTGGCATATCCAATGCACTTGGTACTTTCATCAGGCTGATGAACCATGTGTTCAGACCCTTTATAGGCAGAATTATTGTTGTGCATTATGATGATATCCTAGTCTGTAGCAAGATAGAAGAGGACCGTGCCGAACATCTTAAGTAAGCGATTTAGGTCCTAGAGAGCGAGAAGCTCTATGGCAATCTCAAGAAGTTCACCTTCTTTACTTAGGAGGTTACTTCTTTGGGTACATAGTTACTGCTAATCGAATCGAGGTGGATGAGAGCAATGTGGAGGCTATTAGAAACTGGCCAGTTTTTAAGGGCATCTATGATGTGATTTTTCACGGGTTACCTTCATTCTACAGGAGCTCCATCAAGAACTTCAGCACCATGATGGAACCCATGCCTAAAGTGATTAAGGGAAATTCATTCAAGGGGAATTCCAAGGCCCAATAGGCCTTTGAAGAAATCAAGAACAAATGGACTCAAGCATTAGTTCTGGCATTACCATGCTTTGAGGAGGTATTTAAACTAGCGTCTCATGCCTCGAGCGATAGGCATTGGAGGGGTTTTGACTCAAGAAGGCAGACCTTTATCCTTCTTCAATGAGAAGTTGTGTAACTCTAACAGCAAACTTTACATATGATAAGGAATTCTATGCAATCATCAGGTGCTTGGAGCATTGGAGTGATTACCTCATTGCTTAAGAGTTTATCCTTCATTCAGACCATGAAGCATTGAAATATAGCAGGGACAAACACAAGCTTAATGCCAAGCATGCCAAATGCATAGAGTATCTTTAGGCTTTTCATTTCACAGTCAAACATAAATTAGGGAAACTAAATCAAGGAGCTGATGCACTATCTAAGAAACATCACCTCCTATTTCAGCTTGAAACTTGTGTTTTGGGTTTTGAGCATCTCAAGTCCTTGTATAAAGATAATAAGGTCTTTAGGGAGTTATATGAGTACTGTAAGTAGAAGCCCAAGGGAGAGTATCTGATTCAGAATGGGCATTCATTCAAGGGAATAAGACTGTATGTTCCCAAGGGTGGAAGAAGGGAGCAACTGATCGGAGAAGCTCATGGAGGAGTTCTACTTAGCAACTATGGAGAAAACAAGACGACATCAAGCACATTAGTAGTGACCAGGTATGACTAAAGATGTCCAGGATATCCTCAAGAGATGTGCTACTTGCCAAATAGCCAAGACCCACTCCCTGCCTTAAGGGTTGTACACACCACTTCCTGTCCCTATTGGCCTTTGGACATATATGAGTATTAACTTTATGCTAGGTGTACCAAGGGCACAAAGAGGGAAAGACTCAATCTTTATGGTTGTAGACAGATTCTCCAAGATGGTTTATTGTATAGCCTATGCCAAGACCAATGATGTTGTTGAAGTTGTTGAGCTCTGTTTCCCACAGAATTGACGGCCAAACTGACATCACCAATAGGACCCTTGGTGCCCTCCTAACAGTGATAGTAAGGTCAAGCTAAGACCTGGGATCTCCTATTAGCCCATGTACACTTTGCACATAACAGAGCACTATATAGGACGATCGGCTTATCACCTTAAAGGACAATATATGGTCTTGACCCTTTAACTCTAGGGGATTTGGCCCCAGGAGCCATTGAAAGAAGACCAAGTGTAGAGATAGAGAAGAGGGTCAAGGAAATCTAAGAGCTGTATGATAAAGTAAGGGAGAAGATTAAAAGAAGTAATGCCAGCTATCAGTCCAATGCAAACAAGCATAGAAGGAAGGTTGTCTTTCAGTCGAGGGACCTAGTATGGTTTCATTTGAGGAATGAAAGATTCCCATAGAAGGCAACTTATAAATTAAGCCTAAGAGAAGATGGTCCATTTGATATCCTAGAGAAGATCGATGGCAACACATATAGAGTTGGGTTACCAGGAGAATATAGGGCTTCAACCACCTTTAGCATGGCAGACTTGAGCCTTTATTTAGATGGTGCAGCCATGAGAATCTGAGGTCCAATCCACTTCAATGAGAGGAGGATGATTAGGATTACCCCATTGCAGAACAAGCTTAATTAGGAACCCCAGCTTATAATATTCAGGCACTAGTCCAGGAGGTCTTAAATTAAGGCTTCAGTCCTATTGATCAAGTACGCACGCTCACGGAGCCACTGCTGTGTCACTTGATCTACCAAGCACTGGAGTTATTCTGGGGAGCAACTTAACGTATTTTCTAGCTCGCATTAATTGCAGTGGATGATAGAAGTTGCCCCATCTTTTGATGCCAACACAAGAGCTTATTCAGCCAAGTAGGAAACCCTACCCAATTTAAAAACCTACAGGGCCAGTTTTAGGAGTTAACTTTTACTCCTATTTGTAGCACTTTTTGGGCTCATTTAAGGAGATGAAAATGTCTCTAAAATATTATCCTAAGAGGTCTTAAAGTGGCATAGCCGGGTCAATTAGCATAAACTCTTATCCAGCTCCATATCACCAGAAATCCCTTTGATCACTAGATTTTAGGCTACTGCCCACGTGCATTTGCCGGCAATTATCAAGGTTAAGGCTATAAATTATTGCAAAATACGATCATTATTAGGGCTAGATTATGCACAACCTTGACACCTCATTAATGAAGATTAGTAAGTTGAATAGGTGTCAAAGATCAAGCTACATCTATTATTTAGGTGTTGTTTTACTTGAACTTATGCTGTTGTTTTTAGTATCTCTTATACTTTGATAAGCCATTAAGAGAGGGAATGAAGCTTGGTTTGAAAGCCTAAGTTTCACTTATATGAAATCAGCTGTTGTTGAATGAAAGTTGAGCATAGCTCCTTCCGTTTTATTTTTTTTTTTTCAAAGAGCACATTTGCTTTATAATGGGTGCCAACGCTTATGAAATGTAGAACTCAATTTAAGGTCAATATTTCTACTCACTGGTCGTAGACAAAGCTAGCATTAGGAGCTTATGTTCTCTACTCTTAGGAGCGTACATCTCATAACCTATCACATTTTTTCTGCTTTATGATTTACCTAATTTAATGCTAGCAAAATCGGGCCTAATGTTCACACCAATCTTTTTTATCATGCTAGTAAACAAAAAAGATCACAACCCTAGCATTCTTATTCAGTAATGTAACAAACAGTATACACACACCTCATCATGATGCTTTCAACCAATTGCCAAATAGTATCTAAGAAATGCATCCATAGTCTTGAAAACATTCACACTAATTTAGAGGCATTCAACCAAAATAGATAAGGCATAATTTTTACCTACTAGATCACAAATATTTTAGCTTAGTTTCTTCCACTGGTCACCAAAAACAAGGGTACATAGATTGAAGTCTATTATGTCTACTAAAAGGGATGGCTTATAGTGAGGCGACCATCTACTGGTGTACTCATGTACTACTGTAGTCATGAAGAGAAGATAGAAAGAGCAAGACTTGTGATGTATGCTGAATCAGTGAGCTTGGCTAGAACCAAACCTAGTAACTCCACATGGAAGATATGACCTAGTATAAAGGAGAACAACTCCACCAACCAAGATTGGAGGTCCACCATTAACCTTCCTAAAGCTGGAGCACTGGAAGATCAGATAAAGGACCAACTCCTGAACAACACAAGTATTGGATAAAGTTTAGATGGATTTAGAGTGAGTTTGCTTAAACCAGCAACTAAGGGTTTTCATATATCATAATCTGCTGTTTATAGGTGAAAATAAGGCTTATACACTCAGCCTCAATCATGAGATCAATGGTCATAATATAAACCAACTTAAAACTAAAATAACAAACGGTTTGAATTAGATAGCCTAAAATAGCAACTAGAGCTGATCTGTGACACCTAATTATATTGCTAATCTCCATTAATGAGGTGTCCAGCCCTTATAACATCCAAGTACTGCTAATGATGGTCTTGGGAAGCAAAATACAGCTGCTGATCAAGTGATTAGGCTGGCAATCAGCAAAGGACAGGACAGTACCCTGAAATCCAGTAGATCAACTATTAATGATGGTCTTGGGGAGCAAAATACAACTACTGATCAGGTGATTAGGCCGATAATCATCAAAGGACAGCACCCTGAAATCCAGTGGATCAAAGGGTATTTCCAGGATGTTTGAGCTGGTTAAAAGCTGAGGTTGGGGGATCTGCTCCTGCAACATTAAGGCCTCACTTGATAAATATTTAGACATATTTTTAAGTCCTCAAACATGCCAAAATGAGCTGCTAAGTCGAGGCAAAAATAACCACTTAAAACTACGGCTGCTACAAAACTGATCTACGGCTACTACTAGATTGTTTTAACTAAAACTCAAGCAACCTTTATCATTTTGATGGCTGGTTTAGGTGTAAATAAATAAGCTAGGCTACTATCCAAAGAGGGATGATGCTACTTGACTAAAAAATGAGTCACCGTAGCCATTGGAGCAACTGAAATGCACTGATCTTCTAATAATCCTTATTGAAATGGAACTAAACTAGGCTACTAGCTAGCTCAAAATGACTTGTTTATGCTCGTAAAGAACTTAGGCCATCTAGTATAGCAAGGACCTCCATAGACAAGCATCAAAATTGCACCATTTTCCCTTACAAAACTAATCCTTGTGGTGATCAATAAGCATGGCTTTCCCATTCTCTGGCTGAGTGTCTTGAACTATCGCCTAAACTACATCAACTTGTTTATGGGATTGGAGAGATTAGTGACTGCCATGGAGAGGAAGAGGAGCACTAACTGTAGCAATAAAATATAATGTAGAAGAGAGAATTTGGGAGGGAGAAACGTAGAATTATATATATATTTTTTCTAACTAGCTGTGCAAATACTTGGGGGAAAGAATTTAGCTCCTGATCTGTCTTTTCTCTTTAGCTCTAAAAATGTTGAGCTAAGGCTTGGCTATAAAAAGAAGGATGAAATTACAAGGGTTAGCTTGGCCCAACTTGACGTCAACTGATAAATTCATGACTAACATAGTGCAAATATCGGGCCTGAAACCTATGAGTCCAATAAAAGTTTACACAAATCAAGTTGCATTATGGAACTTGATAAAAAGTTAACAATCAAATAAGTTAAAAATATATAAAATTTGGGGTGCTCTGCTTTACCCCGAGAAAAGAATTTTCTTACTGAAACGTCTTACCTACCTAGTTGCTTTAATAGTTTTGGATACTTGAAGCACATTTCTTGTTCTGTCTCCCATGTCACCTCAGACATGCTATGGGTAGCCCAAAAAGCCGTCATAAGAGGTATGGCCTTCTTGCAGAGTTGTTATTTTCATCTATCCATAGTTTTAATCAGTTGTTCTTAGTAGATCAAATCATGATAAAGATAGATAGGTTCTGGTTTGACAACATAAGAAGGCTTGGAGATATACTTTTTAAACCAGGACACATAGAACACATTACGCACCTTTTCACATTTCTCTAGGCATTATATACACCATGATATCATCCATAAAGACGACTATGAACTGATCCCAATAGGGATTGAATGCTTAATTCATGTGGTCCATGAAGGCAACTAGGGTATTATAAGTCTAACAAACATCATCACGAACTTATAGTACATGTCATGGGTTTAAATTCCATAAGCCATGCATGGTTCTCCAAAATGGGGAGCTGGTGGTAAGTCAAAATAGAGGTTTATCTTAAAGATAAATCTTATTTCCATTAGTTAACCCAATAAGTTGTCAATTCAAGGTAGCGGACATCAATTCTTAATGGTTATTTTATTTAACCCCCTTTAATTAATACAAAATCTCAATCTTTATTCCTTCTTATTCACAAACAAAACTAGACCTCCCTAAGCCGAAGTGTTGGGCATGATGTACCCTTTCTCTAGTAATTCCCTTAACTAGGTCTTAAGCTCCTTAAGTTCAGCAGAGGCCATCATGTACGGAGTTTTAGACTTCAGGGTTGCTCCTAGCAGGGTCGTCAGAAAACTCCACTTTCCTTGGTCGGGGCACGCGAAGAATCTTATGAGGAAACATAGCAATGAAGTCATTGACTATTGAAGCATCATACGAAGATGGTTTAGTGATCATCGTTTTGGCAAAAGCCCACTTTGCCTAACTTAAAAGTTGCGAGCCTTTAGTGTTATCAACTTAATCCTTTTCCTCACAATTCTTCCCCAATACACTACTCTATTCTGATTTGGTCCCATCATGTAAACTTTTGCTTTTTACAGAGTCCATCACCAATATTACCTCAAAATTGGTTGACTAAAATTTGTAGAGATAAGGTAGGAACTCCTATTCCTCAATTAAAAGAGGGCACTATTTATATAACTGACCATAATTTAGGGTATCATTATTACAACAGGCCACGGGTAGTACTGGGCTTTCTAGTCTAGGTATCAACCCTAAAGTCTCTACCACTGTAGTTAGCATAACTTTCCACTAAAATCCAACGATAGAGTAACTAGATGAACTTTAAAAGAGAAAGTAACAGTTACCACACTAGGAACAACCTTTCTATCCTTACGCCACATCATATAAACTTTGTCTGCTACGTTGTGAAGTGGTGAGTTAGGTGCCCTTAGTAAGTTATGTGGGAGTGCTCAAGGCGGGTTAGATTGATTTCTTAGCTTCTCACCTTATTGCCCACCACTGTTCTTTTATTGCTCCCCACGTCACCTAGTGTCATTTCTTCTTCGCTTATTTGGGGATTGCGGCATTGTGTAATCATTGATTTGATTTGAAGACTTCCACAGCTATAACAGTCTTATCCTTGGCAAAGGAAACTCATGACCTTACCACCCAAGTTTTTCACATGTGTTACAGATTTGACCAGTTGCAAGGTATGGGACTTGTACCACATCAGTTGTATGGGCAACTGATGAGGGGTTTATGAACCAAGTGGACTCTCTCTCCTAATAGGCTAGTCTTTTGGGATGAGTTCTCCTGTTTGGTCTGTAACAATTGGTATCAGAGCCAACTCGGAGTGATGGCCCACGGAGTGGTGGCCTGAAGGAGCCAGCCGTGACCAACGAGGACTCGGAGTGGTGGCCTGGGGGAGCCAGCCGTGACCAATGTGGTCGTGACCAATGAGGACTCGGAGTGGTGGCCCACAGTGTAGTGGCCTAGGAAAGAGCCAGCTGTGACCAACGTGGCCGTGACCAACGAGAACTCGGAGTGGTGGCTCACGGAGTGATGGCCTGGGAAAGCCAGCCGTGACCAACGAGGATGTTGGCCCTTAAGGGGGTCGAATGTTACAGATTTGACCAGTTGCAAGGTATGGGACTTGTCCCACATCGGTTGCATGGGCAACTGATGAGGGGTTTATAGACCAAGTGGACTCTCTCTCCTAATAGGCTAGTCTTTTGGGATGAGTTCTCCTGTTTGGTCTGTAACAACATGCCCCACAACTTTTCCCATACCTATAACCCCCTCAGTCTGACTACCATATGGGTTATACTGCTACTGTAATTCACCTTATAGTTTGGGTTTCTTCTACTAGCTATGGAGATTCTGGTGATCCCTTTGATCCTCTTTTTGCCCTTAAATTTCGGCATCGTTCCCCATAAAATGCTCTCTTGTTCACAAATGTCCATTCCACACTCATCATTATGTCATCCATTATATAAAAGGAGTCATACGTTCGATTCAAAATCCTGTAGATGAGATTATGATGAAGTCCCCACCCAAACTGATGCATTTTTGGCTCCTTACTTGCATCAAAGGTCAAGGTGAACTAGGAAAATTCCATAAATTTAGAGGCATACTGCATCATACTCATCTTATCTTGTTCTGACAATACGAATTCTGCTTCCTCTACGTTTTGTAGAAACTTCTGCTGGAAGCATTCCCTGAAGATCTTCTTCAACTATTTTACTCAAAGCTTGGCTCCTGTTTGTATATCCTTTATAGTTGTCCACCAAAGGTCAGCCTCCCCCCTTAAGTAATGCCTATCCATTAATTTCTTTTTTTGGGCAAAGAAGGGCATTAAATAGGTTTCGCTTCTCCCAAACCCTTAATTTCTTGAGCATGCCAGAACCATCCTCTTCTGCGTTTTACTGCTTTGGCCTGGTAATCATCAAAAGTTGCTCGTATTGTGATACAGTAGACAGGAGAGATAATAATGGAGAATATCTCTCGAGGCTGCTGATCAATGTGACAGTAACAAATGAGAGTTTAGAGAGAGAGAGTGAATGAGCGCAATCCAAGGAATTTTTGTTATTCATTCCCCTTTCACATACCTGAGCCTTTTATAACCACAGGAATAAAAAGGTATATGTGCTGGCAGAAATGCAACTAATCATGTGGCTCCCCCTAACCACCAATTTGCAATAAAAAATAGAAAAATAGCTAAATGTGCCATTTTCCTACATCATATACATCCCCCCTTTCAAAAGACTTGTCCTCAAGTCTGTTGCGCGCAGAAATCAGGAAATTGTTCCTCGATGGCTGCAGCGTCCTCCCATGAAGCCTCAGATTCTGGTTGACCCTCCCAAAGAATAAGATAATGAACTACTACTTTGTTATGCTGCTTCACTAATTTTCTGTCCAAGATAGCAGCAGGCTTCAGAAAGTGGTATGGGGAGCACCTTGCAAAGCAGTAGCGATGTGAGGTTTGGCAGGGAGTATGCCCTTGAATGACTTTAGCTGAGAAACATGGAAGGTAGGATGAATCTTGACCGTTGCAGGCAAGTTGAGTGTATAAGCCACCTTGCCAACCAACATCGTAATCTGAAAAGGACCAAAATACTTGGGACTCAACTTGCTATTTTCGTTCTGTTGGACTGACCCTTGCCTGTAGGGCTGCAGCTTCAACCACACCCAATCTCCCCCTTGGAAAGTCCTGTCACTTCTATGTTGATCCGCCAATACCTTCATGCGATGTTGTGCCCGCAATAAATGAAATTTGAGCAATTGAATCATGCATTCGCATCGAAGCATAGTTCTGTCCACCAAGGCATTCTTAGTCTCCCCTGGAAGATAAGGCAAATGGAGGGGCGGAGGCTGATTGTATAAGATCTCAAAAGGAGTAAGTTGGACAGAAGTGTGAAAGGTGGTGTTATACCACCATTGAGCCACAGGGAGCCATTTGCTCCACTCCCAGGGTTCTTCAGTAGTCATACACCGTAAGTAAGTTTCCAGAGTTCGATTGAGGACCTCAGTCTGACCATCAGTCTGAAGGTGGTATGCAGATGACAGAAGGAGTGAGGTGCCCTGTATGGTAAACAAAGCCTGCCAGAATTGGCTAAGAAAAATGCTATCGCAGTCACTGACTATACTTTGGGGCCAACCATGATTTTTAAAAATATTGTCCAAGTAAGCTTGAGCAACCTCAACAGCAGTGTAGGGATGTTTTAGTGCAATAAAATAGGCAAACTTACTTAGCCTGTCAACCACTACTAAAATGACTTGGTACCCAAAGGATGTAGGGAGTCCCTCAATAAAGTCCATAGAAATATCTTGCCAAACTTAAGTGGGGATAGGAAGTGGTTGTAAAAGGCTAGGAGAAGTAGCCGTGTCATACTTGTAAGCTTGGTAAGTCACACAAGTCCTGATATGATGTTGCACATCTTTAGTCAACCCCTTCCAATAAAATAGCTGCTGGATTCTTCTGATGGTAGCATCCGTCCCAGAATGTCCTCCAGTGGGGGAATTATGCACCCAGGTAAGAATTTTGTCTCTTAAGTCACCATCTGGCCCCAGGACTAACTTGCCTTTCTTCCTGAGATACCCGTCCACTAACTGGTAATGCTTATTGAGCTTTGTTGTTCCCTGGACCATTGCTTACAAAAGAGGGTCAAGTGCATAACTAGCCTTTATAAGTGATGACATATCTGATTGAACTACTGAAATGGCCAAGCAAAGCACCTCTGCACTAGGGAGTCTAGATAAGGCATCTGCTGTCACGTTCTCTGCCCCCTTCTTATACTGAATCTCATAAGTATGCCCCATAAGTTTAGATAGCCACAACTATTGGAGAGGTGTAGTCACCCTTTGCTCTAAAAGCCACTTGAGGCTCCGTTGGTCAGTCCGAATAATAAACAGTTGACCCGTGAGATATTGTTGCCACTTCTGAACAGCAAACACCAATGCCAACAATTCTTTCTCATACACAGATAAATGCTACCATTTAGGACCTAGAGTCTTGCTAATAAAGGTGAGAGGGTGCTTATCCTGCATTAACACAGCTCCTATACCATGAGTGGAAGCATCAGTTTCTACGATGAATGTTTCAGAAAAATCTGGTATACCCAAGACAGGGGCATTTGTCAAAGCTTCCTTGACGGATACAAAAGCATTTTGAGCATCGTCACTCCACACATAAGGACCCTTCTTGAGTAAAAGGGTCAGAGGTCGACAAATGCTAGCATAATTTCGAATAAACTTCCTGTAATACCCAGACAACCCCAGAAAGCTCCTCAACTGTTTGATATTCTTGGGTACTGGCCAATCCCTGACAGCTTGGATTTTTGCTGGGTCAGTTTCTACCCCCTGGCCAGAAATAAAAGGGCCTAAATATTCCACTTTAGCCATAGCAAAAGAACACTTGCTCTTCTTAGAAAACAACTGCTGCTGCCGCATGATATTAAAGACTGTTTTTAAATGCTGAATATGGTCAGCTATGGTCTTGCTGTACAAAAGTGTAGTTCATGAGGCTTTGAAAAGTGGCAGGTGCATTTAAGAGTCCAAATGGCATTACCAAAAACTCAAAATGACCATGGTGTGTTTTAAATGCAGTCTTCATCACATCCTCTTCATGCATTCGAATTTGGTGATATCCGGACCTTAAGTCGATTCTGGAGAACACCATAGCTCCAGCTAGCTCATCCATCAACTCCTCGACCACAGGTATAGGAAATTTATCCTTAATTGTATGCTTATTTAATTCCCTGTAGTCAACACACAATCTCCATGTACCATCCTTTTTGCCTACCAACACCACAGGGCTAGCAAAGGGGCTAGAGCTATGTTGAATAACTCCCTTATCCAGCATTTCCTGCACCAGATTTTCTATAATGTCCTTCTACCTCAGTGGGTACCTGTATGGTCTTATAGTGAAAGGGTTAGTCCTTTGTGCTAGAGGAATTTTATGGCCAAATGATCCCCTGTTAGGTGGTAGCTCCCGAGGCTCAGTAAAAATATCTGCATATTGCTGCAGTAAGCTCTGCAATGGTGGATAATCCTGTGTCTCCCTGGTCATTTCCTGTAAACTACAAAGGCTTGGCTTCTCCCCTTGGCTTCCCACGATTTAAATCATGCATAGTTGTGGACTATGAACTAGCATCTTCTGCAGTTGTCCTTTACTCATTATTTGCACCCTTTTTCCCTTCATGCCCCTCAAGACATGGTCCTTTCCCATATAAGTGAATTCAAAATGTAATTTTTCGAAATTCCATCTAACTGTCCCTAATTGACTCAACCATTGAACACCTAGGACCATGTCATAGCTGCCCAAGGGTATAATCAACATGTCAGTTTCAAAAATAGCATTGTGCATCTTCCATTTAAATCCCTTGCAAACATATAGGCATGGTAGCTTATATCCATCAGCCACTGTAATAGTCTAACCTGCTATTTCTTTCAGCCTACAACCTAACTTCTCAGCAAGTGAAATATCCAAGAAATTATGTGTGCTGCCTGAGTCAATCAGAATATGTAAGGGTGTTTTACCATACAGCCCTGTAACTTTCATTGTTTGAAAGTTGGGACACCCACTTAAAGCATGCACAGAGATTTGGGGTTGATCCTCTTCCATTCCACCTATGCCTTGAGCAGGTTCCTATGCTAGTTCAGCAGTCTCCTCATCTTCTTCGCCCGGTATTTCAATAAGGAAGAGCTGAGTTTTCTTATTGTTGCACCGATGTCCCCTTTCATAGGGCTGATCACAGAAGAAACAAAGGCCCTTTGCTAATTTCTCTGCTCTTTCTGCTGAAGTTAAGATCCTGGGTTTTACTTGAGTGTTTGGGGTATGGGTGGGGTTGGCCTTGAATTCGATAGAGTTGGGAGTTGGTAGTAGAGCTTTGTGTGAGGGCACTTTTTGTGGGGTAAAGTGTTTGGGTTTTTCTGGAATTTTGAGTGCTTGAATGGTGGCTTCCTGCAGTCTAGCATATTTAACAGCTTCTGGTAATGTCTTGGGGTTAAAAGCCCTGGCAAAATGCTTGATATTGTCATCCAACCCTCCAATAAAACTATCAACAAAATAATAATTGGGAAGTGAGGGGTTCTTAATCAGCATCAATGATTTCAGCTCTTCAAATTTTTCTAAGTAGTCCTCAATTGGTCCCTCCTGCTTCAGTTTATTAAACTCCTCCACTACATGACTGCCTAACTCATCTCCGAATCTGGCACATATATCAACCACAAAGTCTTCCCACAGTATAGCTTGCCTTCCCAAAGCATAACCACTATATCATGCCTCAGCTTTGCCTATCAAGTATAATGAAACTAACTCCACCTTATGCTGGGATGGAGTTTTGCACAGATTAAAATATTTAGAGCACTTTTTAACCCATCCCCTGGGGTTCACACCATCAAATGGAGGAAACTCTATTCTCGAATTAAACAACGTTGATCTAGTGGAATTTTCAACCTCTGCTTTTTTGTTACTCGCCTCAGATCCTTTATCCGCAATCAAAATGTAGTTGGGCATTTCATCAAGGTCTTTGTCCCCATCACCACTAGAAGGGAAAACATAGGGGGTCTGTTTACCTTGGTGAACACGAATCTCCTTAATTTGATTCATCATTTGGTTGAAAGCTTGCTGTTGCTGCTCGATCTTCTCATTTTGAGCAGAAATTTACAGGTTGAGTTATTGCTGTTGCTTAGTAAATTGTCTTGCCAGATTTGTCTGCTGCTCCAATAGGTTTCGCAGAACATCCTCCATGGATAACCCGCCTTGCTGTGATTGAGCTGCCATTTTCCTGGTTGAAGGCGTCAGCTCGTTCCCAGGTGACGATAGTGGTGCTATGATACCAAATGATACAGTAGACAGGAGCGATAATAATAGAGAATATCTCTCGAGGCTGCTGATCAATCTGACAGTAACAAATGAGAGTTTAGAGAGAGAGAATGAATGAGCGCAATCCAAGGAATTTCTGTTATTCATTCCCCTTTCACATACCTGAGCCTTTTATAACAACAGGAATAAAAAGGTGTATGTGCTGGCAGAAATGCAACTAATCATGTGGGTCCCCCTAACCACCAATTTGCAATAAAAAATAGAAAAATAGCTAAATGTGCCAGTTTCCTACATCATATTGCAATTTCAATTGCTCACTGTATCTTTGTAACTATTCCCTTATTTCAGAAGCACTTCCAGTAGTAGAAGAGCAGCGAGTTCCGCCCACTTGTCTGGTTGTTCTCTTATAAAGTGCTTGAGCTTGTTATTTTAATTCTCATACAGAGTGCATCCTATCTTGCTATCAACCTAGCAGTATAATCCTCCAGGTTGGATTCTGGTTCAGTATTAAGACACTCTAGGTTTGCTTTCTCTTTTCTTGACATGTTGTTTAATGTGAAAAGAAGAAGAGGAAAAGTCTAGTTTCTATTCTAGGATGAACATTCTTACTTTGATATTATCCTAGTGCTTATGCTACATCATTCACATTTAGAAATCTCATCAGCATAGATTAACATTCAAACATCACCATTCACATATCTTATAAACCTAAGCGTGACCATTAGCAGAAGCAATAAGTTTACAATACTGAAACATTGGGCTGTTGCCCAACTCACATCCCATCTGCAGATTAAGCACCATGTTCATCATTCACATTTTTTATTCCAAGTTAAGTAATAAAAAATTATTTATTCATAATTTTAATAAAAAGAATTCATAACTGTGAACGTGTAATACAAATAAAAAGTATCCTACACCATAGTAATAGCACATTTCATATTAGGAGGGTGCTCCTAACTAAGCAACATTATTAATATACACCTGAATATAAAGAAAATACAAATATGAATTTTAATATACCAAATTCTATGTGTTCAATCATTACGTGACAGAAGGTTCTATAAAGAAACTAGAACCCCTTCTAATCTTCTATCGTGAAGAGTTAGTTCTAGTTGTGGTTAATGTTGGGGTTCGAGCTTAGGCTCAGGAAAAACTGGTGGTGGTGAGCTTTTATTAGGCTCCTCTTGTGCTTCCTTGTCAGTTTCTATCTGTATAGCGTTGCTTTTACTTGGATCTCCTGTAGATGTACCCTCATGATTGTCTTCAAGATTCTCCCTAGCACCCCCTTAAAGATATTCCCTATGGTCTCCTTCTATCTCTCTTAAGGATCACCCTTTTGCTCTTCAACTTCCCCATGTTTCCACTTCAACATCTTGTTCACCCTCAGAATCAATTGCTATTCCCTAATCCCCATCTCCCTATTCCTTGAGGTTGGAATGATTAGTATCCGACTCCTCCAAAATAAGTAGAGGCATATCATGGGATAAGGGTGAAGAAGCCTCATTTGCAGGCCATAGTCGATAACATGATGGACTAATTCACCTAAACTCATGTCTATTGTCCCCTATCACACCAATAACATCTTATTCACACTAAATTATCTTATTCCGTTACAAACAGCTAGCTTCCTAGCATAGTATTACCATTCTATGTATTGTTTAAGGGTAAGGAGGTAAAATATGGTTCATATGGCTGGGAGAAGTAAACATATATGGGTATTTTGTCTATGTAATATTGGATGCTTATTAAGACTTGATTAGTTGACACTTCGCTGGATTCTGATGGAAATAGGGGCCACCATAACATCAATAGCATCGTGTTCCTTCAACCTAGCAATACGTATCACTATAAGATGAGCACCTAATCATCCTAGATAACATGCAGGTATTCTCCTACCCATCCCGACACTTGTGCTCAGTGGTTTAGTTTATAAAATCCTTAAGTCATTCTTTTCACATCCTAACTCATGGTAATAGAGTCGAACCAAAGGCTCTTGTACAAAACGCTAAATTTTTAGTTTATAACCTAAACAAAAATATTACTTGGATTACTTAACATCACAAAGGGAATGTTGCTACCATGTTCCATGAGGGGAATCCAATGCTAAGAATCAAAATCAATAGCCAACCAAATCCTTAGGGAAAAACATTATGATTTGAAGAATCTGTCGGACAAACCCTTATTGCACTTATTACATTACATGGCAAATAATCTCATTTTGAAGCTACTCAAGCTCAATGTTGGGCTCACAATTTATCCTGCTTCCTCTTCCCTTGCATAAAGTTATTACCTTAAAATTATTTAACTCCAATATTGGATATAAACTCAATAGTAATCATCCTCTTTACAACAAGACATAGACCGAAATTCACAATTTTGCAATTACTAATCCTATATGAGAATAGTTTTGATGTCACATTTCCTGGCTAGCAGCCCAGGGCTTACATTGCTCTCCGCTTTCAGCTTCACGGTTAAATCTGTTAGCCTATTGTAGGCCCAAATGTCACCAGAAATATGGCAGGCAGCCTGCACAGTACCATGGCCTACAATAGATTTACCCTGGCCTATAAGTACTCTAAATAATGGCTCATTGTTAAAGTGAACAACAACTGCCATGTTATTTACCCTGGCCTTAAAGAATATGTTATCTACTCTCGGAGGCCTACCTCTCATAACCTGCAATGTTATTTCCGCTTTAAGCTTTATTGCTTTATAAATACGTATTTTTGGTTATTTAACTACCTCAGCCTGTGACTTTTGTTGTCATAATCTAAAAATTTGATCTGCATGAATATCAGTTGGTATGTCATAATCATTCATCTTGAGCTGAGTTTTTCCTATGGGCCTTGCAAATTGAGGCTACACGTCTTACGATATCTCCCTCTGCCAAGGTGTTAGGGCAACGACCTACTACTGCTGTAAAGAGGATAAAGAGAGGGGAGGAAAGAACCCACGAGAGAAGAGTTGAGATGGGTGAATGACACAATGATGAAAAAGAGTAGCAACCATCGTAAGAAAATGTAACGTCAAGCAGAGAGTTCAGGAGAGAGAAGTGTTGAATCTTTTTGAATCTGTTGTGCCTCTAATTGCTAAAAGGAATTCAACCCCTCCTCTCTTTTTCTTTTAACCACAAAAATACTAATACAAGCCTTAGGTTAGAAGAAGAAAGAAAAAAAAAAAAAAAAGAGGATCAGTTCAGCTCGGCTTCATTTCAACCCATAAATTCACCGCTAACATAGGCCCAACATCTAGCCCCAAATCGATGAGCCCAAGTGAAAGTTTACAGCAAACAACACATATTAATATGCCTAGCGGAAAATCAAACAACCAAACGAACACAAATAAATAATTTTTGGGTTATTACCTTTTGTGTGTCCTTGCTTTGGACTATAGAATGGTTATTTGTGGACACAAACATGTGTCTCAGTGTACAAACTGATTACATATTGCAAGTTAAGTGCACACCAACCAGATGATGAGATCTACTGCTTTCATCAATGTCATAATAATGCATTCTCGAGATTCAAAAAGATATTTTTTCACAAATGTGTTCTAAAACATATTTTAAAATTGTTTCCTAGTTTCCTATCATTGAAAATTTTGAAATATTTAAAATTGGACTTGAAATGGTTTATAAGCATGGCCTTTGTGCAAGTTACTAAAATTGGGACTCAAACATAAGACTCGTGGTCACATTAACAGGGATATGACCAATATGATCATGCATTCGCTCACATTAACATCTTTCCATAAAAAATATTTCACATAGACATAGCTTAAAATTGGCGGTAGGCTGTGGCGTGGCCATTGTAGGAAAATTAGGCCAGGAGGTATATTATCCTCTACCAGTTGGGCTAGGTAGCAGGAAACTAGCCTTTGTAACTGACGAAGAGCTCAAGACAACCAACTTAAGCAATTGTCTTTAGCTATTTTAATGTATCTTAAGTGGTTCTCTTCACCCTTCTCCACTATAAAAGTATAGTCCCCTTCCTCCTAGAGAGACTTTCAACGCGCATAAAAGAAGAGCATCAACAAAACACACTTCTCTCACAAGATAAAACTTTTTCTTTAAGCTTTCCATTGACAAATTTTAACAAAAAGAAGGATCTTCAAGAGTTATCTTTGCTAAGGTGGTGAATTAAGTCCTAAGGGTTAAATATGTAAGATAATAACTACATTCTTATTCCTTGTTTATTTCATGATTCACATCATGTGATTTGTAATTCTTGTTTCTTTTGTGTAACATTGCAAAATTATGTATTAATCAAAGCAGTTAGTTAAATTTGTTGCTTTCTTTTCATCGCTTTCCTAGCATTTAACCTAACTAATTCAAAGTGGTCAACCAAAAAATCATTTGTTTAATGTGCTGATCTACCTCAAGATCTACATTTGCATAACACTTGACATTGCATGGAGTTTGGAGATTTGATGTTTCCTTTTGATGCTTAGTAGAGGCTACATTAAATGAGCAATGCTAGTGGGCAAGCCCCTATGCCAACCATTGGTCGTACCTTCATCCCTGGAATATAATGGCAATCTCACCAACATTCACATAGCTCAAACATTCCTAAACATTCAATGAAAAGAGGAATCACACACTAAAGGTAGGATCAAAGTCGTTAGGCTCTTGTACTTTTAATGACGATTCCACTATTGAGAACCCTCAAGAATAATACCTTTTCTCATTCATTATGGCTTTGCATCAAAGGGCAATCCCACATGTGACACTCTTTTGAAGGACTTCTTGGAGGAATTGAGCATTGTCGAAATGGGTCTTATAATAAAGAGGCAGACTGCATAACGGGTCATAACCTTGTTTTTGACAAAATCCCTAAGACAACCTCTTCAAGCCCTAGAACCTATGTTTTAGGAAACCTCATGCATATGTTGTAAAATGTTTGGTTAGTAGGCTATTACTCTCGTACATGTGTGTAGTCTGCGCCTAGAGACCTTTGTCCTTCCCCGGTAGTCTGAAAAGAGGATTAAGGGAATCTTTGGTCCTTTATTTTCTTTCCCTTTTTCCCTTTTTTTCTTTTCAGTTTTTAAGGGAGGCAGGATCTTAGTGTATTTCTTTCGTTAAGTCTTTTCTTTAAAACAAATTACCAACCCCATTTTTTCCCCAAAAAAGCATTTTTCCTAATGCAGAATAACAAAAGCATTTCTTCTTTCCATTTACTTTCCTGATTTCTTTAGCATTTAGGAAATCAGGAAGGGCCCACCTTGGTAGCAAGATAGTACAGGTTGGCTCGTCTAATCCCATCATCTCGTTTTTGAAGATCCCACCCTCGTCTCATTTATAATGAAATATGGTAATATTCTAAAATACAGTGTAAAGTTAGTGAACTCATACTCTAATTAGAGTTAAAGTTTGAAATAAGGAAGAAATCGAAGAAGAAATCTTCATATAAAAACTAAAAGGTAGTAATATCCATTTAAGTAAGAATGGTGAAGAATATGTCAACTTGACTAATTATCTAAGATAGTGTAGTGAAAGAGTTGAAAAGCCCAAGCAATTACTTCAAAGTGCTAACAATTTAAAGATATCGTAAAAGGCCCCTCTTCCTTCATACCAATCACTAAAAAAGTTACCAGATAAGTTTAGCATATGGGATAGCCTCAAGTTTATCAAAATAGGTAGTCCTAGTTCCTACATTAGATATTTGCCAAACATCATGAGTCTTCAATCAATGAACAAAGAATTTTTCCTATAGCTCACTGCTCTAACTCTAAGGGACGCTATTAGGAATTGGCCCAATATAACATTGAATTGCCAACTACTCTTCATGGCCTTGAACACCTTAAGAAACAAAATAAGGGAGTTTCCTTGATTACTTAGCCTATTATGGAGCTAAACTAACTCTAGGAATTGATAGGCTCTTTGAAAAGGAGCATATTCATATGATCATTAAAAGTTAGAACCTTCTTATGACCAATATGTTAAGTATCACTTGTGGAACTAGATGAAGCTAGGATGCCAATAGACGAAGAAATTCGAAAGAACATTGATAATATTGGTTATTATAACAATGATAAGAAGGCTACTACCAATACTATAGGTAAATATATCATCTAGACAGTGGAAACATGTAGACCATCTCAACCCCAATGGCTCTGCATCCCAGTGGACATTAAGCTAGGAGAGGCCTTTAAACATTTAGAGCCCCCAAGGATCTTAAAGCCAATTGGTCTACGCTGATCTTGTGGAAGATAAAAAGTATAAGTTCTAGAACTTGAATGCCTATTGCCAATGCCATCATGGTTATGGCCACTCCATTGGTAGTTATTGGGATTTAAAGAATCCAACACAACATATGATAGACAATGGGACCTTACTTGTCCAAAATGTGCCTAAGCCCAACAACTAGCCCAATCTGCTAAGTAGTGTCGTACATATCTCCACTGAAGAGATGAACATAAACCCTTCTAACTGCATAAGTTATGAAGTCAATGGAATTAGGGGTGATAATAAAGAGGACATATGGACCATCCATGTTGCCCTTGTGGAAACAACCCAAGTTAAATGGGATGACCCAACTGCAGATGATGTTAACCATTTTCACTAGGCCAGGATAAATCTTTAAACCTTCACCTTACCCAAGATAACCTAGAGGAAGTCTCTCAATCAATTAGTAAAGAAGCATCACAAGCGAAACCATTGTCAAAATGCAATAAAAAAATAAACAACCAAAGTTGTTATAATTTGGCAACCATTAGCATCCTCTTTCAATCATACGCAATTACTCCTAATCTCCTTAGCAAAAATGGAAACTCCATCTAAAATCGTACCTAAAGAACTAGTGGGAGTCCTTACTATGGAAAGATCTCCATCCAGCATAACCTTTGACGACATCGACTTTCCACATGAAGGTGCATAACATAAGAAGGAACTCTATCTGACTTTGACATGCATGTAAAAATTCATACCTATGACACTAATAGACAATAGGTATTTTATTAACATATGTCCCCTTAGGACAACTAAGAAACTAGGCCTTATTAATGAAGAAATGATTTCCTGCACCCATAGGTTAAGGGCCTATGATAGCACTCATTTCACTATCATAAGAACTATAGCACAAAGCACATCAATGGGTTAAGAAAAATGAAAAATAGCCTATCAAGTCACCGACATCTCATTGGACCCTCAATTTATTACATAGGTGCCCACGGCTACTAATGTGGATTTTATGTTTAGTTTCAAAAACCCTTCTTACTTGTAAGTGCACAAAGTTAATTATAGACAAACAAGTACAGGGTGTCGATCCCACGATGAACAATAGCAATTTTCAATTCAACTTTTCCAATTATAAAGAATAATTCAAAGGAGATGAGTAGTTTAGCTAGCCATAGTTAGTGAAAATAATATTGAAGTTGGTATATTTCACTTTTCATGCCCAAACTTTAGTATTAAACTACACAAAATGATATAATTAAGTACAACCTCTCAAATTTGACTCACAAATGAGATGAGAACATAATAGAAAAATATCTAACCTCAACCCAAATGATTTTGTCTTGCAAAAGACTCTTTAAAGATTTAAAGGTGGAAGATAAGAGAGTGGAAGAATGCTTGGATGCTTGAATGAGTGAATGAATGGATGGATGAATTGCTACAACCCGTGAACCCTTTTTATTGTAGAAATTCAACCCTCTTGGTGGCCAAAAATTAATGAAAACTAATTTCAATTAATTCTTGGTTATTATATTGCATAAAAGGAATGTGGTCTCAGCCAAAATTAATTTTAATCAATTAGCCTTGACTAGGTCACTTGACTCATGCGGAAAATCTAAGTGCTTTGGGAAAATGGAACTATTGGGGGCTGATGTGGCCGATGGGCCACCGCGAGTCAATCCATTTCAGCTGAGGAATCAGATGGAGAGTGGATAGAGAAAGACACTGGGCAAGTTGCACGCTGGGTGGCTGGGCTAGGTCCAGGGGGGAGCGATAGAGGAGGAAGGCTGGGGTGCTGTATGGATATGTGGCTGGGCCATAGAACTGTAAAACAGACAGGCCTAATGTGAGAAAAAGAGACATAGAGAGCTGGGCACTGTTGGGGGGCTCAGACCAAGCTCACACGAAGAGAAAGTGGGCTGTTGTGCTCAGCTCAGTCTATGTCCAGGATGTAAATTTCTACGTATGCAAATGGTAGGACGAATCCCTTTCAAATAAGCAATTCACAACCTAATAGCAACTTTACCATCAGATAACACACGAATCAACTCTTCCTCTTGATCATAAGACAAAGAAGAAGATATAATGATAGGAAGGGTGCTCTTGGGGCCTAAAAACATATACTTGAGTGAATCTAGGGGAGGTTTCAACTCAAGATTGGGTGGAGATACAACAGAATATGGCATGGGAGAACTTGCCAAAGGGGAAGAGGTTCATAAGTGGACATCCAAAAGGAAGGCCTAAGAAGAGTAGCGAAGTCAAGGGTATAATCTATCTCATCTGTTGTACTTCGTAAGTCAAATAGTCTCAAATCTCCATGGGAAAGATAGGTTTCCAAGGGATGATTTGCTCACAATAGTAGGTGAAGCTTCTTCAATCATTTCATCAATCACATCAACAAAGAAACATTTAAATTCAGCTTCAAACACAAGTTGAGAAGAAGTTTTAAGTATATTAAGCCTAACCCTCATGTTTATGACTGAAACATCCACCACTCCCAACCTACAATTAATGGGCGCGTCCATGTCCAACATAACAAAATTAATAGGAAAGAATCCCTTATCATTTGAACCAATACATCATATATCCACTCCCTACGAGTCCTAACTTACCTATCAGCAAGCTAAAGAGTACAGTCGGAAGGTTTCAGTTCACCCAATCCCAACTCTAAGTAAACAGAATATGGTATCAAATTTACACTCAAGCATAAATCCAAATGTGCCTTTTCTATTTTATGACTACTAATATAACATGAAATAGTCCGAACACCAGGATCTTTAAACTTACAGGGAGTGTCAAATTATAAAATCGAGCACACTCGTTCATTTAGAAGAACCTTTTTATACTTGTCATCTTTGATTTTCTTTCAAAAGTGCATATGTCTTTAAGAAACTTCGCATAAGTTGTTATCTGTCTAATTGCTTCTAAGAGGGGAAGATTGACCTTAACTCCCTTTAAAGGTCTCAAGAATCACATCTCTTTGCTTGTCATTCCTGGAAGGGAACAATGCATCTAAAGCTTAGAGGTAAGGAACCCTTGGCTTATATGTCACAATGGGGTCAAACACAATAGGTTTGAAGGGGATGGGTCATTATCTTTTTCAGTTTGAAAGTCACTCTTAATGGTCCTAAGTCTTTTTTCTTTATCATGTTTGTGCTCACTCCCCTTGTCATCTACTTCCTTACCATTCCTAAGAACCATTACAGCTTTTTATTGTTCAAATTGTTGGCCTTTGAGGTTTTGTATAGGATGACCTGGAAGTTTTCCTTCTTCTCTTTTACGTACAGCTATGGCTAGCTCCCGAGTTGAGTTTCTAACTCAACTATAGATTGTAAGTGAGAGTTAATAATATGTATTTTAGACTCTTTTGATTTAGAGAGTACACAACCACAAAAGGGGGTGAATTGTGGTGTCCGATTTTTGCAATATGCTGGCAAATAGTCTTGAGACCCTGTTCGCACAGATTGTTTCTGAGTTGTACAGAAGCGAAAATTCAACAAAATTAAGTGCGGGAATAATGGACACAGGAATTTTTACGTGGAAACACCTCTAGCCCAACTGAGGTGAAAAACCATGACCTACCTCGTGTAGGATTTAAACACTGCACTAAACGGACTAATCACGTTACAATAGTAACACACCTTATTACAAATTGTAACACACGTAACCGTCTTCCCTAAGACAGGTTACCCCACGTCCAAAATCCCCTTGATTTGGACACACACTCTACTCACTTTTGTGAAAGAAGAGTATAAAGAAAAACACCCTATTACAATGCTTCTCAACTAAGCTAATATAGGGTACAATGAAGTCCTAGTATGCCAACTTTGAAAGTTCAAATAACTCACTCACTAGACACGGTTTTTTTTTCAAACTTTTAAGCTCATGAACACTAAATTTTTCTCTTTGAAAACCGATGCTTCTAATGTTCTAAGAAGCGACTTTATATAGTGCTTGAAAAAAACAATTCCTCAAATTTTTGGAAACTAAAATCCCTAAAGAATATAGAATTCTTTAGCCACAAGGGATGAGGAAACATAAGCTGGAACCACTTCCTAAACCGTGTGCATAAGGTGGTGATTCTCAGCAACTAGCCCATGTTTTTCTCAACAACCTTATCCACTTGCCAAAAATTGGATATTCTTTTTATTCAAAAAAGATTTTGCAAATCTCCTTAGATTTTAATAACCGTTTTTAGGATAAGGGGTAAGATACTCCATAAAAAATCTTTCTTGCAAATCCTTGAAGAAGCTGCTCAAAATTCAAAAGATAAAAATCGTGCAAAACAGTTTTTTTCGCAGCTTATTCTGAAAACACCCTGATTACCCTATTTCCAGGATTATTTTGAAGGGTGATCCGAAATATTTACCAAAAGAAAACAAAACCGTTTCAAGTAAGTGGTAAGTTTAGAGTTTCTGATTGGCATATTAATAAGAGTCTAAAAATATAAAACCAAATCAAATCAAGACATCTTGTTGTAACCACTAGTCATCTTGTAGAAAGACGAATTTACTGCAAACACTTCACAGAACCTGTTCCTCACGACTGCACTTATATCCTATGCTTCAAACACTTCACAAGACATGTTTCAAGCACCTTACAGAGCCTGTTCCTCATGGTTGTTCTTACATCGCTGACTTGAGTACCTGTTCTTGATAAACCATTAGTCAAGCAGTTTTAATATATTGAAAAACAGCAGTAAGGCCCTGTTGGTAAAGCCTGTTTGGAACAACAACAACTACTACAATACTTGGATTTGTTATCATCAAAACCTTATACATTATAACAAATTCCCCCTTTTTGATGATGACAAACCAAGTGACCATATTGGCTTTTAAGGACAATTGAAGTGATTAGTGTCAATTATTTATAGGACCGACAATTCATATGAAGCAGTTAGTATCGAAAAAGTATAAGAAATTTAACTCATCCATGGCAAAACTAAAACAATATTGGTCAACCTATCTTCCCCCTTTTGGCATCATTAAAAAGTAGGGGCGAACAGTCAAACAGAGGGTGTTTGCTATCACCACCACTTGGGTAATGGAGGAAAGTTAACAGGCGATACACTCAAGTGTTTTGGTACGGTAAGGAGATTGGCCATCCTAGTCACACACAAGCAATTCGCAACAAAAGCAAGCAAGGCAAAGCCAATCAAAAACAAGATAACCTGTCATTCATCAAAAGAGTGCAACAGAAAGTACAAATTAGCAAGAGAGGACAACCAAGAGAAGTGAGAACAGCCTATGAGAACAATCTATGGAAACAACTTATGGGGGGTGATCAGGGAGCAGGAGAGAATTTTGCTGAAAGGGAAGGGAGAAAGGCGAGGAGATCTTCATGGCGTTTAGCATTTAGAGCTTTTTTCTCGTCTAGGGCAGCCTTTACAGCAGTAAGCTCAGCACTGAGTCGAGAGTTTTCTTCCAAAGCAGCCTCAAGCTTGACTGAGGAACTGCCAGGAACAGGAGGACGGGGTGTTCTGGTCCCCTGTTCTGAGGCAGACCCCTCAACCAAAGTGTATCCACATCCCATAAGGGTGTTACTCCTAATCTCATCAATGAACTGAGTACCCACCTTCTTCTGCAGAGTCACCCCAAAGTGCTCAAACACACTAGTTAAGAAGAAACCATACCTCAGGTCATGTTCCCTGGAGGTGTTTGCAATTCTTGCAATATGTCGAACCATGATGGCAGGAAGGTTGATTTGCTCTTCCTTGTCCATCAGGTCTATAAGACACTGATCCATGGCATCGGCAAGATTGCGACCCTGGCCGCGAGGAATGACATTCTTGATAATAAACCAAAATATCAATTGATGGAGCGATGTCATGTCCCCTTTCTTCACGGACTTGGGTGTTTGCAGGCTTGGTTGCTGGCTAAATTTCTGGGAGAGCTCCAGCAGCCTGGCTGTCCCTAGAATAGTCTTGTCTTCTCTCACATAGATATCAAAGCCCGTGGAGGGAATCCCAGAATTTCCCTAATATTTTCGCATCAAAGTGAAGCTGTTGCCCATTAACAATGCTTGTCACCACTCCTTCGGTGACAGTGCAGTCGGCATAGAACTCTGCCAACTCATGTATAGAACACCCCAACTGGGTGTTCGTAAACAGCTCATACCACCCCTGTGCACGTAGCTTGTGCATAAACACCCCCAGCCCTGTTCCTCAAAATATTTTACCTTGATAATTTTGCCCCTGACGACCCGTCTCTGAAGCAATTGGGTCAGTTTGGCTGAAATGGCAGACAGGGTAGACTTCTTGGCTCTCTTAGGTTGGGGCTCAGTAGGAGGGTCTTGTGTGGAGGCGTGTTTGAGAGAGGCTGTTTGCTTGGGGGTTTTTGTGGGTGATGATTTGGAGGGTACAGTGGAAGTTGATTTTGGTGCAGGCAGAGGCTTATCCTCTGAGGACTCTGAGAACACAGGAGTGCCCTGTTTGAAGGTGGTGTTTTCGGTGTCGCTATCTGATGAAGGCTCAGAGGAGGAATCAATTTCCTCAACAACAGGGGATGACTGGTTGGCAGGACGAGGTGTGGAGTGGAAAGCAATTCGGGCTGATTTTCGAGTTGGCCTGTTTGTGGGTTTGGACGAAGAGGAGATTTGTGGTTTTGGTTTGATAGGGGTTTCACTTTTTGAGGGTTCTTCAGTCTGGCCGCTTTTAGACCTTGAGGGTGGTCGTGTTCTTGGCATTGTAGTACGCCTAGCCACAATTTTGTATCGTTTATGTTTCTCACCGATTGGTGGTACCGGTGTGGCTTGTTCAGGCTTCACAGGAGGCTCCTCCATTTGACCACTACTTCCCCCTTTTTCTTTTGACAAATCCTCCCCTAGGTCATCCCTAAAAATCTCAGGCCCTGTTTCGGCCCCTGTTTCCTGCTCTGGAAACAGCCCGAACGAATTGATGTCATCTAGTCCATGATCGAACAGAAAGATTTCATCTAAAGGCCCAATTTCTCTTTCAGATGCCCCAATAGATTCTTGGGGTTTACATGCCCCCGTTTCTCCAAACAAAATCAATTCCCACCCAAATTTGTGAGGGATGTCTTCCGATTTCAGATTCACTATTCTAAGGTCGATGCTTTTCAAAAACCCAAAAGGTTTATAGACAATGGGTCGAGAAGGTTCAGTAGTTTTACCTTCCATGAGGGCCGTCAGAAATTGTGTAGGCGCAAACAGGGCTGTGGCTGTTTGCAAGGCTGTGCTCTGTGTCTGGTTGCCCTAAGTCGAGGTCGAGGAGCTCTCCGAGCTAATGGGAGACGCCATTTTTCAGAGGAAGGAGAGAGATTAGGGTTTCTTGAACAGAGTTTCAGAGCAAGAGAGTTTCGGTGGAGGTGAGAGATTGAGCAAGAGAGCTTTGAAGAGAGAGAGAGACATGCGAAATCTTTAAAAGATTTTGCCCATTTTGCAACGGGCTTTTGCATTTATTTAGGCCGCGCACGCCTCGGGAAGAGATTAGCAATTCTCAATTTGTTGCACACATTTGACAAACAAGAGGCGTACCTGTTCCTGGAGCTTGTTCTTGAAGTTACTTGCTCGGTAATATGGGACAATAAGGGCAATCTCATTAGACCTCAACAAGTGTCAGCAGGTTGCAAATCTCACATATGCTAAACATAGCACAGAAGTTGATTGCAAACAAAAAATTTTAACATGTTTTACCCGTAACTTTTAAATGTTGCAAACAGGGTGAGAGAACAGGTTGGTCAGGTTGTTCTAATTAAGCCTAGTTCGAGTCTATTCCTTTCAAATTGTTCTCTACTCAATGCCTTGGTGAATATGTCAGCAATTTGATTTTCAGTGGCACAGAAATTCATTAAGATCACTCCTTTTTCAACATTGTCTCTTAAGAAATGATGACGAATGTCAATATGTTTTGTTCTTTTGTGTTGACATGGATTTTTGGCAATGTTAATTGCACTTGTATTGTCACAATAAATAGGAATGCATCCTATGTCAACACAAAAGTCCTTGAGTTGTTGTCTTATCCATAATAACTGAGCACAGCAAGATGCAGCTGCCACATATTCAGCTTCTGCTATGGACAAGGCAACAGAGAGTTGTTTCTTGGTTGCCTAAGATACCAAACAAGGTCCAAGAAAGTGAGCCATACCTGAGGTTCTTTTCCTATCAACCAAGAAACCTGCATAATCAGCATCAGCAAACCCAACAAGATCAAAGTTGCAACCTCTAGGATACCATAAGGCTAGATCAGGTGTATGTTTTAAGTATCTTAAAATCCTTTTTACGGCCTTAAGATGAGTTTCTTTAGGGTTAGACTGAAAACGTGCACATAGACCAACACTGAAAACAATGTCAGGTCTACTAGCCGTCAGGTATAGGAGTGACCCTATCATGCTCCTATAGGATTTCTCCTCAAGGGACTACCATCATCCATTACCAACCTGGTTGAGGGAGAGATGGGAGTATCAATGGGCTTGGCCGACTCCATCTTAAAACGCTTAAGTAACTCTTTGATATACTTTTGTTGATGGATCATGGTGCCGTTTGAAGTTTGCTTGATTTGCAAGCCTAGAAAGAAATTAAGCTCACCCATCATGCTCATTTCAAACTCACTCCTCATCATTTTTGAAAATTCATTGCACAAATCATGATGAGTTGCACCAAATATGATGTCATCGATATATACTTGGACAATCAACAAATGTTCCCCCTTAGATTTTAGAAACAAGGTATTGTCTACCTTGCCTCTTGTAAATCATTTTCCAATAAAAAACTTGACAACCGCTCATACCAAGCTCTAGGGGCTTGTTTCAAACCATAAAGTGCTTTGTCAAGTTTGAAAACATGGTTAGGAAATTCATCACTTTCAAAACCGGGGGGTTGTTTGACATACACTTCTTCTTTGAGGTACCCATTTAAAAATGCATTTTTGACATCCATTTGATACAACTTGATCTCCATATGGGCTGCAAATGCTATCAAGATTCAAATAGCCTCCATCCTTGCAACAGGTGCAACGGTTTCTTTATAATCAATTCCCTCTTCTTGGTTGTAGCCTTAAACCACCAGCCGGGCCTTGTTCCTAGTGACTGTTCCGCACTCATCCAGCTTGTTACGGAACACCCACTTGGTTCCAATGATTGTTCTATCCTCTGACCGTGGCATAAGGTGCCATACCTTGTTCCTTTTGAACTGATGGAGTTCTTCTTGCATGGCTGTGACCCAATCTGAATCTGCAAGGGCTTCATTAATATTCTTAGGCTCAATTTTTGAGAGAAAAGCATAGAAAGCACAGAAATTTTTGAGTCTAGATCTAGTTTGAACTCCTGCATTAATATCAGACAAAATTTGATCAAGAGGATGTGAACTTTGGTATTTCCATGATCGTGGTGAAAGTGGGTTCACAGACTCGCTCTCCATCCTAGCTGGAATACTCGATGAAACAGGTTCAGAACCTGTTCTCGAGCCTGTTTGGGAGCTTGTTCCTGGATTTATCCCTAAAGGATTCGGCTGGTGTCCCGAACAGGGTTCCACCCTGTTTCCCCCTGTTTGGTTCACACCTTGCTTACCTTCCTAAAGAACAACCTCAGACCTTGCTCCCTCCGATTGATCCTTACCTTGTTCACCTTGAAGCAGCACGTCTTTTCTAACAAGACCTAGTTCGAAGTCTTCTTCCTATGCGTCATTCTCGCTTAGAGAGTTAGTTTCATCAAAAAGCACATGCACACTTTCCTCAACACACAAGGTTCTCTTATTAAACACTTTGTATGCCTCACTATGCGAGGAGTAACCAAGGAATATTGCTTCATCACTCCTTGGATCAAATTTCCCTAAGGCATCCTTTCCATTATTATGCACAAAACATTTACAACCAAAAACTCTCAAATGCATAATATTAGGTTTTCTTCCCTTGAAAAGTTCATAAGGAGTTTTGTTAAGAATAGGTCTAATCATGCATCTATTTATAATGTAACATGATGTATTCAAAGCTTCAGCCCAAAAGTTTCTAGGAAGACCACTAGCAACAAGCATTGTTCTAGTCATGTCCTCTAGAGTGCGATTTTTGCGTTCTACCACCCCGTTCTGTTGGGGTGTTCTTGGAGCTGAAAAATTATGATCAACACCATGCTCATTACAATAATCAATAAAGCTCGAATTTTCAAATTCTGTACCATGGTCAGACCTTAGGCATACCAAGGAATGTCCTACTCTCTTTTCAATCTTTTTAATGAAAGTAAGAAATTTTTCAAAGGTTTCATCTTTAGAAGCCAAAAACAAAGTCCAAGTGAAACGAGAGTAGTCATCCACTATCACAAGCACATACCTCTTGCCACCTCGGCTCATGATCCTCATTGGACCACATAGATCCATATGTATCAATTCAAGAGGTCGAGTAGTGCTTACACATTTTTTAGATTTAAATGAATTTTTGACTTGTTTGCCTTTGGCACATGCATCACATACCTTTTCATCATTGAATTTGATGGAAGGTAAGCCTACCACTAAGTCTTTGGTTACAAGTTTGTTCAATAGTGAGTAACTTGCATGACCTAGTCTTTTGTTCCAAAGCATAACATCATCATTTAAAGCACTCAAACAAGTCAAATTATTTTGGGGAAGAGTAAAAATACACACTTTATAAACATTTTTGTGTCGCTTCCCCCTCAACACAACATCTCCTGTGTTCATATTTACAACCAAGCAACGTGTTGGAGAGAACACTACTAGGTTGTCTTTGTCGCACAGTTGGGACACACTTAGCAAGTTGTGTTTTAATCCATCTACAAAATAAACATTGTCAATTGAATGGGAGAGTGACTCACCTATCTTACCTATGCCGATAATTGTCCCGGATTTAACGTTTCGAAATGCCACACTCCCACCTTCTGAAGCTGTAAGTGAGAGAAAATTAGATCTTTCACCAGTCGTATGCCTCGAACACCCACTGTCAACATACCACAGCTGCTTGTTCCCTAGACTATTCCCTGCACTGTTTGCTGGGTTGTTTACTGGGTCGTTCTCTCACTTCAGCCTGCAAAACAAATCATGGGTTAGTTTTTGGAACCTAGATCCACTTAGGTCCCATTCCTTTAGAGGTATAAATATCATCTTTCCTAACCCATATTTGTTTTACATACACTGAGTTCCTTTTAATGGCATACTTTCTTGAGGGACAAGTAGAACGGTAATGACCCGTTTTACCACAGTGATAACATACAATATTCTCAGATAATCCTACATATTTTCTATTCACTGGGTAGGTCATCTTAGGCACAAAACCTAGTCCTCTTCTATTTCGACTATGATGGGTGTTTAACCATTCAAGTGCTTGTGAGGACCTGTTCCAGAGCTTGTTTGTGGCAAGGTCTGATTCCATTTGTTTCATTTTCTCAAGCAAGTTTTTATTTTCTACAAGCAAGGACTCGACCTTACCTTTTAAGTCAAGGGATTCTTTTTCCAGCTCAGTCAATTTAGTGGAACAAGTCTCTTCTTTCATGAGTAGAGTTTCTTTAAGCACATTGATGTTTTCATGCAAGGCAAGAGTTTCTTTGTCAACTTCAAGTTTTTCTAATTTAAGAGGTTTCATTTTCAAGTTCTAGATCTCGAACATCCCTTTTTAATTCAGCACATATATCCATTATAGTGTGCACTAATTCCTCAAGAGTTGATTTATTTAGACCCCGTACCTTGTTCTTGAGTTGAGTCAGACTGTCTGTTGATCTATCATCTGAATCAGTGTCACTTCTTGCCATGAGTGCTACGTCAGCTTCCCCAGCTTCAGACCCTTCCTCATCCTCGCTTGAGTCTCCCCAGGCTGCGAGCATAGCTTTTGAGAACCTTTTCGCTGAGCTGCTTACACCCTGTTTCCTCCCCTGTTTTCTAGGGTGTTTGGGTTCTTGTTCCTCCTTGAGCAGTGGGCAGTTTCTTACAATGTGGTCCAGTTTGCCACACTTGAAACACCCGGAGAACTGTTCCCGAGAGGTGTTCCTGGCCTTGCTGAAGTCCTTCCTTTTGCTATTTTCTTTGACTTTCTTGAAGAACCTCTTGAACTTTTGAGTTATCAGGGCAATCTCCTCCTCATCAGAATCAGAATCATCTTCTAAGGCCTTTAGTGCAAGACCTCGATCTCTCTGTGTCTCATCTTTCTGTTGAGAATTTTTCCTAAGTTCATACATTTGGAGGTTGCCAATCAGCTCATCTAGGGTGATCTTGTTCATGTCTTTAGCTTCTTGGATGGGCGTTACTTTCGCTTCCCAAGAATGAGTTAAAATTCCTAGGATCTTCCTCACCAATTCTTCGATGGTGAAGGATTTTCCCAAGGATTTTAGCTCATTGGTTATATGAGTGAAGCGAGTGTACATGTCCATCACACTTTCACGATCACCCATCTCAAACAGCTCATATTTTTTCATAAGCAATTCAATCCGGGATTGCTTTACCTGATTGGTCCCTTCGTGAGCTATTTGCAAAGCATCCCAGATCTCCTTGGCCAACTCACATTCAGATATGCGAGTACATTCATCAGGACTAAGGCCAAAATACAAGAGTTTTTTAGCCTTTGCATTCTTTTCCATCATTTTGTAATCTTCAATATTAAATTCTTTAGGCTCCTTGGGGATTGACTTTCCATCTTCAGTTATTTTCTTTGGAATGAGTGGTCCATTCTTGATGAGCATCCACAGCTCATAGTCCTCGGCTTGGATGTAGTTTTCCATCCTATTCTTCCACCAACCATAGTGTTGGCCATTGAAGTATGGTGGTCGAGTTATGGATTGACCTTCAAGCATGCCTTGTGGAGTACTCATCTTCAAGGATCTTTCAAGGTGTTAGCCTTTCAAAAGAGAACCTGCTCTGATACCACTTTTTGATTTAGATAGTACACAACCACAAGAGGGGGGTGAATTGTGGTGTCCGATTTTCACAATATGCTGGCAAACAGTCTTGAGACCCTATTCGCACAGACTGTTTCTGAGTTGTACAGAAGCGAAAATTCAACAAAATTAAGTGCGGAAATAGTGGACACAGGAATTTTTACGTGGAAACACCTCTAGCCCAACTGAGGTGAAAAACCACGACCTACCTCGTGTAGGATTTAAACACTTCACTAAACGGGCTAATCACGTTACAATAGTAACACACCTTGTTACAAATTGTAACACACCTAACCGTCTTCCCTAAGACAGGTTACCCCACGTCCAAAATCCCCTTGATTTGGACACACACTCTACTCACTTTTGTGAAAGAAGAGTATAAAGAAAAACACCCTATTGCAATGCTTCTCAACTAAGCTAATATAGGGTACAATGAAGTCCTAGTATGCCAACTTTGAAAGCTCAAATAACTCACTCACTAGACACGGTTTTCTTTTCAAACTTTTAAGCTCATGAACACTAAATTTTTCTCTTTGAAAACCGATGCTTCTATCGTTCTAAGAAGCGACTTTATATAGTGCTTGGAAAAAACAATTCCTCAAATTTTTGGAAACTAAAATCCCTAAAGAATATAGAATTCTTTAGCCACAAGGGATGAGGAAACATAAGCTGGAACCACTTCCTAAACCGTGTGCATAAGGCGGTGATTCTCAGCAACTAGCCCATGTTTTTCTCAACAACCTTATCCACTTGCCAAAAATTGGATATTCTTTTTATTCAAAAAAGATTTTGCAAATCCCCTTAGATTTTAATAACCGTTTTTAGGATAAGGGGTAAGATACTCCATAAAAAATCTTTCTTGCAAATCCTTGAAGAAGCTGCTCAAAATTCAAAAGATAAAAATCGTGCAAAACAGTTTTTTTCGCAGCTTATTCTGGAAACACCCTGATCACCCTGTTTCCAGGATTGTTCTGAAGGGTGATCCGAAATATTTACCAAAAGAAAGCAAAATCGTTTCAAGTAAGTGGTAAGTTAAGAGTTTCTGATTGGCATATTAACAAGAGTCTAAAAATATAAAGCCAAATCAAATCAAGACATCTTGTTGTAACCACTAGTCATCTTGTAGAAAGACGAATCTGCTGCAAACACTTCACAGAACCTGTTCCTCACGGCTACACTTATATCCTATGCTTCAAACACTTCACAGGACATGTTTCAAACACCTTACAGAGCCTGTTCCTCATGGTTGTTCTTACATCGCTGACTTGAGTACCTGTTCTTGATAAACCATTAGTCAAGCAGTTTTAATATATTGAAAAACAGCAGTAAGACCCTGTTGGTAAAGCCTGTTTGGAACAACAACTACTACTACAATACTTGGATTTGTTATCATCAAAACCTTATACATTCTAACAGACTCTATTTCGTGGACCTTAGAATCAACATGCAGCATAGAAGAAGTCAAGGTGCCAAGAGTAGAAATTACCTTATCTATATCAGGCTCGCAGATAGAGCTTAATGGGAAAAAGGCATAGCATATCTCTAGTTTTAGAAACTATGAGGGGTAGGTCTGCTAGACTAGGCTTGAGGATTCTAAATATTTTGAGATCTCCATGAAAAATTAGAATGATTTCTCCAACCATGATTACAAATGTTCCAACAAGGATTATTGGATGAAGGAAATTCTTGGGCAGCATTTACTTGTTTAGTCACGCAGTCAGATTTACCAACATAAGGATAGTCAACAGAAGAATACAGAGGACTAGCATAAATCTAACGCACATCTTGCATAGAAGGGGATTGGACACTTTGTTCATAAACAATAATTGATCAAATTTCTTATTTAAAGCATCAACTTTAGTAGAAAGATCAATTGAATGTAAAACCTCATAAATCCTCCTTTTACTTTTCAATTACCTAGGCAAATCAGAATGTGAGGAAGTAGCATGTAAGTGAATTCTCACTTAAATGTCCAAACAATTCCCCAGTTTCTTCGATAGTCTTGTACAAGAAACTACCACAATAAGATGCATCAATCCTTTGCTTATTGTGCTCAAGTCAGAATAAAAACTCTGGACAAGTTACCACATAGCGACATCATGGTGAGGACAACTTCGCAACAACTCTTTAAACGTTTCCCAACTTTCATGCAATTGCTCATTTTTATTTGGTGACAAAGTGGTTATAGCATGCCTCAAGGAAGTTAGTTTACCAATAGAGAAAAACTTTTTCAAGAACTCCTTTTGTATTTGATCCAAAGTGGTGATATTTATCTTAGTATTCAACCATGCTTTCGCTTTATCTTTCAAATAAAAATTGAAAAACCACAAGCGAAGAGCATCATCAAAGATATTGTTCAAAAACACAATGGAACAAATCTCTAAAAAAGCATTGACATGCTTGAAAGGATTTTCAAACTCTAGCCCATAAAACGACTGGCGTATTTTGATAAGAGAATGTTTAATCTCAAATAGACCCGTAACAGTGGCCACAGGTGTTCTTGTAAGTGAGTCATAAGTGGCTGAAGTAAAATACTCCTTAAGTTGCTTAGGTTGTGGAGTTTGTCCTTCAGCCATCTTTTCTTTAGATTCCCCCTTTTTGGCTCTTATCTAACAAAGAGAGCATTCAATTTTAGGATGATACTATTTAAGATCTAAGCATAAAAAACATTTACCATGCATACAGCCACAAACAATCAAAAGAATGGAATGAAATCACCACCATGATAACCACCAAACAAAGTAAGAAGAAAAGAGATGGGAGAGATAAAAAGGAAAAAGAAATAAATAAATAAATGAATGATCAATGGAAGGGGAAAAGTGTAAAAATAAGTAAAATAAAGCAAAATTAAAAAAATAAAATAAAAAGAGAATAAATGAAATAAAAGGGAAGGGTATTGTTAAATTAAATAAAATAAACAAAATAACAAAAATAAAAAAGTTAGACTAGATTAGCTTAGACAGGATAGGAAAATAGCTGGATTAGAAGGGAGAGGGAAGAACAAAAATAAAATGGTTAGATTAGGCGGGATTGGGGAATAAAAGAAAAATAAAACAACGAAAATAAAAGGGATGGGGGTTAAGAATAAATAAAATAAATAAAATTGTTAGCTTAGAGGAGAATAGTGACAAAAATAAGAAGAATAAAAGGAAGAGAAAATTTAAAATTCACTATTCGCTCCGCAGCAGCTGCGCAAAAAACTTGATGCGGATTTTATGTTTAGTTTATAAAACCCTTTTAACTTACAAGTGCACAAGATCAATTGTAGATTAGCATGTACAAGGTGTCGATCCCATGAGGAGCAATGGCTATTTTAAATTTAACTTTTCAGATTATAAAGAATAGTTCAATTGAGGAGTTCAATTATCGATGTGGGTTAAGGGAACAAAAGAAAAGCAAATGTATCAAGTAGAGATAAATCATATTAGAGAATAATCTAAGACTTTGAATTTCACCATTTGATGCAAATATTGATTTACTAATTGAAATGAGGATTCAATTTTCTCTCGTTCAAACTAAGCTATAAGCATTAGGTCACATATTAAAAATATGATTATAATTACCATATGAGATTAATCTAGGGATTTAGCATGAATCATTCTTTTTAGAGAAAACTCTTCTAATTCCTAGTATAAATTGTTCAATTCTAACAATTATAATTTTAAACGCAATTGCATAATGTCATATTAGCCTACAAGGTTTAATATTCATTTGAGATAGTAAATTAAACTATTGTAATCAACATGATTAAACAATCATATTAAGATGCATAAATAGGTTAAGTTCAAGGATAAACTCAAATTATCCAATTAAAGAGATAAAAATAACCCCACAAGAAATTAGCAAAACAATATTATTATCAAGGATCTATCTTAATCCTAGATATGAGTAATTTAGCTTATCATAATTAGCAAAAATACCATTGAAGTTGGTATATTTCATTTCCTATGCCCAAACTTTGGTACTCAATTATACAAAATGATAAAATTAAGTGTAAACTCTCAAATATAACTCACAAATAAGATGAGATGAGAAGAGAAAAATAGCTAATTTCAAACTTATTTTCTTCTAAACCCCTCAACCCAAATGATTTTGTTTTACAAAATACTCTCTGCTCTCCAGAAAAAATAGAAGATGGAAGATGAAAGAATGTTCGGATGTGAATGAGTGGATGGATGAAAGAATGAATTTTTCTCCAACCTTGACCCCTTTTTAAAGTGGAAATTTAGTTCCCTTAGTGCTCAAAAATTAATGAAAATTAATTCCAATTAATTTTTTTTAGCTATTAGACTCTATGAAAAAGGGGCTAGTCATATGCTAAAATTAATCAAAATTAATTAGCTTTGACTAGGTTAACAATTGGCTCACATGGAAAAATTGAACATTTGGACAATGGTAGCTGCTAAGCTTTGTAGCCTGCGTAAGTTGGGCTGTAAGTGGAAGAAACAGGCCCAACCGGCTTCTAAGGGAAGCACGGTAAGAGAAAGAAAGTGAGGGAATGCTAGGTTGGGTTGGCTTGGGCCGCAGAGCACACAAAACCCATGCATAGGAGTCTGAGAGGGTAAGTGAGGAAGAGAGAAGATGAGGGTGCTGGGCTTGCAGCCAGACAGGCTGTAGGCCTGTGGGCAAGCTCTAGATCAAGGCGGAGAGTAGGGGCTAAGAGTGAAGTGGTGGCATTATGGGGCTTCGGGTACTAGGCCTCAGACAGGCCCATTTCACTGGGCGAGAGAAAGAGAAGGAGAGGAGGAGAGGAGGAGAGCTATGGGGGGAACTGCTGGATTCGGCCGCCACACAGACTCACACTGCTGCATCTTTCCATTTATTTTTTTCCTTCTTGGGCTTGGTCGTTAGGGATTGCACGTGCGGGAGATCTGAGTAGAATTTATCAATTCTACCCAAATTCTTTTATTTTATTTTAACCTAAAAATCACATGAAATGTGCATTATTTCCTCAAAAATGTATATTTCAAAAACTCAAAACTGAAATGAAGGATAAAAGTACATATAAAATATGAATTGTCAAATAGATAGTAAATTTACATATAAAATATGTGTTATCAACTCCCGCACACCAAATCTTTGAAAGTCCTCGAGCCAAGAATAATAATAATGAGTATATTCATTGAACCTATTAAGTAAAACAAGATTTATGGAAGAAAATCAAGTGACCAGCTGTGAATACGTACTCCACATCACATATATCAATTCACTACCAACCCACAACTCATTATAAACCGCTTCTAACCTTAACTAAGTCAATAAACTGAGATTCAAGCAAATTAAGGACATGATGAACCCATGCAGCAAACCGTAAGTACAAAATTCACTACACATAGCACAAATCACAAGAGCATCTTTGAAATCAAGTGCCCAATGCCAAATCAATTTATTGACTTTTTTCTTTTGAGTTTTTTTTTTGGGAACTTTTTCACAAGTTACTTGATTCCATGTATTTTCTTGAGTGAATAAAGATATTAATAAAGATAACAGTCAGAGGACTCAGTACATATTCTGACAATTAAAGATATGAATGGAGATAGAACCTGAACATTGGTATCGAAATCATAACTTAATTAAATCAATTTTTTATTTACTAATTCAGATTGAGGGCGCACTCAAAACTTTTTAAATACTGATAATGACACTAAAAATGGGGTCACATCTCAAACTCAAAGTTGGTTACAAAGTAACATTAGCACAGCAAAAATTTTAGCCTTTAACTAGTTAAAACTAGTAATAATCTCATTTAGGCATAGGTCACAAGAAGCAAATCTATATAATAAGAGTTTAAAACTAGTAATAGTCTCATTTAGGCATGGGTCACAAGAAGCAAATCTATATAATAAGAGTAAAACATGCATAATCAGAACACACAAGCTGTTTCCAAAATCAAATTTAAGTTCTATTTATTCAATTTTCCTCAAGAATTTCCTTTTGCTTTCCCTCAACACCTGAACCTTACATTGTCCTCAATGAGAAAATAATAATAAAAAGCGAAATGGCAAGAAGAGCAACACAACCTAACAGTACGAGGAAATCATTCCCATATAAGTCTAGCAATCCAACTCCAAAAGTACCTTCACAACCACCACTAACCACAATAGTAACACAATAGTAAAAAACTAAGTGAAGCATCATAGTAAAAAAACATGGGCACCCAAAAAGAAAACAAAACCAAAAGACTCAAACTCACCTAAAAAGATTGGGTTGCCTCCTAATAAGCACTAAGTCTTGTGTCTTCAGCCAGATAAGGTCCCATCTGCTAATCATAGTAGCTAGGGCCTACTAAATTAATAGACTCAATCAAACTAGGCTCAATGTCATTAGTCACAACAGGTTCCAAACACTAACCATTGACCATAAGAACTCTATCATCTTAGGAAAACAACATTTAGACTAACCCAGAAGGCAACACTTGTTGGACAATAAAAGGACAATCCCATCTAGATCTTAACTTGCCAGAAATAGCTTAAGCTCAGAGTTAAACAGCCAAATCTTCAGATTAGGTTCAAAGGATTTAAAAGAAAACATTTTATTATGGAAATCTTTAGTTTTAGCTTTATAAATCCTAGCATTATCATAGGCTTCATTACGCAATTCATCCAACTTATTCAATTGAAATCTACGATTAGAGCCTGCTTGTTTCATACCAAATTAAAGGATTTAATATCAAAAAAGACATGGTCCTTTGATTCAACTGGCAAGTGAGAAGCCTTACCAAAAAGTAGTCGGTAAGGAGACATCCCTATAGAATTCTTAAAAGCAGTACGGTAGGCCCAAAGGGCATCATGCAATCTAAAAGACTGGTCTTTTCTATCAGGTCGAACCGTTTTCTCAAGCATGGACTTGATCTCATCATTAGACACCTCAACTTGACCAATAATTTGAAGGTGATAGGGGATAGCTACTTTGTGAGCCACAGAATAGTTTCTAAGCAATGCCTTAAAAGATCAGTGATAAAAGTGACTACCTCCATCACTAATAAGAGCTCTAGTGGTCCCATCTTGATGAAATGTGTACTCTTTCATAAACTTGACCGCAACCTTATGGTCGTTGGTCCTCTTAGCCTAAGCCTTCACCCACTTTGACACATAACCAATAGTAACCAATGTGTACACAAATCCAAAAGATGGGGCAAAGGAACCCATGAAAGCAATGCCCCACACATCAAATATCTCACAATTAGAATAGGGGAAAGCGACATTATATCACGAGGGGATAGGGCACCCGTATCTTAACAATGCTCACAAGCAAGACAGAAATAGTGAGCATCATGAAACAGGGTTGACCAAAAGAACTCACTTTGCAGGACTTTGGCAGCTATCCTACTACAAAGCGACCACAAGCATAAAAGTGACAAAAGGTCAGAATACTATAAATTTTACTCTCGCGGACACTTCTACGTACCACTTGTTTAGACCAGTGACGAGGAATCTTCTAAGTGGCATGATAATTCATAATGTAAGCAAACCAAAGGAGATGGGTATATGACACAGCAAATAGTTGCTCATTAGAAAAGTGGTAAGAAAATCCAACTAAGTTAGTAATATCCTCGGTAGAGATCTTAGACAACTGGTCTACAACTGAATTTTCAGAACCTTTTTTATCTTTTATTTTAATGTCAAACTCTTGGACTAACAAAATCCATTTAATGATCTTGGTTTAGTGTCATTATTAGCCAATAAATGTTTTAATGTAAAATGATCAGTAAACATAATCCCTTTTGAACACAAAAAGTGTGGACGATATTTATCAAGTGCAAATACTACAGCTAGCAACCCTTTGAGCATTAGCTAGAGTTCTACCAACATAGTAAATAACATGAGGCATTCTATTTATCCTTTGACCAAAAATAGCCCCAATAGCAAAATCAAACGTGTCACATATAATCTCGAATGGATGAGAAAAATCAGCAGCTGCACAATAGGGGCTGAGACCAATAAAAACTGAAGCTTTTTAAAAGCTTTCAAGACCTAGTAATCACAAAAGGAGCATCTTAAGCAAGGAGATAAGTAGGTGGGCAAGCCGCTTTACCAGAATCCTTAATGAATCACCTATAAAACTAGCATAACTAATGAATGATCTGACTTGCTTCCCAGAAGAAGGCACAGGTAGATTAGAAATCATATCAACCTTAGCTTTATCAACCTCAATCCCATTTTTAGGCACTTTGTGTCCCAAGACAATCTCTTCTTTGACCATGAAATGACTCGATTTCCAACTGCATACAAGACTCACTTCTTAACGTCTTTTTAACACAGTTGACAAATTAGCAAGACACACATCAAAAGAAGAATCAATAACAGAGAAATCAAGCATAAACACCTCCATGAAATTATTAATATTATCAGAAAATATAGCCATTATGCATCTCCAGAATATGGAAGGTGCATTACACAACTCAAAAGGCATCCTCTGATAGGCGAATGTACCTGATGGGCATGTAAAGGTCGTTTTCTCTTAGTCCTCAGGATAGAAAGGTATTTGGTTGTAACCATAATACCCATCTAAAGAGCAATAAAAACTTTGTCCAACTAATATTTCTAAAATTTGGTCAATGAATGGGAGGACAAAATGGTTTTTTTTCTAGTGATAGGGTTCATCTCTCTATAATCAATGCACACCTTACACCCTGCAGTTTGCCTTGTCGGAATTAGTTCTCCTTTATTATTTTTAACCACCATTATGCCAGATTTCTTAGGAATGACTTGAACCGGACTGACCCATTGACTATTAGAAATAGCGTAGATAATGTCTGCATCTAAAACCTTTACTACTCTTTCTTAACAACTTCTTTCATGTGAGGATTCATTTTACATTGCATTTGCGTAACAAGTTTGGCATCGTCCTCTAAATGAATTTTGTGCATACAAACAGTAGGATCAATCCCTTTCGAACCAGCAACTGACCACCCAATAGCATCCTCATGATTCGATAAGACATGAATCAACTCTTTCTCTTGATCACAAGATAAAAAGAAGATATAATGATAGGTAGGGCCTCGTTGGAGCCCAAAAACACATACTTGAGAGAATCCATAAGAGGTTTTAGCTCAAGTTTGGGTGGAGATAAAACAAAAGGTGGCATAGGAGAACTTGCCAAAAAGGGAAGAGGTTCATAAGTGGACACCTAGGAGAAGACTCAAGATAAAGAGTGGAGTTAAAAATAGAACTCATATCATCTATTATACTTCCTAAGTCAAACAATCTCAAATCCCCAAGGGATCATTGCTCAGAATAGTAGGTAAAGCTTCTTCAGCCATTTTATCAATCACATCAACAAAGACGCATTCTAATTCATTTTTAAATTTAGGCTGAGAATAAGCTTGGAAAATCTTAGCCTCAACAGTCATGTTCATGACAGAGACATCCATCACTCCTCACCTACAGTTTAATGTGACATTAGCTATGGGAAGGAAGGGATGTCATAAAATAAGAGGGATCTACTTAGAAGCATGACTAGGGTCCATGTCCAACATAACAAAATCAACAAAAAAGAATCCTTTGTTAAATTAAACCATGACATCATCTATTCACCACCTGGGAGTCCAAACTTACCTATTAGTAAGCTAAAGGGTCTAGTGGGAAGGTTTTAGTTCTCCGAATCCCAACTCTAAATAAACAGAATATGGTATCAAATTTATACTCGAACCTAAATCCAAAACTATCCTTTCTATTTTTTTATTACCAACATGACATGAAATAGTCGGAATACTATGATCTTTAAACTTAGAGGGAGTGTCAAATTTTAAACTCGAGCTCACTTGTTCACTTAGAAGAACCTTTTTATACGTGTCATCTTTACATTCTCTTTTAAAAGTGCATATGTCTCTAAGGAACATAGTATAAGCTGAGATCTGTCTAATTGCTTTTAAGAGGGGAAGATTGACCTTAACTTGCTTAAAGGCCTCTAGAATTTCATCCCTTTTCTTATCTTTCTTCGAAGGGAATGGTGCATCCAAAGCTCAACGATAAGAAACCCTTGGTTTATATGTCACAGTGGGGTCAGATATAATAAAGGAAGGGAATGGGTTATTGTCTTTTTCAGTTTCAAGGTCTCTAGAAATGGTCTTAAGTCTTTCCTCTTTATCATGTTCCTTCTAATTCACCTTATTATCCACTTCCTTGCAACCAATTGCAGCTTTCAATTGTTCACATTTTGGGCCTTTAGCGTTCGGTATAGGATAACAAGGAAGTTTTCCTTCTTGTCTTTTACCTACAGCTATGGCTAGTTGTCCAAGTTGAGTTTCTAACTTAACTATAGATTGTGAGTGTCAGTCAATAATGTGCATTTTAGAATCAATTCCTTGAACCTCAGAACCAACATTTTGCACAATAGAAGTCAAGGTACTAAGAGTAGAAATTAACTTATCTATATCAAAGCTATCACATGGAGCTTGATGGAAAGGAGGAGAAGCATATCTTTGGTTTTAAAAACCAAGAGGGGTAGGTCTGCTAGACTAGGCTTGAGGATTCTCAACTTTTTGAGACCTCCATGAAGAATTACTACGATTCCTCCAACCATGATTATAAGTGTTCGAATAAGGATTCTTAGATAGAGGAAATCCTTGGGTAGCATTTACTTGTTCAGTCACAGAGTCAGACCTACCAAAACAAAGACAATCAACAGAAGCCTGCATGGGACTGGCACAAATTGAACACACATCTTGCATATAAAGGGCATTAGACACTTTGTTCATGCACAACAATTGATCAACTTTCATAATTAAAGCATCAACTTTATTGGAAAAGTCTATTGAATGTGAAACCTCATAAATCCCCCCCTTTCCTTCCCAATTGCCTAGGCAAATCAGAATGTGAGGAGGTAGCATATAAGCGTAAATTTTCAAGCAAATGTTCAAACAATTCCCAAGCTTCATTAGGAATCTCTTATAAGAAACTACCCCACAACATGCATCAACAGTTTGCTTATTGTACACATCTATGGTAGAATAAAAACTTTGGACAAGTTGGCACATAGAGACCTTATAGCGAGGACAACTTTACGACGACTCTTTAAATCTTTCTCAACATTCGTGCAATTTCACATTTTTATTTTGTGATAAAGTGGTTATAGAACATCATAAGGTAGTTAGTTTACCAATAGAGAAAAACGTTTTCAAGAATTCCTTCTACATTTGATTCTAAGTGGTGATATTTGTCTTAGTATCCACCCAAGCTTTAGCTTTATCTTTTAAAAAGAAAGGAAAAAGCCACAAGCGAAGAGCATCATCAGAGATATTATTCAAAAATACAGTTGAACAAATCTCTAAAAATGCATCAACATACTTGAAAGGATTTTCAGACTCTAGTCGTATAACGAAGTGAGCATTTGGATAAGGGAATGTTTAATCTCAAATGGCCCCATAACAATGGCATACAAGTTCTTGTTAGTGAATCATAAGTGGCGGGCGTAAAATACTCCTTAAGTTTCTTAGGTGCTTTAGCCATTTTAAGCTTAGATTCACATTTCTAAGCTCTTATCTTACCAAGAGAATGCTCAATTTTAGGATTATATTCTACAAGATCTAAGCATAAAGGACATCTACTATGCGTATACCAACAAACAACCAAGAGAATAGTATGTGATCACAACCACAATAATTACCAAACGAAATAAGAAGAAAAGAGAACAGAGAAATAAATAAAGGAAAGATCCAAGGAAAGGGGAAAAATGAAAAAATTAAAAGTAAAAAGAGAATAAATGAAATAAAAGGGATGGGGATTGTTAGATTAGATAAAATTAATAAAATAACAGAAATAAAATAGTTAGATTAGGTTAGATTAAATTAAAAGGGATGGGGAAAATAGTTAGACTAGAAGGGAATATTAAGAACAAAAACAAATTAGTTAGACTAGGAGTGGATGGGGAATGAAATAATAAAAATTAAAAAAATTAAAAGGATGGGGGTTGAGGAAAAAGAAAAGAAATAAGATTGTTAGATTAGCAGGGGATAGGGCAAAAAGAATAAAAGGAAGAGGAAATAAAAAAATTACCATTCGTTCCCTAACAACGGCGCCAAAAGCTTGGTGTAGATTTTATGTTTAGTTTCAAAAACTCTTTGTACTTGCGAGTGCACAAGATTAATTATAGAAGAATGAGTATAGGACGTCGATCCCACAAGGAACAATAGTGATTTTCAATTCAACGTTTCCAATTATAAAGAATAATTCATAGGAGGAGTTCAAGTATTAATTTGAATCAGGGAAACAAAAGAAAAGTAAATGCGTAAACAGAGTGGTGAGAAATCAAATAAGAGAAAGATCTAGGAATTTGGATTTTACCAATGACAAAAATATTGAATTACTAATTCAAATGGGGCTTCAATTTGTGTCATGTTCAATCTAAGCTACAAGCATTAAGCCATGAATTAAAAAGATAATTATAATTATCAAATCATGTTATTTATCAAGCGGTTTAGCATGAATCATTCTTTTTGGACATAACTCATCAAATTTCTAGCATAAATTATTCAATTTTAACAATTATAATTTTAAGCCCAACGACATAACATCATATTAGTTTACAAGGTCTAATACTCATTTGAGATGGCAAGTTAACTGTTGTAATCAACATTAATAAACATTAGTATTAAGTTGTATAAATATGTTAACATCAAGTATATACTCAAAATTTTGCAATTAAACAAACAAAACTTATCCCAAAAGAAATAAGCAAGACAACATTATTAATCAAGGATCCATCATAATCCTAGAAATGAGTGGTTTAACCAGCCATAGTTAGTGAAAATACCATTTAAGCTAGTATATTTCACTTGCTATGCCTAAACTTTAGTAATCAATTACACAAAATGATATAATTAAACATAATCTCTCAAATTTGAGTCACAAATGAGATGAGAAGAAAAGAGAAAATAGCTAACAAAGCTTATTTTCCTTTTAAACTCCTCAATTCAAATGATTTTGTTTTACAAAAAACTCTCTACAGATTGAAAAATGGAAGATTTGAGAGTAGAAGAATGCTTGGATGCTTGAATTGGTGAATTAGCAAATGGATGAATTGCTCTAACCCATGGCCCCTTTTTATAGTAGAAATTCACCATTCTTAGGGCCTGTTCTTTTCGTGGGTCAATTCTAAAATACCAACCTCAATTCACTTCAACCTACTTCAACCCACTTCAACTCACTTTTACTATTTTAACTAAGTTCAATTCATCACATAAAAAAATTCAACCCACTTCAACCTACTTCAACCCACTTCAATGGACTTCAACCTACCTCAACCTACTTTAAACTACTTCACCTTTTTACCCACCCCAATTTACCCATGAAAAGAACAGGCCCTTAGTGTCCAAAAATTAATGAAAATTAATTTTAATTAATTATTGGCTGTTATATTGCTTGACTGTTGGGGGTTAATGCTGCTGATAAGCCACCAAGGGTCAGTCCATTTCGGTTGAGGAATCAGGGGGAGAGTAAGTGAGGGAGAGCCACCGGGTAGGTTACACGCTGGGTGCCTAGGTCAGGCCAAGGCAAAAGCAAGAAAGGAGGAAGAGTGGGACGCTATCTGGATATGTGACTGGGCTGCGGAACTACAGAACGCACAGGCCCAATGTGAGAAAGAGAGAGATAGAGAGCTAGAGAGCTGGGTGTTGTTGGAGGAGCTCAGACCAAGCCCACACAGAGAGAGTGTGCCACTGTAGTCAGCTCAATCTATGTACAGGATGTAAATTTCACATCCTATTTCATGTTATCACCATTGCCTATAAAAATATGCATCATTATTTATATTAAAAATGTATTCCAAAGGATAAAACGTATGTAAAACGGAGAGTAAATTTATATATAAAATATGAGTCATCAACTCCCCACACAAAACATTTCTAGTCCTCGAGTAAATAATAAAATAATGGTATATTCATTCAACTCATTAAGTGAAACAAGATTTCGGGAGCAAATTAAGTGATCCAACTATGAGTGCCCACTCCACATCACATATATCAATTCACCACTAACCCACAACTCATTATAAACCACTTCTAACCTTAACTGCATCAATAAGCCAAGATTCAAGCAAATTAAGGACACAATGAAACCATATAGCAAACCTTAAGTACAAAATTTTACTCTACATAACAAAAATCACAAGAACATCTTTAAAATCATGTCCCCAATGTCAAATCAATTTATTAACTTTTTCTTTTGAGGTTTTTTTTTAACTTTTTCACAAGTTACTTGATTTCATATGTTTTTTTGATTGGATAAAGATATTAATAACGATAACACTCAGAGAAGAACTCAGTTCATATTTTGGCAATTAATGATATAAATAGAGATAGAACCCGAATATTGATATCGAAATCAGAACTTAATTAATTCAATTTTTTTATTTACTTATTAAAAGTCAAGGGGCACTTAAAAGTTTTTAATACTCATAATGACATGAAAAATGGGATCACATCTCAAACTCAAAGTCAGTTACAAAGTGACATTAGTAAAGCAAAAATTTTAGCCTTTAACTAGCTAAAACTAGTAATAATCTCATATGGGCAAATGTCACATGAATCAATTCCACATAATAAGAGTTAAACACGGATAATTAGAACACTCAAGTTCTTCCCAAAATCAAATTCAATTTTCATTTATTCAATTTTCCTTAAAAATTTTCTTTTACCTTCCCCCCACATCTAAGCCTTACATTGTCCTCAATGAGAAAATAATAATAAAGAGCGAAATGGAGAAAGAGCAACACAATCTAACAGCATGAGGAAATCATTTCCATATAAGCCCAACAATCCAACTCCAAAAGTACCTTAACAACCCCCACTAACCACAATAGCCCAAAACTAAGTGAAGCATCACACTCAAAAATACAAGCACACCAAAAAGAAAGCAAAAACAGAAGACTCAAACTCATAGAAAATGATTGGATTGCCTCCCACCAAGCGCTAAGTTTTATGTCTTCATTTAGATAAAGTCTTATCCAGAGAAAACCCTATCCACCAGTCATAGTAGACAGAGCCTACTAGATTGATGGACTCAGTGAAACATTAGTCACAATAGGTTTCAAACGTGGCCATTGACCATAAGAACTCGACCATCTTGGGGATCCAAACTTTGGACTGACCTAGAGGGAAACACTTGTGGACAATAAAAGGAGCATCCCATCTAGATCTCAACTTGCCAAGAAGCAGTTTAAGCTTAGAGTGAAAAAGCCAAACCTTCAGATTAGGCTTAAAGGATTTAAATGAAATCATTTTATCTTGGAAAGGTTTAGTATTGGCTTTATAAATCTTAACATTCTCATAGGCTTAATTATGCAATTCATCCAGCTCATTCAATTGAAGCCTACAGTTAGAACCCACTTATTTCATATTAAAATTAAAGGATTTAATAGCCTAAAAACCATGGTGTTCTAATTCAACTGGCAAGTGACAAGCCTTAGCAAAAAGAATTTGGTAAGGAAACATCCCTATAGGAGTCGTAAAAGTAGTACAGTAGGCACAAAGAACACTATGAAATCTTAAAGACCAGTCTTTCCTATTGGGTCGAACCGTTTTCTCAAGCATGGACTTGATGTAATGACTAGACACCTAACTTGACCCCTAGTTTGAGGGTGATATGGGATCGTTACTTTGTGAGTCGTAGAACACTTTTTAAGCAAAGCCTCAGTAGATCGTTGATAAAAGTGACTACCTCAATCACTAATAACAGCTCAAGCATCCCATTTCGATAAAATATGCACTCTTTCACAAACTTGATCACAACCTTGTGGTCATTGGCCCTAGTAGACTAAGCCTCCATCCACTTTGACATATAATCAATAGCAACCAATATGTGTACAAGGAAAAAAGATGGATGAAAGGGAACCATTAAATGAATGCCCCACACATCAAATATCTGAACAATCAGAATAGGTGAAAGGGGCATCGTGTCACGACAGGACAGCACACACGTACATTCACAATGCTCACAAGCAAGACAGAAACGGTGAGCATCACGAAACAGGGTGTGTAACACCCCCAAAATACTAATAACATGATTTACGAAAAACTGCAGTGGAAGACTTAATAATAAAAGGCGCTACCACCATCCTGATATGGACAAGACTCACTGAAACCATTTAATCTTGAAACTCATGTTCATAATCACAAAATCTATTAAATTGAAACGCTTCAAGACCAAAGTCCATAATAGTTCAACTTCAATACTATTGAGTTAATCATACCATGTGCTAACTCACACTCCACACTACACAAATATATTGAATATAGACCCAACCTGACCCTAAGGTCGATCCCAACATTCATGCTATGTTGAATCCACTGTGAGCATCTGATGACTTCTAAAAGGGCTTACTAATAGGAGAAACATGTGATACTTGATCACCTAAAATGAAAAATATGAAAACAATTCGAAAATGTTAGCAAAAACTCAATACATGCATTCCTGTATTGTAAAATGAGTATAGAAATACTGTTGATGGGTACCCACTTTTGTAATTCATTTAATTCGCAATAACAATAAAAATGAAAGTAATATGAAACTGAATTGCTCATTATTATGTGTATGTAAACCCCTTGCAATGATATGATCTATACATAGGTGTACACCTGTCAATCCAATCAAGAGTTGGCTTGAAGCCGCATGGGTAAATGATGGGCTAACGCCCTATAGATGATAACTGACGAGATCACAAGTTAAATGGCAAATCACTGTATAAAATGATTTATCGATAAACTCATTAAGAGTTGTAACTTGATAAATATATTCTGCTTTCTGAAAATATAAGCAATGGACGTGCCTTGAGTCTTTAAAAATGTCATCTGACTTGATAAAAGTCAGCTGTTTCATAAATGTCATATGACTTAAAAAATATGTTCTGACTTGATGACACTTATACAAAACGGGGAACGATAACTAGGCATCGACTCTATTTCATAAATGTCATTGTAAGTATGTGTAGTCAGTAAATAATCCTTACTCGCATAATTGAGTAAGTACGAGTATGTATAATAGAAATTAAGTAATTAAATGGTATACATAACTTGGGTATTTCAATATAACTTCGAAACTGAATTAATAAAAATAATTAAATCTGATATAAAGTAAATGAAAGTAAAAATAGTCTACAATGAGATAAATGAGATTACAAAAGAAAAGGTGTTGATGGTGACAATTGAGAGAGTGGTTGTGGCCTTTTCCGAAATAGGTTGCTGATACGGGTTTAAACCTTGCTGATGTATAGTTTAGTTCAAGATAACAGCTAATACATTAGATTGGCCTGATAAATACATTTGATATATTCTAAATTGAGTAAGTAATAAAGGTTTGAGGCCAAGAGAGATTCATCTTTGGTTCAAAATAGCATAAACTGTAATAACTTGGTCTTATAAATATGGTTTCTGAGTCACAACTCTGCCTACTTCTCATATTTCATTCATAAATCCATTAGATATAGAATTCTACCTCAAATGAATCATTGAACTCAATAGACGCTATTAAGCTCACTAAACTTGGTATTTTCTTTGTAAAATTCATAAATAATTCAAAGCTCATAAACAAGCTCCCAAATTATATACTTGTCTTCTTCTTTCTCATTAATCAAGCTAAAAGCTCCATGAAAGTTCATGAATATTCATTTCCCACTTAAATGACCTTACTTGGCCCAAAATACACAAAAGGAGTGCATGATCAATCTCACTTGATCTTTATTATTGCACTTTACGCAATTACTCAAAATGTTTTCAAAAATCACCAAATTCAAAATACTCTACCAAAGTTCATGAAATCTTATAGGAAATTCAAAAATAATATTGAAAATCTACGGTATAATTTTTTGAATTTTCCTCCAAGTATACGCTGCACAGAAACTGCAATAACAGCCTAATTTGCACCAAAGCAGGTTAGTTCACTTCAAAACTTATAACTTTCACCCTAGACCTCAAATGGAGACCTAAAACTCCAATATGAAAATATTAAGAAGTACTTAAAAACTTTCATTTACAACACAAAATATGATTCCCACAATAGGGTTCCCAAAATGGGGCTAAAAAATAAGTGTGTCAGTTTTGGTCCATTCTGCATAGGTTTGGTAAAACAACCATAACGTTTTCCACAGACCTCGTATTAGGGCGATTCAAAAGCCATTTGAAAGCTAACACACTAACCTATCTACCCACTAAAAATCATAATTTTTCCATGGGCTAATCATTAACAATTTAATCTAGAATTCTGCCATATTTTTCTAAAATTTTCAGCCATCACTATTTTGGCTTTTCCCTCTCTTTTCACACAAATCCTCACTTAAAATCATTCCAAATTACCAAAAACATCATCATAATCATCAATAAAACTAAAGATTACAAAATCAAATGCAAATCAATCCATAAACATGGTTTTAACTTAAACTTGCCTGAACATGATCACCACCAAACCCTAGCATGACTCAGGCTCAACGCCACCGTGATCAACACCAAAGTAACTCTTATTTCTTATTAAAAAATCATGACCAATGATCATAAACATCAAAACAAGAATCAAAACTAAAATAAAAATCAAAACCAACAAGATCAAGTTCAAGATTACTCACTTTGAGCTTAGAAGAAGTAGAGATGGTGGTGATGCTTGGTTGTTTTGAGTGGGGATGGTGGCTGGCGGTACTAGGATGTCGGGTGGGGTCACGAGACTAAGCGGAAAACACCAATAGCAGCAGCAACTTGAGGGAGAGGGGCTGGCCATGTAGAGTGAGAGAGAAGAGAGAGATGTGGGTTGAGTTTTGGTTGTGAATTTTTGACATATCAAACACTTGGCTGAAATTTTATCTAGAAAAGTGACTATTTAGTAACCATGGTTAAGCTTAATCATGGTAATTAGTTAGGTTAACATGTAAACTTGTTAGGCCACAGATTGGGCCGAAATAACTTGGGTTCGAGAATAAAGAGCTTCGAAACAATAACGTTTTTGCATAACTCAAAATTAAATTTTTGCAAGGTCACAATAATAATAATAATAATAATAATAATAATAATAATAATAATAATAATAATAATAATAACAATAATAATAATAATAACAATAATAACAATAATAATAATGATAATAATGATAATAGTAATAATTTCTTAAACCATAATTATCGAGGCCTACTATCGATTCACCCGATATTTAATTAATCAACAAGACTTGAATTAACAATCAATGAAACTTGAATTGCAAAATGAGACCCAAATGAAATATCTCCTAACCAGAATGATTAAATACGATTAATGAAAGCGAAAAATTTAAATGACATAAGATAATTTCGTAAATATATAAATTGAGGGTAATTGAATTAATAAACATGATTTGGTTAAACAAGTAACCGTGAGTGATTAAATCCATAAACATGATAAATTAAATGAATAAATATGATTAACTAAATAAATAAATATAATTTAAATAAATAAATATGGGTTAGGGTCGTTTTATTACAGCCTTCCCCTCTTAAAGAGTTTCATCCTCGAAACTTATGACGCTTGCCAAATGCATGCAGTGCTGCTTTAAAAACACATAGGCCATTGGTTCCCATTACTTCCCTCTGAAGAGGTATAATTTGCCCAATGTACTCTGACTAAGGGTATCTACATATTGTATAACTGCTTAATCCCATATTTCAGTAGTAGATTCGGATACTTCTCACACAATAGCCTCAATGAACTCAATTACTTTGATTCAAAATTGATATTCTCTTTGAAAGAAAAGAACCTTGTTACTAGAAAGGGGGTGCCCACTACTGGTTCATCACCTCGTCCACTAATGAAAACTATTGTATACCCTGATAAGTACTCTAATACTATTACAAGCTATAAAACACGTTATATAAGTGTTCAAGTTCACCTAGTAGGTGCAGTTAACAAGCTGCAGATTTAACCTTTCAATAAATCATAAGGCCCCATGCAACTAGTCCCTAATTGTCCTTGGATAGTCAATCTCTTACTACCTTGATTAGAAAAGCCTTTTGAAATACTTTATAACCCATATGAGACTTTGGTTATTTCTTTGTTTTATCAGCACAACTCTTTTGTCGACCTTGTATCACCTCAACATGTATGTGAATTTTTCCTCTTAATGCTTGCTTGGGCTAGCTCTGATCTTGTACTCAATGTTTCTTCTGGCTCACTCCAATATAATTAGACAGTGCTTGAGATTATGCCCTTATCAAAATGTCCTCATATGATATTCCTAATGCATCACATGATCTTCCCTCATCAGACTACTCAAGGATCTGCTCCTAGTCGATAATGGGCAATGAAATGACCATGGTTTGGAATGAGAGTGATAAAATTCTTAGTCAAGTGAATCATTGCATACAAAAGAAATAAACAATGAGACTAGAAAAGGCAAATAAAGGAGAGATTATCATGGGGTGGTTAGAATAAAGATAACCATAAGTGTATCATGAATTCTGAAATATAATATCACAAGAATTGGTGTTTATAAATATGGATCATAAAGGGTCCAATAAGTAATCAACCAAGGAGAAAGATGACATGGTTATACTCGGGTTTAACTAATGAATTGGAAATAAGATGACAAGCAACTCAGCTTCAACTAGGTGACTTTATAGCCACAAGGAACAAGATAAGTGCAATAGATAGATGGGATAAGCAATGTGTAATAAATAGATACACAGATTGGATAAGCAAAGTACAATAGATAGACAAACAGATTGGACAAGCAAAGTACAATGGATAGATAAATGGATTGGATGAGCAAAGTGCCAATGAATAGATAAATAGAGTGTGCAAGCTATAATAGGAACATGTCTTTATTCATATGAAGTCAATTCGAGTACAACAATAAGAATAAATAGAGAATGCAGAAGTTTATTTATCAGAATGTAAGATATTTGTGTAGGAGTTGAAGTTCAAAATATAGAAAGTAAGGAGATTATGACAATCGCAATCACCCACACCAATGAGAGTTGAATTACATTATGAATTCAGAACAAGTTATATGAGCTTATCATTATGAATAAATGAGATGTGAGGAAGATGTGTGAATCAGCTCTCAATGGAATGAACTACAACTCATGATCATGAAATAAAGATGGTCAAGGTCGAGAGCACTGGAATGTTAACAACCATATAAGGTTGAACAAAAAATGTTTTGCACATTTAACAGTGGGTTTGCAAAGACATGGAAGATCATGCTAATAGAAAATATCGGGTTGAAAAGCAAGGGAGATTAAACAATATTGGATAGAATCAAGTTTTGAAGATGAGATAAGCAAATAATTTCAAGAGTTACTATAAAAGGGCATTCTTGTAAAAGATAAACTGTGGTTACATGGTTTAGGTGTGATATCCGGACCTCAAATCGTTCCCGAAAAAGACTTCTATTATTGGCAGTTAATCCCATAAATCATTTGTTCAAGGTATAGGGCACTTATTTTGATAGTGATCTTATGCAACTCTCTATACACAATGTACAACCATAAGGTTCTGTCTTTCTTCTTCATATAAACCTGAGGCTCCCCACGAGGACCCACTTGGTCAAATAAATCCTTTGCAACTCATCCACTGAATCTTTAATTCTTTGAACTCTGTTGGGGTTATACGATAGGGGTTTTGAAAATGGGTTGAGCAATCAAGAGTTAGATCGATATGAAAATCAATGTTTCTTGGAGAGAAACAGTCCTAATAGTCCTCAGATGGAACATCTCTAAATTCACAAACTGTAATTATGGATATATATATACCAAGTGTGGTTGGCATATTACTAATATTCAATGCATTACTGACACGATAACTCACTTGCTTACAGAGTGTAATTAGGATGAAAATAGGGTTTTTCTTCTCTCGGTCCATAGAAACACATGTCTAGTTTTTCCACATTTCTCAAACTAGCCTTAAGATCTTTACAAGTTATCTTCTATAAGTACACAATCAGTTCATCCCCATAATGTCAACAAGGTTTGCTTATCAAACTTGATTGAATGCCCAATGAATATGTTTCCAGAAATACCAATAGATGCATATTTATAAAAGAGAACACATTCAACTGCTTACTGGTCTCAGCAAATTTAAAAGACAGGGGGACGATCTAAATTATAAAGTGGTGCAACCACACCATGAACTCTTGCAAAGATATTTCTTTATTGGTTATAAAGGACAGGCATGTAAGCAGAATGAATGAAAGAACAAAGACTCGTAATGAAAGAGAGGCATATAGATGTCCTGTATATACAAGACATGCAGTTTATTCATGATGGCCATGATAGTAAAGTAAATGAACGATGTTATGAAATTAAGAGGGAGCATTAAGTACTGAAGGAGAAGAAATCTAACAAATTACCAAAATAACTTTTGAAAAGTCAAATGGTATCCGTATGTGAGCAAAATGACGAAGATAAGGGTCAACAGTACCGGAAGGGAAATTTTATTCATCTGGTGCTTGAAAAGACAATACGTCAAGATGAAGGAGTCAGTCTTATGACTGAATATGATGACATCCATTAATAACACATTTTGCAGTAAGTGGAAGTCTTGGGTTGGCATAGAAACTTCAAAACTATTGGCAGATGGAAATAGCATAAATCATTGTTTATCATTAATAAGATAGGTTGTACTACTAAAGAAAGGATTACCAAAATAACTTGAGTAACGACATGCAGTCACGTCCATAGAGTACTATTCCAACATGATGTTACGGTGCTAAAGAAACATGAATAATACGGATACATTTAATTGCTGAAAAGGCGCTCAATGCTGGGTCTGAAGCAACCAAAGGCTATACAAGTAATAATAAATAGTATCCAAATAGAAGTAAGGAGTTAAAGTAAGTGACAGTAAAAATATGAACATAGCAGTGACGGAACTGTAAATAGAATGGATTAATTATGCTTAGGAAGAACTACAAATCACACAGTAATGCATAAAGGGGTCATTATAGCCTCTATTATGGAAACAGAGAATTAGACGGTTATGATTGTTAGGGTTTGAATTGTCTATAAGAAAGGCTGCTTAGATGTGTTTGAAGAAGTCCCCACACACCACATATGAGAATTTCCATAAACACACCATTACAAATCAAGAGAGTGTTATTAGGAAAGAAATGACACCTCTGAACAATTCAAGATAGCTAGGGCAGAAATAAGTCAATGACAGGAAGTAATGGGAGCATTGATGAGGTAAGGTCTTAGTGTCAAGATCAGATAATTCCTATACATGGCAGCTTAATCTTACTTATACCACACATATAATGCCAAGTAGCACACCATAAGGTACTAATTGTTTTCACCATACATAAGCACTCATTGTAGTGTTCATCTCATGCTGGTTCACCTCAAAGATATTGTTCCACAAGGCATTTCCTCATCTAGAGGTTTACATCTAACTTGATGCTTTATTAATCCCTTCAGAAGTTGCAAATGGCATCCCCACATCAGGTTTTAAGTATCACTATACCCAAAATCAGGTATATTAACGCACCTCAATAAGACTATCAAATCCTGGGGAAAAACAGATAGAGTTTCGCCTAAAAACTGACTAAAACCCAAGCTTAAAGCCTTACAATAGATACGTGAAATGCAGAGAAACACTTCAATAGCTCAACGGCCACACACCGGAGTTCATAACTCAACATGTCACATAGCTGGAGTGCACAATTGCAAAAATCTAAACAAATAAGAGAAATGAAGCATACAATACAACTCCTAGATAAATGAGAACATGCCTCACTAGCAGGTGACGCAAATGGTTCCACACTCCACTTTGCTAATGCTTGAATCTCAGGATATTACCAAATAATTGAGTCACCCTAATGGAAATGGTTCCTCCATATATACCCATACATATGAACTTATAGTTAATAGCTCATTTAACTGGTCCAACATAACTCATACACACCTTGATGACTAACTCATTAACACTTGATAGCTCATAGTGGCCCCTTAAACCTTAGCTCTGATACCAAATCTGTAACGCCCCCAAAATGCTAATGACATGATTTACGGAGAACTGCAGTAGAAGACTTAATAATAGAAGACACTACTGCCGTTATGATAAGAACAAGGCTCACTGAAACCATTTAATCTTGAAACTCATGTTCATAATCACAAAATCCATTAAACTGAAACACTTCAAGATCAAAGTCCATAATTGTTCAACTTCAATACCATCGAGTTAATCATACCATGTACTAACTCACACTCCATACTACACAAGTATATTAAATATAGACCCAACTTGACCCTGAGGTCAATACCAACATTCATGCTGTGCTGAATCCATTGTGAGCATCTGATGACCAAAATTCATAATTTTCCCATGAGCCGATCATTGCCAGTTTAATCTAGAATCCTACTCTATTTTCCTGAAATTTTCAGCCCTCACTGTTTTACCTTTTCCCTCTCTTTTCACACAAATCCTCACTTGAAACATTCCAAATTATCAAAAACATCATCATAATCATCAATAAAACTAAAGATTAGAAAATCAAATATGAATCAATCCACAAACATGGTTTTAACTTAAGCTTGCATGAACATGATCACCCCTAAACCCTAGCATGACTCAAGCTCAACTCCACCATGATCAAGACCAAAGTAACTCTTATTGCTCATCAAAACATCATGATCAATGATCAAAACATTAAAACAATTATCAAAACTAAAATAAAAATCAAAGCTAACAAGATCAAGTTCAAGATTACTCACTTTGAGCTTCGAAAAAGTAGAGATGGTGGTGATGCTTGGTTGTTTTGAGTGGGGATGGTGGCTAGTGGCACTAGAATGTCGGGTGGGGTTGGAGGCAACCTGGGCTGGGGGGAAAACACCAGCAGCAGCAGCAACTTGAGGGAGAGGGGCTAGCCATGTAGAGTGAGAGAGAAGAGAGAGATGTTGGTTGAGTTTTGGTTGTGAGTTTTTGATTTATCAAACACTTGGCTGAAATTTTATCTAGAAAAGTGACTATTTAGCTAACCATGGTTAAGTTTAATCATGGTAATTAGTTAGGTTAGCATGTAAACTTATTGGGCTACAAATTAGGCCGAAATAACTTGGGTTGAGGAATAAAGCGCTTCGAAACTATAACGTTTTTGCATAACTCAAAATTAAATTTTTGCAAGGTCATAATAATAATAATAATAATAATAATGATAATAGTAGTAGCAATAATAATAATAATAATAATAATAATAATAATAATAATAATAATAATAATAATAATAATAATAACAACAACAACAATAATAATGATAATAATGATAATAATGATAATTTCTTTAACCATAATTATCGAGGCCTACTATCGATTCACCCGATACTTAATTAATCAGCAAAACTTAAATTAACAATTAATGAAACTTGAATTGTAAAATGAGACCCAAATGAAATGTCCCCCAACCGAGATGATTACATACGATTAATGAAAATGAAAAATTTAAATGACATAAGGTAATTTGGTAAATATATAAATTGAGGGTAATTAAATTAATAAACATGATTTGGTTAAACAAATAACCGTGAGTGATTAAATCCATAAACATGATGAATTAAATGAATAAACATGGTTAGGGTCGGGTTATTACAGTCTTCTCCTCTTAAAGAGTTTCGTCCTCGAAACTTATGACGCTTGCCAAATGTATGCAATGCTGCTTTAAAAACACATGGGCCATTGGTTCCCATTACTTCCCTCTGAAGAGGTATAATTTACCCAATGTACTCTAACTAGGGGTATCCATGTATTGTATAACTGCTTAATCCCTTGTTTCAGTAGTAGATCTAGATACTTCCCACACAATAGCCTCAATGAACTCAATTACTTTGATTCAAAATTGATATTCTCTTTGAAAGAAAAGAACCTTGTTACTAAAGAGGAGGTGCTTACTCCTGGTTCATCACCTTGTCCACTAATGGAAACTATTGTATACCCTGATAAGTACTCTGATACTATTACAAGATATGAAACACATTATATACCTATTCAAGTTCGACTGGTAGGTGTAGTTAACAAGGTATAGGATTTAACCTTTCAATGAATCACAAGACCCCATACAACTAGTCCCTAATTATCCTTGGGTAGTCGGTCTCTTACTACCTTGATTAGAAAAGCCTTTTGAAATACTTTATAACCCATCTGAGATTTTGGTTATTTCTTTGTTTTAGCAGCGCAACTCTTTTGCCGACCTTGTATCACCTCAACATGTACTTGAATTTTCCCTCTTAATGCTTGCTTGGGTTAGCTCTAACCTTGTACTCAATATTTCTTCTAGCTCACTCCAATATAATTAGACAGTGCTTGAGATTATGCTCCTATCAAAATGTCTTCATCTGATATTGATAATGCATCACATGATCTCCCCTCATCAGACTACTCAAGGATCTGCTTTCGGTCGACAATGGGCGATGAAATGACCATGGTTAGGAATGAGAGTGATGAAATTCTTAGCCAAGCGAATCATTACATACAAAAGAAATGAACAATGAGACTAAAAAAGGCAAATAAAGGAGAGATTATCATGGGGTGGTTGCTTGTCATCTTGTTTTCAATTCATCAGTTAAACCCGAGTATAACCATGTCATCTTTCTCCTTGGTTGCTTATTTATTGGACCCTCTATGATCCATATTTATAAACCACAATTCCTGTGGCATTATATTACAGAATTTCTGATACATAGATTGGATAAGCAAAGTGTAATAGATAGACAAATAGAATGGGCAAGCAAAGTATAATGGATGGATAAATGGATTGGACGAGCAAAGTTTCAATGGATAGATAAATAGATTGAGCAAGCTACAACGGGAACATGCCTTTACTCATATGAAGTAAATTCGGGTACAACAATAAGATTAAATAGAGAATGCAGAAGTTTATTTATCAGAACGTAAGATATATGTGTGGGAGTTAAAGTTCAAAATAAAGAGAGTAAGGAGAGTATGACAATCGCAATCAGCCACACCAATCAGAGTTGAATTACAATATAAATTCAGAACAAGTTACACGAGCTTTTCATTGTGAATAAATGAGATGTAAGGTAGATGTGTGAATCAGCTCTCAATGGAATGAACTATAACTCATGATCATGAAATAAAGATGCTGAAGGTCGAGAGCACTGGAATGCTAACAACCATCTAAGGTTGAACAAAAAATGTATTGCACATTTAACAGTGGGTTTGCAAAGATATGGAAGATCACGCTAATAGGAAATATCGGGTTGAAAAGCAGGGGAGATTAAACAATATTGGATAGTATCAAGTTTTGAAGATGAGACAAGCAAATAATTTCAAGAGTTACTATAAAAGGGCATTCTTACAAAAGATAAACTGTGGCTACATGGTTTAGGTGTGACATCCGGACCTCAAATCATTCTCGAGCAAGACTTCTATTGTTGGCAGTTAATCCCATTAATCATTTGTTCAAGGTATAGGGTACTTATTTTGATAGTGATCTTGTGCAACTCTCTGTACACAATACACAATCATAAGGTTTCGTCTTTCTTCTTCATAAAAACCTAAGGCTCCCCACGGGGACACACTTGGTTAAATAAATCCTTTACAACTTATCCACTGAATCTTTAATTCTTTGAACTCTGTTGGGAGTCATATGATAGGGGTTTTGAAAATGGGCTGAGCAATCAAGAGTTAGATCGATATGAAAATCAATGTTTCTTGGAGAGAAACAATCCTAGTAGTCCTCAGATGAAACATCTCTAAATTCACAAACTGTAATTATGGATATGTATATATCGAGTGTGGTTGGCATATTACTAATATTCAATGCATTACTGACACAATAACTCACTTGCTTGCACAGTGTAATTAGGACGGAAATAAGGTTTTTCTTCTCTAGGTCCATAAAAACACACATCTAATCTTTTTACATTTCTTAAACTAGCCTTAAGATCTTTACAAGTCATCTTCTATAGGTACACAATCAGTTCATCCCCATAATGACAACAAGGTTTGCCAATCAAATTGGATTGAATGTCCAATGAATATGTTTCCAGAAATACTAACAGATGCATATTTATAAAAAAAAACACATTCAACTGCTTGCTAGTCTCAGTAAATTTAAAAGACAGGGGGATGATCTAAAGTGTAAAGAGGTGCAACCACGCCATGAACTTTTACAAAGATATTTCTGTATTGGTTATAAAGGACAGACATGTAAGCAAAATGAATGAAAGGACGAAGATTCATAATGAAAGAGAGGCATATAAATGTCCTACATATACAAGATATGCAGTTTATTAATGATGGTCATGATGGTAAAGTAAATGAACGATATTATTAAATTAAGAGGGTGCATTAACTACTGAAGGTGAAGAAATCTAACCAATTACCAAAACGACTTTTAAAAAGTCATACGGTATCCGTATGTGAGCAAAATGACGAAGATAAGGGTCAATAGTACCGGAAGAAAAATTTAATTCATCTGGTGTTTGAAAGGATAATACGTCAAGATGAAGGAGTCAGTCTTATGACTGAACATGATGACATCCATCAATAACACATTTTGTAGTAAATGAAAGTCTTGGGTAGGCATATAAACTTCAATACTACTAGTAAATGAAAATAGCACAAATCGTTGTTTATCATTAATAAGATAGGCTATACTAGTGAAGAAAAGATTACCAAAATAACTTGAGTAACGACATGCAGTCACAACCATAGAGTACTATGCCAACAAGACGTTAGGGTGCTATAGAAACACGAATAATATGGATGCATTTAACTACTAAAAAGGCGTTCAATGACTATGTCTGAAGCAACCAAAGGCTATGCAAGTAATAAATGAATAGTGCCCAAATAGAAGCAAGGAGTTAAAGTAAGTGACAGCAAAAATATGAATATAGCGGTGACTGAACTGTAAGTAGAATGGATTAATTGTGCTTAGGAAGAACTACAAATCACACAGTAACGCATACCGGGGGTCATTATAGCCTCCATTATGGAAACAGAGAATTAGACGATTATGATTGTTAGGGTTTGAATTGCCTACAAGAAAGGTTGCTTAGATGTGTTTGAAGAAGTCCCCACACACCACATATGAGAATTTCCATAAACACACCATTACAAATTAAGAGAGTATTAGTGGCAAAGAAATGATACCTCTGAACAATTCAAGGTAGCTAAGGTAGAAATAAGTCAATGACAGGAAGTAATGGGAGCATTGATGAGGTGAGGTCTTAGTGTCAAGACCAGATAATTCCTATTAATGGCAGCTTAATCTCACTTATACCACACATATAATGCCAAGTAGCACACCATAAGCTACTAATTGTTATCACGATACATAAGCACTCATTATAGTGTTCATGTCATACTGGTTCACCGCAAAGATATTCTCCCACAAGGTATTTCCTCCTCTAGAGGTTTACATCTAAGTTAACACTGTATTAATCCCTTAAGAAGTTGCAAATGGCATCCCCACATCAGGTTTCAACCATCACTATACCCAAAATCAGGTATATTAACACACCTCAATAAGACTATTAAATCCTGGGGCAAAACGGACAGAGTTCTGCCTAAAAACTTACTAAAACCCATGTTTAAAGCCTTACAATAGATACTTGAAATAGAGAGAAACACTTCAATAGCTCAACAGCCACACACCGGAGTTCATAACTCAACGGGTCACACAACCGGAGTGCACGATTGCAAAAATCTAAATAAATAAGAGAAATAAAACATACAATACAACTCCCAGATAAATGAGAGCATGCCTCACTAACAGGTGACCCAAATGGTTTCACACTCCACTTTGCTAATGCTTGAATCTTAGGATATTACCAAATGATTGAGTCACCCAAATGGAAATGGTTCCTCCATATATACCCATACATATGAACTTATAGGCAATAGCTCATTTAACTGGTCCAACATAACTCATACACACCTTAATAGCTAACTCAGAAGCACTTGATAGCTCATAGTGGCCCTTAAAACTTTAGCTCTGATACCAAATCTGTAACGCCCCCAAAATACTAATGACATGATTTACAGAGAACTGCAGTGGAAGACTTAATAATAAAAGGCACTACTGCCGTCCTGATAAGAGCAAGGCTCACTGAAACCATTTAATCTTGAAACTCATGTTCATAATCACAAAATCTATTAAACTGAAATGTTTCAAGACCAAAGTCCATAATAGTTCAACTTCAACACCATCGAGTTAATCATACCATGTGCTAACTCACACTCTACACTACACAAGTATATTGAATAGAGACCCAACCTGACCCTGAGGTCGATATCATTCATGCTATGCTGAATCCACTGTGAGCATCTGATGACTTCCAAAATGGCTTGCTAAATAGAGAAACATGTGATACTTCATCACCTAAAATGGAAAACATGAAAATAATTCAAAAATGTGAGCAAAAACTCAGTATATGTGTTCATGTATTGTAAAATGAGCAAGGAAACACTATTGATGGCTACCCAATTTTGCAATTCATTTAGTTCGCAATAACAATGAAAATGAAAACAATATAAAACTGAATTGCTCATTATTATCTGGATGTGAACCCCTTGCAATGATATGATCTATACATAAGTGTACACCTACCAATCCGATCAAGAGTTGGCCTAAAGCCGCGTGGTTAAATGATGGGCTGACGCCCTATAGATGATAACTAATGAGGTCACAAGTTAAATGGCAAATCAATGTATAAACTGATTCATCGATAGACTCATTAAGAGTTGTAACTTGATAAACATGTTCTGCTTTCTGAAGATACAGGCAATGGATGTACCTTGAGTCTTTAATAGTGTCATCTAACTTGATAAAAGTCAGCTGTTTTATAAATATCATCTAACTTGAAAAATATGTTTTGACTTGATAACATTATGCATGACGAGGAACAATAACTAAGCCTCGACTCTGTTTCATAAATGTCATTGTAAGTACATGCAGTCAGTAAATGATCCTTACTCGCACAATTAATTGAGTAAGTATGTATAATAGAAATTAAGTAATTAAATGGTATACATAACTTGGGTATTTCAATACAACTTCAAAACTGAATTAACAAAAGTAATTAAATCTGATATAAAGTAAATGAAAGTAAAAATAGTCCACAATGAGATAAATGAGATTACAAAAGAAAAGCCCTTGACGGTGACAACTGAGAGAGTGCTTGTGGCCTTTTCTGAAATCAGTTACTGACACAGGTTTAAAACTCGCTAATGTATAGTTTGGTTTAAGATAACAGCTAATACACTAGATTATCTTGATAAATACATTTGATACACTCTAAATTGAGTAAGTAATGAAGGTTTGAGGCCAAGAGACATATATCTTGGTTCAAAATAGCATAAACTGCAATAAGTTAGTCTGATAAATATGGTTTCTAAGTTACAACTCTCTCCACTTCTCATATTTCATTCATAAATCCATTAGATATAGAATTCCACCCCAAATGAATCATTGAACTCAATAGAAGCTATTAAGCTCACTAAACTTGGTGTTTTCTTTGTAAAATTCATAAATGATTCAAAGCTCATAAACAAGCTCCCGAATTGTATACTTGTCTTCTTCTTTATCATTAATCAAGCTAAAAGCTCCATGAAAGTCCATGAATATTCATTTCCCCCTTAAATGACCTTACTTGGCCCAAAATACACAAAAGGAGTGCATGATCAATCTCACTTAATCTTTATTATTTCCCTTTACACAATAACTCAAAATGCTTCCAAAAATCACCAAACTCAAAATACTCAACCTAAATTCATGAAATCTTATAGGAAATTCGAAAATAATATCGAAAATCTACAGTACAATTTTCTGAATTACCCTCCAAGTATACGCTGCACAGAAATTGCAATAACTGCCCAATTTGCACCAAAGCAGGTTAGTTCACTTCAAAACTTCATAACTTTCACCCTAGACCTCAAATGAAGGCCTAAAACTCCAATATGAAAAGATTAAGAAGTACAAAAAAGCATTCATTTACAACACAAAATGCGATTCCCACAATAGGGTTCCCAAAATGGGGCTGAAATACAAGTGTGTTAGTTTTGGTCCATTCTACACGGTTTTGGTAAAACAACCATAACATTTTCCACAGACCTCAAATTAAGGCAATTTAAAAGCCATTTGAAAGCTAACACATTGACCTATCTACCCACCAAAAATCGTAATTTTCCCATGGGCCGATCATTGCCAGTTTAATCTAGAATCCTGCCCTGTTTTCTTGAAATTTCTAGCCCTCACTATTTTAGCCTTTCCCTCTCTTTTCACACAAATCCTCACTTGAAATCATTATAAATTACCAAAAACATTATCATAATCATCAATAAAACTAAAGATTAGAAAATCAAATATGAATCAATCCATACACATGGTTTTAACTTAAGCTTGCATGAACATGATCACCCCTAAACCCTTGCATGACTCAAGCTCAACTCCACCATGATCAACACCAATATAACTCTTATTTCTTATCAAAACATCATGATCAATGATCATAAACATCAAAAAAAGAATCAAAATTAAAATAAAAATCAAAACTAGTAAGATCAAGTTCAAGATTACTTACTTTGAGCTTGGAAAAAGTAGAGATGGTGGTAATGCTTAGATGTTTTGAGGAGTGGGGATGGTGGCTAGTGGTACTAAGATGTCGGGGTGGGGTCAAAAGCAACCAGGGCTGGCCGGAAAACACCAACAGCAGCAACAACTTAAAGGAGGGGGGCTTACCTTGTAGAGTGGGAGAGGAGAGAGAGATGTGGGTTGAGTTTTGGTTGTGAATTTTTGACTTATCAAACACTTGGCTGAAATTTTATCTAGAAAGGTGACTATTTAGCTAACCATGGTTAAGTTTAATCATGGTAATTAGTTAGGTTAACATGTAAACTTGCTGGGCTACAAATTAGGTCGAAATAACTTGGGTTCAGGAATAAAGTGCTTCGTAACAATAACATTTTTGCGTAACTCAAAATCAAATTTTTGCAAGGTTATAATAATAATAATAATAATAATGATAATAATAATAATAATAATAATAATAATAATAATAATAATAATAATAACAACAACAACAACAGTAACAATAATAATAATGATGATAATAATGATAATAATAATAATTTCTTAAACCATAATTATCGAGACCTACTATCGATTCACCCGATATTTAATTAATCAACAAAACTCGAATTAACAATCAATAACACGTGAATTGCAAAATGGAACCCAAATGAAATATCCGTCAACCGGGATGATTAAATACGATAAATGAAATCGAAAAATTTGAATGACATAAGGTAATTCGATAAATATATAAATTGAGGGTAATTAAATTAATAAACATGATTTGGTTAAATAAATAGCCGTGAGTGATTAAATCCATAAATATGATAAATTAAATGAATAAATATGATTAATTAAATAAATAAATATGATTTAAATAAATAAATATGGGTTAGGGACGAGTTACTACAAGGCAAGCCAAAAAGAACCCACTTTGTAGGACTTTAGCAGTTGTCCTGCGACGTCCAAAGTGACCACGACAAGCATAAGAGTGACAAAAGGTCAGAATATTAAGAATTTCACTCTCAGGGGCACATCTATGTACCACTTGGTCAGGATAATGTTTGAAAAAATAAAGGTCTTCCCAACAGTAATGTCATACTTATGAGAAGAACCTATCTGTCTCTTGTTTAAATCAAGAGGAGAAATCTTCATAGTGATAAGATAATTAACAATGTTAGCAAACCAAGGCAGAGGGGCATGTGACATAGCAAATAGTTTCTCATCAGGAAAGTGGTTCGAAATCCAACTAAGTTATTAGTACTCAGTAAAGATCCTAGACAACTGGTCTGCAACTAAATTTTCAAAACCTTTCCCTTCCTTTATTTCAATATCGATTCTTAGACCAACAAAATCCATTTAATGAGTCTTGGTTTAGTGTGATTCTTAGCCAATAAGTGCTTTAATGTAGAATGATTAGTAAACACAATCACTTTTGAGCACAAAAGGTATGGACAGCATTTATTAAGTGCAAATATTACAGCTAGCAACTCCTTTTCAGCAGTAGAATAATTCTTTTGAGCATCATTTAAAGCTCTACTGGGATAGTGAATGACATAAGGCATTCTATTTATACTTTGACCCAAAACAACCCCAATAACAAAATCAGACACATCACATATAATCTTAAATGGATGAGAAAAATCAAGAGCTGACACAACCCAATAAGAACCGAAGCTTTTTAAAAGTTCTCACACAAGGCTCATCAGTCACAAAAGAAGCATCTTTAGTAAGGAGATTAGTGAGTGGACGAGCCACTTTGCTAGAATCCTCAATGAATCTCCTATAAAAACCAGCATGGGCAAGGAATGATATCACTTGTGTCACAGAAGAAAGCACAGGCAGATTAGAAATTAGCTCAACCTTGGCTTTATCAACCTCAATCCCTTTTTTATACATTTTATACTCTAACACAATTACTTCTTGGACCATGAGATGACTCTTTCCCCAACTGTAGACAAGATTCACTTCTTCATATATTTTTGACATAGTGAACAAATTAGCAAGATACACATCAAAAGAAGAGCCAAAAACAGAGAAATCATCCATAAATACCTCCATGAAATTGTCAATACCATGCATCTTCGAAATGTGGAAGGCATATTATATAACCTAAAAGGCATCCTCCGATAGGAAAATGTAGCTGATGGGCATGTAAAACTCATTTTCTCTTGGTCCTCATGATAGACAGGTGTTTGGTTGTGACAAGCATACTTATCTAGAAAGCAATAAAAACTTTGCCCAGTAAATTTTTCCAAATTTTGAAGAATGAATGGGAGGGCAAAATGGTATTTTACAGTGATAGAGTTCAACTTTCTGTAATCAATGCACACCCTCCACCCTATGGTCTTTCTATTATGAATTAGTTCTCCTTTAATGTTTTAAACAACCATTATGCCAGATTTCTTAAGGATGACTTAAATTGGATTGACCCGTTGACTATCAAAAAAAGGGTAGATAATGTCCGCATTTAAAAGATTTACTACCTCTTTCTAGACAACTTCTTCCATATGAGGATTCAATCTACATTGCCTTTGCCTAACAGATTTGGCACCACCCTCTAAATAAATTCTATGCATCCAAGTAGTGGGACTAATCCCTTTCAAATCAGCAACTGACCACCCAATAGCATCCTTATGATCAGATAATACACAAATTAGCTCTTTCTCTTGATTATAAGATAAAAAAGAAGATATACTGACGGGTAGGGCATTCTTGGGGCCCAAAAACACATCCTTGAGTGAGTTTGGGAGAGGTTTCAACTCAAGTTTGGGTGAAGATACAATAGAAGGTTACATACGTGAACTTGCCAAAAGGGAAAGAGGTTCATAAGTGGACATCAAGAGGAAGTCATAAGATGAGGAGAGGAGTCAATAGTAGAATCCATCTTACCTATTGCACTTCCTAAGTCAAACAATCTCAAATCCCCATAGGAAAGACAGGTTCCCAAGGGATCATTGCTCATAATAGTAGGTAAAGCTTTCTCAATCATTTCATCAATCACATCAACAAAGAAACATTCATATTCATCTTCAAACATAGGTTGAGAGGAAGCTTTAAAAATGATAAGCCTAATCCTCATTTTCATGACTGAGACATCCATCACTCCTGACCTATAGTTAATCATAGCATTAGCTGTGGCTGAGAAGGGACATCATAAAATAAGAGGGATCATCTTAGAAGCATGACCAAGGTCCATATATAACATAACAAAATCAATAGGAAAGAATATTTAACAATTTGAACAAAGACATCATCTATCCACCCTCTAGGAGTCCTAACTTATCTATCACCAAGCTAAAGGGTATAGTTAGAAGGTTTGTGTTCACCCAATCCCAACTCTAAGTAAACAAAATATAGTACGAAGTTTACATTCGTACCCAAATCCTAAAGTGCTCTTTCTATTTTGTAATTACCAATATAACATGAAATAGCCGGAACACTAGGATCTTTGAACTTAGGGGGTGCATCAAGTTTTAAAATTGAACTCACTTGTTTACTTAGAAGAACCTTTTTTATACATATCATCTTTAGATTTTCTTTTAAAAGTGCACCTATCTTTAAAGAACTTAGCATAAATCGAGATCTGTCTAATTGCTTCTAAGAGGAGAAGATTGATCTTAACCTGCTTAAAGGTCTCTGAAATGTCATCTGTTGCTTATCTTTCTGAGAAGGGAATGTTGCATCCAAAGCTTGAGGGTAAGGAACCCTTGGTTTATATGTCACAGTGGGGTCAGACACAATAGGGGATGGGGATGGGTCATCCTCTTTTTCAGTTTTGAGGTCACTCTCAATGGTCTTAAGTCCTTCCTCTTTGTGATGTTCCTTCTTACTCACCTTGTTATCTACTTCCTTGCCATTCCCAAGAACCCTTGCAACTTTTAATTGTTCAAATTGTTAACCTTTAGGGTTCTATATGGGATGACTTAGAATTTTTCTTCTTCTCTTTTACCTAGAGCTATGGCTAGCTACCCGAGTTGAGTTTCTAACTTACCTATAGATTGTGAGTGAGAGTTAACAATATGCATTTTAGGCTCAATTCCTTGGGCCTTAGAATCAATATTTTACACAACAGAAGTCAAGGTACCAAGGGTAGAAATCACCTTGTCTATATCAGAGCTTCCAGACGGAGCTTGACGGGAAGAAGAAGGAGCATATCTCCGATCTTGGAAACTATAAAGGGTAGATCTACTAGACTGGGCTTAAAGATTCTCAACATTTTGTAACCTCCATGAAAAGTTAGGATGATTCCTCCACCTATGATTATAGAAATTAGAATAAGGATTGTTGGATAGAGAAAATCATTGGGCAGCATTTACTTGTTCAGTCACGCAGTCAAACTTACCAACACAAGGACAGCCAACAGAAGCATGTATGGGACTAACACAAATCAAACAGACATCTTGCATAGATGAGGGTTTAGATAATTTGTTTATGCACAACAATTAATCAAATTTCTTAGTTAAAGTATTAACTTTACTAGAATGGTCAATTGAATGCAAAACCTCATAAATTTCCCTTTTACTTCCCAATTGCCTGGGCAAATCAGAATGTGACAAAGTAGCATTTAAGTGAAATTTTCACTCAAATGCTCAAACAATTTCCAAACTTCTTTGGAAGTCCTTTATGAGAAACTACCACAACAAGATACATCAACTATTTGCCTATTGTGCTCATCTAAACCAAAGCAAAAACTCTGGACAAGTTCTCACATAGGGACCTCATGACGGGGATAACTTCGCATCAACTCTTTAAACCTTTCCCAACTTTTATGCAATTGCTCACTTTTATTTTGTGAGAAAGCGGCTATAACACGTCTTAAGACAGTTAGTTTATTTTGTGAGAAAGTGGCTATAGTGATGATATTTATCTTAGTATCCGAACAAGCTTGGCTTTATCCTTTAAAGAGAAAGGGAAAAGCTGCAAGCGAGGAGCATCATCAGAGATATTACTCAAAAACATAGTAGAACAAATCTCTAAAAATGTATCAACATGCCGGAAAGGATTTTCATACTCTAGCCCACAAAATGGCAGAAGCATCTGGATAAGGGAATGTATAATCTCAAATGGCCTCGTAATAATGGGCATAGGAATTCTTTTAGATAAGTTATAAGTGGCAAGAGTAAAATACGTCTTAAGTTGCTTAGATGGTGGGGTTTGTTTTTCAGTCGTCTTTTTTATAAATTCACATTTCTTAACTCTTATCGTACTAAGAGAACACTTCAATTTCAAGATTCTAATAATAAAGAACGTCTACCATGCATACACCCACAAACAACTAAAAGAATAGTATGAGACCACAACCACAATAACCACCAAACAAAATAAGAAGAAAAGAGAAAAGAGAAAAAAAAAGAAATAAATAAAAGAAAGATCCAAGGAATGGGGAAAAATGAAAAAAATAAAAATAACAAGAGAATAAACGAAACAAAAGGGAGGGGGTTGTTAGATTATATAAAATAAATAAAATAACAGAAATAAAGTAGTTAGATTTGATTAGACTAGATTATAAAGGATGCAGAAAATAGTTAGATTAGAAGGGAATATGAAGAACCAAAATAAAATGGTTAGATTAGGAGGGGATGAGGAATGAAATGAGGAAAATAAAAAAATAAATGGGTGGGGGTTGTGAAAAAAGAAAAGAAATAAAATTGTTAGATTAGCAACGGATAGCGGGAAAAGTATAAAAGAAAGAGGAAATTCAAAATTCATTATTTGTTCCATAGCAACGATGCCAAAAACTTGATGTAGATTTTATATTTAGTTTTAAAAAGCCCTTTTTACTTGTAAGTGTACAAGGTTATTTGTAAACTAGCGAGTATAGGGTGTTTATCCCACGAGGAACAATGGTGATTTTCAATTCAACTTTTCCAATTATAAGGAATAATTCACAAAAGGAGTTCAAGTATAAATTTGAATCAAAGAAACAAAAGAAAAGTAAATGAGTTAAGAAAGTAGAGAGAAATCAAATAAGAGAAAGATCTAGGACTTTAGATTTCACCAATGACAAAAATATTAAATTACTAACTCAAATGAGGGTTCAATTTGTCTCTTGTTCAATCTAAGCTATAAGCATTAGGCTATAGATTAAAAAGATGATTATAATTATCAAATGATGTTATTTATCTAGTGGTTTAGCATGAATCATTCTTTCTAGAATAATTCATCTGATTTTCAGCATAAACTATTCAATTTTAACAATTATAATTTTAAGCCCAATTGCATAATATTATAATAGCCTACAAGATCTAATATTGATTTGAGATAGCAAGTTAAATTGTTGTAATCAACATGAATAAACAATAGTATTAACTTACATAAATAAGTTAAGATCAAGTATAAACTCAAAACTATGCAATTAAAGAGACAAAAAATAACTCTAAAACAAATTAGCAAAACAATATTATTTATCGAGGATCTATCGTAATCCTAGAAATAAGTAGTTTAGCCGGTAATAGTTAGTGAAAACATCATTGATGCTGGTATATTTTACTTCCTATGCCTAAACTTTAGTACTCCATTACAGAAAATGATATAATTAAGCATAACCTCTCAAATTTGACTCACAGATGAGATGAGAGGAGAAGAGAAAAATAGCCAACAAAACTTAATTTCCTTCTAAACTCTTCAACCCAGATGATTTTATCTTATAACAGACTCTCTAAAGATTGAAAGATGGAAGATGAGAGACTGGAAGAATGTTTGGATGCTTGAATGGGTGAATGAGTGAATGGATGAATTGCTCTAACCAATGACTCCTTTTTATATTAGAAATGCACCCCCTCATGGTGCCCAAAAATTAATGAAAGTTTATTTCAATAAATTTTTGGCTATTATATTGCATGAGAAGAGGCTAGTCTCTAGCTAAAGTTAATTTTAATTAATTAGCCTTGATTAGGTCACTTGACTCATGTGAAAAATTTAGACTCTTTGAGTAAATGGAATTGCTAGAGGTTGATATTGCTAATGGGCCACTGCAAATCAACCGATTTTGGCGGAGGAATTAGATGGAGAGTGAGTGAGAGAGAGGCGCTAGCAGGTTGCACGCTGGGTAGTTGAGCCAGGCTCAAGCGAGAGGGAGAAAGTAGGAAAAGTGGGGCACTGTCTGGATACTTGATTGGGTCACAGAACTACAAAACAGACAAGCCCAGTGTGAGAAGCATAGAGATAGAGAGTTGGGTGCTGTTGGGTTGCTCAGACCAAGCCCACACGAAGAGAAAGTGGCCTGATGTACTCAACTCAATCCATGTCTAGGAGGTAAATTTCACAACCTATTCTATGTTGTCACCATCATCTATAAAAATATAAAAATATACATCATTATTTACATTAAAAATATATTCCAAAGGCTAAAAAGTGGGTACAATAGAGAGTAAGTTTACATGTAAAATATGTGTTATCAGAGTTGCAATAAGCAGAACGGTTGTCAAAGAAGCATCACAACTGGAACCATTGAGAAAATTGCTAGAAAAAAATAAACAACCAAAATTGATTCACAATAATCATACGAAAGTACTCCTAATTTCCTTAGCCAAAATAGAAATTCCATTTAAAATTGTATCTAAGAACTAGTGGGATCCTTTACTGTGGAAACATCTCTGGCTAGTATGACCTTTGACGTCATCGACTTCCCATATGAAGGTGTATAACATAACAAGGAACTCTATCTTACTTTGACATGCATGCAAAAATTCATATCAATGACCCTAGTTGACAATATTTTTTTATTGACATATGTCCGCGTAGGATAGCTAAGAAACGAGGCCTTACTAACGGAGAAATGATTGCCTTTACCTATAGGTTAAGGGCCTATGATAGCACTCAATTCATATCATAGGAACTATAGCCAAAACGTAGCTGTGGGTTAAGAAAAAATGACAAATTGCCTCCCAAGTCATCGACATCTCCTAAGACCTTCAATTTATTACATAGATGCCCGTGGCTACATGACCTAAAAGAAGTACTATCAACCCTCTATTAGAAGGTAACGATGGTTGATAAAGGAATATTGGTAAGTACTAACACTGACCCTATGGCAGCCACCATTGAAAAGAAGGCCTTCACTCTCGAGGCTAAACATGGCAGACAAGAACCAGAAATATGGCCACCGTAGACATATGTGTAGCTATTGAGCCAACTTTGTAGTCTTTGACTTTGATCCATAGTCTAACTTAAAAAACAACGTCATAATGAGAAACATAGGATACTTTCATTGCACACAACTTTGGTAATGGTCAGGCGTCAAGTTCAAATTCTAAAGCCTAATGGGTTTCCTTATCCATTCGGGCTAAGCTATGAGCCCTAAGAGTTATACCTTGCAATCTGATAACTTTTGTTAGGAATACCAACAAATTTTGAAAGGTGATGTCCAAATCCGTAATTCCACAGAAAATAGGCTACTCATTCTATTAACCAAATCCTTATATTGATGGATAATTGTGGAACATTAGTTTTAGTTTTGAAGAATAGACAAGGTCTATCCTATAAGATTAAAATCACCATCATCCCAAATAGGGATTAAGAACGACTATATGGCTGCGAACCATGGCATTGGATTCTAGGGCAAATGTGTGATCGAGTGAAAGGTGGAGGTTATTATTATACCCTCAATTCCTCTGTGCCAAGTATGTCAGAGCAGGATGAAAGGTATTGTTGTTTGTTAAAAATAATATAAAGTTTCAAAATACAAGTTAGATAGAGTCTTCTTGTTAAAGTTAAAAGAAGATGATTTCTAAAGATGGAAAAGACATAGAGCATACCTTTGTGGTAATTGATTGTGATTTAGAGGAAGACACTTCTTTTTATAGGGAAACAAATTGAATTACAGCAAAATGACTTTGTTAAGAAAAGGATTGAACGAACCAAATTAAATAAAATTCAAAAACATAAATATAATTAGTTTAGCATTAATTTAGAGGTTGATTAGGGTGGTTGATTGAGTGACCTAAGAAAATATGCACCATTTCATGTAGTTCATGAAAAAACAGACTGACTTGCAGCCGCTAGGGCTCAAAACATGATGCTAGGCTAGTCAACGTGGCAGGATCAGCTTATTTAGGCCATAACTTTCTGCTCTAACATCCAATTGATGTGATTCCTTCTTTTATGGTAAGTTTATCAAGTATAGTTTTGTACTGGATCATGTACAACGACATTTCGATATGCATACAAGCAGTTACATGAAGAAAAGTGAAGAGGTGTTCATTTTTGTACGAAACTAACTATTTAGCTCATAACTTTTTCATTGGTTATTGAAATTGAGCTCATAATATACCAATGGAAAGATTGTTTGATAAGGAATTAAAAAGCTATTTATACTTATGCTTAAGCTCTAGTTTACAACTACAAAGAAATGGTCCACCTCATGAGAAGGAATTATTGGCATGACTTTGGCCTAGAGGTAGTTGCTAGGGCATTAAATGTGACAACTAGGCTTTAGCGGCATGCGCAAATCATGTGTTCGGCTTACTTATTAGACCAAACTTATGTTTTGATTTCAAAGCTTAAATGAAATATCAAAGTACAAGGCAATGCGACACCTGACTGGTCCTGGTCTTATTTATATCCTAGGTTATGAGTTCAAGCCCCCATACCTGCAAACTACTCTGATATTATGCCTTTTTGTCCTTTCCAAAGCTACTTGAAATATTTTAAGGTTTCCTATAAGAGTTTAAAAGAGAATAAATTTTTTCCACCAAAGGAGGAATAGTTTTTGTATCAACTAGCCCTTAGAGGCTCTGATATGATGTCGGTTCACCCTTAGTGGGTTAGGTACGTGTAATCACCAAGCAACAACACACACAACATATAGGTATGTACTCAATATAAATCCCAAGGACCCACTTTTGGATTGCACAAGCCCATCGAGTTATTGGTTGACAAAATTGGACGAAAACACTATGGCATGACATACAACCGACAACAGCAAAAGGGGGCTAAAGCTCACCATTAGACAACTACCTAACCCACTGGTCAAGGTTGTTTTTGAGTTTAAAATTACATTTATGATTTATGCTGAGTTGCACGATCAATCCTCGGTATTTTCTTGCTTTCCCCAAAGTGGTCTCTTTGGGTGATGTACCATACATTCAATAAGATGAACCTTTTCAGAGCATGATCGTGCACTTAATTTTTTTTTTTTTTGGGGGTGCAAATGATAAAGTTTACTTTTACAACGAGTTAATAACAATGATCCAAGGATATGAAAATAAAACTCTAATTCTCAAGGATACTATAACTATAAATGTAGGAATAACTCAATAACCGATAGAAAATAAATTGAACAAGTCCTCAACTCTACAAAAAGTAGAACAACTCACTAAAATGTTGATGGAATTTAAAGATGTCTTTACATAGTCCTACAATCATCTGCTAAGAATATAGGGAGATTGCCGAACACAAGATCCCTCTTCACCTCGATGCTAAACCAATGGACCAAAAATATAGAATAAACCCAAAATGGGCTCTTAAAATCAAAGAAGAAATTCAAAAATAATTGGTGTCCTGATTCCTTAGGGTCTCCAGTAATCCAGAATTAGTTGCTAACATAGTCGGAGTTCCTCAAAAAGACGAAATGGTTGGGAAGTGTTTAGACCTTAGAGACCCCTTAAAAGCAAGCCCAATAGATCATTTTCCTTTACCCATATCGAATTCTTAGGAGGTGACACAGATATAAATTTTTGTCATCCATGCATAAGTATTTATGGCATGACTAAATTAAAATGATGGTAAAGGATAGACAAAAGATAAATTTTATCACATAGTTAAGGGATTTGGTTCTATGCAGCAAAAGAAGGCAAAGAAGTGTGGTAAGGTTATAGAAGTAGGTGATCAAATGATGGGAAAATGATAAAGAGGCTCAAAAATTAACAATTGTACAAACCCAAGCGTATATGTGTCAAGATAGTGATGCTAACTGCTACTGGGTCCTAACATTCTCTCTTTTTCTTTATTTTTATTTCATTTCATTTCAACTTTGGTATTTGCCTATTTTAAAAGATGGCTTAGGTGGTGATGCATCATTTAAGTCACCAACCAAATCCATTACCTTGTTCCTTCTTTTTCAACAAAAAAAGAAAATTTCCCTCTTTATTTTTCAGTTTTTCTTTTTATTTCCTTTTGAATCTAGGTTGCTACTCATGTTGATGTCGTTAATGCTGCTAATCCATTGGCCTATTGTGGACTCTTTTTTTGAAGAATTATTTTAAGCATTAAGTGCGCTTAGTGGGGTTCCTAATGGACTTGTGAAATCTTGTATCTTCTTCAGATAATTTTTGGATTACATTTAATGCTTATGACATTTTCAAAAGGATCCCCTCCTCCTTGGTGGCAACGACGGCAACCTTCAAGTTAGTGCTTTTAGAGTATTGGGTGTAGGTCCAAGGGATTTAGTAAGACCTTGATCTTTAGCATTTTAAAAGCCTAACTTAGTTTAAATCCAGGAGGAATGTGTGCTTTGTCATTTGTTCTCACCGGAGCCTATATGGACCCCATGTGCCCACCTGGTTAACGACCTTGGGGTTTAGTGTTGAATATGCCATTTGGACTTGAATATGCATAAGTTCTTGCCTGAGGTATTTTATCTCCCATGTTTGGTCCTCAATGCGGGCGATGACATTGGTGATCAATTAGTGTGTATGGTCATTGTTCAAAGTGGTTGATGTTTCGGTCTCTCAACCTAGACCATAGGTGATGATTGCCAAAAAGTGTTGTCAAGGTGAAGCTCATACTTGGTAAGAATATATGACTTTGGTTTAAGATTGACAACTTGGGAACAAAGGGGTCATAACTTAGGCTGGGCGAACGGGCTATACTAAAGTTGGTGACTTAGATTAGGAGATAGGATTAGTGAAAACCTAAGGTAAGAATCATTGGTCAAAGGCTAAGGAAAAGATGATAACCTAGGTGGGTTTAGGGCTTGGGCCAAGGCTCAGGAGGATTAGAGTAAACCAGGTTATAGTTTGGGTCAAAGGCCAAGTGATAGGCTGAACTCCTAAGTGGAGTAAAGGATTAGCAAGCTTAAGGCTTATGCCAAAGTCCAAGGTATGGTTAAAAGTTAAGGTTGGGGATTCTGGATAGATGAGATTGAAGTTTAAGCTAAAGGCTAAGGTAGGGTCAATGGTTGGGGTTAAAGATAGTGGCCTATTGAGTTAAGGGTAAAGTCTACTAGTGAAGCATAGTCGTTCTAGGTCTCATACTAGGAGTTTTTGGGCTAATGACTTGGTATTGATTATGATGGTAAAGTTGGTTGGTCTTAACTCTAGCTCAGTGGGATCCAACTAGGCAGCTCCATGCTTAATGGGCTTTTCTAATGTGTATTAGGATCTATCCTCCATAGGTTAAGATGCATCCAATTAGGGTTGTCTTTAATGGGTTACAGTAGATAGGATCTTACATTGATGATACATCGTCTTATGTTTGGTGAGCAATTTTGTGAAAGGGCTTATACAATGTCTTAGGGTGTGTGTGAAGGATGAAATACTGGGAGTGTATTATAGATGTGTGATCATACATGTGATCCTATATGTGATGAATTGATGGGTTAAGATGTACTAAGAGGGATGGTAGATGAACTCACGCGTTGGCGTTAGATAGTTTATGATATATGCACAATAGCCTAGCGTAGTATTGCATGATGCATATACTATCTTAGATGAATAAGGACGCTAGAGAGCCTAACGTATGAATGATGAGCTAGCTTAAGTGCTTGCATGATGGGCTATACATGACGTATTTTCTGCTTATTTTTGAGCAAGCATATATGAAAATGTCCTGGATGACCGACTTTGAATTCATGTATTTTTGTATTTTATTTTTATCTCTCTCTCTCTCTCTCTCTCTCTCTCTTTTGGTGGCTATGCAACTGTATGCAAAATGTACTAGATTGCCTATGCAAGGATGATATATCACAAACATATATATGGGTCGTATAAGTGGCAAGTAGCAAATGGGCACGAGTGTTCACAATATGCACATAGAATATGCACAAGGTTTCCTAAGTGTACATTCAAGGGCGCTGGTTTGTAGAGATCAACATTCGAATTTTATCAAAAAAGAAGCTTTTGACCCTAAGGTGTGCCTAGAAGGAGTGTCACAATTGGGATCGACCTTAGATGCAAAGCCCTTCCAAATGGGCAAAGGGGATGCTCTTAAAGGATTTCGATGGTTTCAAAGGTTAAGGATCCTATGTGCCTTTGAATGCAGCCAATCCAAGGCACTAGTAAAGTGTTGGGTCCAAGAGTGAAGGTACATTAGATGGTTAAGACACAAGTCCCACCACCAACATCAGCCATTCAACCTAGCCTTTACTAAGGATTAGAAGGAACATTGGATCTCTTAAGTTTATGAAATGTCATGTTCCGTGCAAGGTTTGATCTTATAGTGGTTAGCACATTAAAGAAATGATTTTTGGCCTGGCAATCTCTCTAGGACTAGTCATGTTGGATGTTATAAATGCTATAAACAAAGCCCCTTCGATTAAAAGTTCTACAATTGCATGTGTACACTATAAAAGTAATCAAATGGGATCAAAGAATAATATGATAGCGCAAAGCTACTAATAAGAAAGCAAACAATGATGTAAAACAAAGGTGCATAAATTCGTTACCTTGTTTTAGTGCCCAAGACTTACGTTGATCGAGTTTAATAAAGCTAGCCTTCAGGAAGCGTTAGACACCAAGTCAAAGTGTATAGGTGGTTAGAGACTTATCCAAAGAGAGGGATATTGGCCTACTTAGCTTGTCTAAAAACCCTTGCCATAGCAAGCCTTTGCAGCATGTTGCCTACAGTTGGCAGCAGTAGGTGTCACTGGGGTCTGGTAGCAGAGGGAATCTATCTCATCTAATGCTCATTTGGGTGGATTGAATTTTTGTTGGAAAACATAAGGTTCTTTTCTTAGAAATTATGTTTTTGGAGAGTTGGGTGACTAGGGAAATAGTTATGGCCCCATAAGTAAGAAGGTACCAATTTTTGTACCTATTTCACTATCCAATAAACATGTCTTTTGCTGCTTATTAGATGTGAGTTCATAACATGTCATTTACAAGCTCTTTCAATATGAGCTATGCTTGTGTAGACTCAATGTGACACCCTTACCTCATTAAAGGACTGTCATATCGCTAGCACTCCTCAATAAAGCCCTTAAGGTTAAATAATACATAAAATGGCTTAACCAAGTGCCTTCAATAAAAATTTAAGGTTACATTCATGGGCTTTAACTAAACTCTAGCTACATTTTACTAAGTTTAGGCTTGCATGCAAAGCGTACGTCATTTAATAGGGCAATATTTTCTAAAGTTGATATATATGCTTAGCTTGCATACAACATATTTATTTATACATAGCTAGTTATTCAAGAACACATTATTTAACTAAGTAGCACATGTCGCCTTCTAAAAAATGTTAATTCCTACCTTACAACTATTATGGGTCCACATCCCAAAACTAACAACTATTTAAGAACCTTAGCTCAATCAGAACCTGTGAAAAGGAAAAAGGAAGTAGTTGACCTACCACATGATCAATGGGTAATCCACATTCAGAAAAAAGAAACAAAATACTTGCACACAATACAATAAGTAGTAGTCATAGAGAATAATAGCACAAATAAATCTACAAACTCTTAACTCTCCTAATATGCAATAGTTAAAAAGAAGCAAAAAGGTGAGTCACTTTAACCGAATGCAATGCTTGGTCTATTACGGCTTTAGTTAGAAGAGTCTTCTTTTATGGGGTTACGTTTGTAAACTCGAGAGTAGTGATTTTGGTAACAAAGTGTCATCAAAATGCTTAAAACAACTTAAAATGCTACTTATAATTTATTCCATGAAAAGAAAACCCTTTATGATTCAGTTGAAAAGGCCATTATAAAAAATTATCACACTTTCTCAAACAATAGCTTGAAATTACTTGTAAACGACTAGATTGCTTACTTATATCAAGCAAAATCTATTTCAAGGTATTGGTCCTATTATCTATTGCTCACATTGGGGTGGGTCCAACCCGTAACTTTTGGTGTTTCCATGATGCATGAGCTCCTTCAAAACGCAAGCTAACAACTTCCTAGATTTGAACTGTGAGAAAAGCAAGACAAATGATAGAATCTAGGGAGAGGATATGTTTGGGTTAAAGGTCAGAATCACCGCCCAAACTGTTTAGATCTACCCTCTAATTCGTAAAGGTTAAACCACCAGAATTAGATAAAAGGAACCACTCATATAACAAGCTACATATTCATATTGTTAAGAGAGATTTGTTAGAGCAACAATGGTGTATTCTGTATTCTGGTTCAACAACTCTACAATAGCAAGCAAGAGGCCTTTTTAAATAGCCTAGCAAACTAGTTTCCTACCTAAGGAGTTTCCTTAATGATTAGGAAACCTTAATCTAGCTTAATTACAATAAATAGAATCAAGCTAATTAAGTACAGAACTTGAGTTAGCTAACTTGAGATCAAAATACATTAATCCATTATTAACTTAACTCAGCCCCTTGATGAGTCCAGTTGCACATGACTGGAGAGAGAAAAGGCTGCTGATGTAAGGTGTGCTTTGCGGCCAACCAATTCGGGAAGAGCTAGTGATTACTTTCTTATTTGACTAGGCAAGTGGCCTTACAAGAGGGAGAAACCCCCCTGTGTGTGTTCCTAGCAGCTTAAGGAATTAAGCAAGCAACTAGGCAGCTGATCAAGTCTTCAGTTTGAAGAAAAAATAATCACAAAGTCAAAATAGATTATTTTGACTCAAAACAATTCGAGTGACATCAGTTTTATGCTAGCTGTTTCTTTTTGCTAAACCTAATTTAGGATTGATTTTAATGCACAGGGGGCTTCATCAGGATATCAGGAATTGCCCCCCAATAAAGAAATCATGCATAAATTAAGTGGAGATACTAGAAATAAACTCTTCTTTCAAACTGGGCAGAAAGCAACTTACACTAAATAAGATGCTGTTTTGAGCTTAATATGCAAAATGCTTGAACTGATCACCAAAATAGGATTGCACCTCCAATAAGGGGACTTCTTAGGGAGTCCAAGAAAGTAAGGTTATCCCATGAGAATTACTGTGAGCACCTTCAAGGATGTCAACTAAAATGTTGCTCCATTCTGGATGAGTGAGGGAAAACATAGACAGTAGAGTAGTGTTTAAGAGATGTTTACCCTTTTCCTCGTGAGCAACAGCACCTTGATCTACATCAGCCTTTCCTTCTTCAAAAGGAGCTTTTCTCAAATCTGAATGGTCTTCAAAATAGTCTTCCACATTAGGGCTTGAATGACCCACAATAAAGGTGGCCGAAATAGCCATATCTCCAGGTAACTGAAGCTTGTATGCACTGTCTCCTATCCTTTCAATGACCTTGAAAGGACCATCACCCTTGGCTATGAGTTTGTTCTTCCTTTTAGAAGGAAATCTGTCTTTCTACAAATGCAGCCACACTAGGTCATCTGGACTGAGCTCCATGTGCTTTCTGTGCTCATTGGCTCTCTCTTCGTAAGCTTTATTAGTCTTCTCAATCAGGGTCTAATCTTCTCATGTAGCTTCTTCATCTCCCCTGGCCTCTCCTCAGCCTCATAGCTTATGTTTGCTTCCGTAGGAATTGGCAGGAGATCAACAAGTCTAAGAGGGTTTACACCATATACACTCTCAAAAAGGGAGTGTTTGGTGTCAGCCCTATTATAGGCAAACTCAGCATGTGGAAGTTTCAAATCCCAATCCTTCATGCTTTTACTAACCAATCCCCTAAGCAAGGTGGGGAGGGTTAAATTAGTAACTTCTGTCTATCCATCTGTCTGAGGGTGATAGGCTGTAACAGCCCACGACCACCCGCCATCGAGGTATTGTCTGCTTTGGGGCTACACAGCTCACACCAGGGCACGCTCACCCTGAGTCCAGTGCACCCCTCACGGTTTTGTCCTCAAAATGCGCTTCGATGGGTTGAGGTTTCCCCACGCTTATAAGGCGTGGTTCGTTCTCCTCAACTCCGGATGTGGGATACCTTCATCCACCACCCTCTCAGGGGCCCAGCGTCCTCGCTGGCACGCCGGGTCGAGCCTATGGCTCTGATACTGCTGTAACAGCCCACGACCACCCGCCATCGAGGTATTGTCCACTTTAAGGCTACACAGCTCACACCAGGGTACGCTCGTAACGTTTAGCTTCAGTTGCTGACTAGCTGCTTCAGTTGTCGAATTTACCAGTTGCGTTCGAATTATGGTTTGACAAAGATATTAGGTCGACTGTGTGAGTTTTTAACGATTAATTTCATTAAAAAGAACGATTATTTGATTAATGTTATTATTGACGTTACTTATTTATAAAATTATCGAATCAACGCTAAACCGAGTTTTTAAAATCGTTTTTCGTTTTACTTGGTTGATTCCCAAAGTTTAAACTGAAATGCTAGTTGTAGGTCATTTCAACTCGAGTTTAGCCTAACCATTAACGAGTACGGGACCAGAATTTAGTTGAATGTTGTTAGTCGAGTCCAAAAAAAAGGGAAAAATAGAACAAAACGGGGGGGGAGTCGGGTCTCTGAGACCCGAAGGCACACCTGACACCCTCACTCTCTCTCTAACCCAGTCGTTGCTTTCCCTCTCTCTCTCTGGACCATCGGCGCCATCTGGCGTCTACCGCCAACCACCACTTGTCACCGGCGAGAGCAAAGGACCACCGGTCCCCCCAGCACGCGTCCTCCACCGCTACAACCACCACATGCTGCCATCCACTTCTCCCAGCCCAAAAACCATGTGTCTAACCCCCGAAAACTGCCACCCACGTGCCGGAATCTGGCAACCCACGACCCTCACTACCTCCTCTATAAATTGGGAGTTGAATTCTGGCCAAAATCAGCTTAAATTGCCACTAAGTCAAAGCTAGGGTTTCAGGTTCTGGGTGTAGCCGAACCAGGGTCGAGTTCAAGGGGATTTGGGGCATGAATTGCTGCCAATTAAGTGGGTAATTAAGCGACTTCAAGTATGTGTTTCTCTCCTCCTAAGTTAATATTAATTTCGCAAACGTTTTAGCGGAATCGATGTTGCATGTTAGACTAGCGTAGCCAAATTTGTTAGAGTGTGCTGCCTGAGATTGGATTCTGAGATGAAACATACATGCTTAGCTTTGAAGTGGATCAATTTTGTTAGTTCATGCGTGAGATTTAATTTCGAAGTGATTTATATAGGTTTAGCTTCAATTCGAATCGATTTAGGTGAATTATACATGAAACGTTAATTCGAAACGATTTATATATGTTTAGCTTCGATTCGAATCAATTTAGGTGAATTATGCATGAAACGTTAATTCGAAACGATTTATATATGTTTAGCTTCGATTCGAATCAATTTAGGTGAATTATGCTTGAAATGTTAATTCAAAGTGATTTACATATGTTCAGCTTCCGTTCGAATCAATTGACGTAAATTATACCTTAAATATTAATTCGAAGTGGTTTATATATGTTTAGCTTCAATTCGAATTAATTGACATAGATTATGCGTGAAATATCAATTCGAAATGAATTATGTATGCTTAGCTTCGATTCGAATTAATATATGTAAATTATGCCTGAAATATCAATTCGAAATGAATTGTGTATGCTTAGCTTTGATTCGAATCAACACATGTTTAGCATCGAACTGAATCAATAAAAGTTTAGCTGAGGTTCGAACTGAACCAGATAATTCAAACTTAAAGCTTTAAGTCGAATCATGCCTAGAAACTAACTTCGAACTGAATCGTACGTGTGTAAAATCAATGCATATGAAAGTTTAGTCGCTCCATGACCATTTGTGAACTTCGAATTGCATCGTATGAGTTTAAAATCGACATATATAAATGTTTAGCCACTCTATGGTCACTTATGCGCCTAACTACCCTATAACGGCGCGCTTAACCCCGACATAAATAATAAATGTTTAAAACCCAATCGTGTTTGACTTGCTAGATAAAGTGCTGTGGTTTATACATGAATATGATGGTACGTATGTGTTCGTATGCTTGTACGCTTAGCTACCCCGTAATGGCCTGCTAATTGTTAAATGAGATGTTATGGTTTATATGTGAATATAATGATGCGTATGCGTTCGTATGCTTGCTATAACCCACCGCTGAGTGGTGATGCTTACCAGATGAGCACCTAAACCTTATCCCCTTTTAAGCTAGCTTGAGAATATGATAGGATTAGTAAATATAAAACCAACATGGTAGTTGGATGTTTTGAGGAAGAACCATGAGTGGTTCAAGGTCCTTGTGGTACGGTGCTTGTGAGGAGGGAGTTCGGGTTGTGAATTGACCGCAATCGTGTGGATTGCGAGGCCATGTGTGGCTCATTGTGTTGAAATGATTACGAAGTGTTTAAATGTGATATGTGTATCCCCTTTCCCTTGTATGTTTAAGATGTAACATGTGTGTGTAAAGGTGATGTTCTGGCAAAGGACTTTTCACGTGTTTTAAATGAATAATAGCCATGTCTAGTAGCGAGCAATGGCCTACTTTTGCTACTCAAACAATGTTTGGGAGGAATCCCTAAAACATTTTAGAAATGGTGTGAGTTACATGTTAAACGATTTTACCAAAAGACACAACAAAATTATTAGCCGTTATGGCCCATATGCTTTGAAGTGGCTAAGATAATGCCCTTCGGACAATATGAAATGAACGATGTTAACCTAGGGGAAGGTCCGAAAACCCTAGAGGCCCTGACGAGGGTTGATGTAATGGTCCGATATGTTAGATGTAGCCATCCCGGGAGTAAGAACTTAAGTGTGAGCGATAGGTCTCACTATGGGGTTGAGAATAGATCTCACCCAATCAGCACCTAAATGATCTTATGCCAGAAGTATTTTCGTACTAAGTTAAGAAAAGCAATTGGCCTTTGCCATTTTAAGCGATTAAAAAGAGAAGGAAGTTCTTTTTATAGCCCCAAAAGGCTATATGGAATGATGTATGAAAAGTTTATAAGGATCGTTACATGACTAATACGAAATGAAACTTCCTTTGAAGGTTAAGAAAACGTTTTCAACAAAAGAAAGAAAGCTTTTAACGAATGAGTAATGAGATGACCTTCAAGCATGTTTGAATGTAGCCTTCTGTTCTTCCTACCTTGAGTTTATTTGCTTAAACCTGCATGCGTCGGATGAGAAGGTTTCCAAAGTATTAAAGGTTCTATGAATGTATGTTTAACATGTGAATAGCCTAACGGGTCTAACACCTATGAATGTGAACGTAATTCTTGAATGATTGAATGAATAAAGGTTTGGCATGTGAATAGCCCATGTGTACGCTATATATAGTTTAGTATAATGATTGGTATTACAGAAATGCTTGATATGTGATTAATACGAGTAGTATTGTCTGTAAAGGTTTTGTTTTAAGGAGTGGAGGAACACTCACTGAGCATGTGGTAGCTCACTCCATTTCCTTTCCCCTTTTTCCTCCCCTAGGTGGTGAATGAATGGAAGAACCTGTCTGCCTTCTAGGAATTGCTAGTTACTCCTGCAGGCCTACCTGTGATGCGTTGTGTGAAGCTACCTAAAGCAATGTTTCAGCTAAGGAAGTGCGTGAACTGGGCATGTAGAGGCTCTGGTTGTGTAAACTTACGTAAATTTATTGTAAATAGTGTTGTAAATGCCTAAGCCTCAACCGCGAGTGTGTGACTCGCTGGCAACTTCCAGTTTACTTTGAATTTTGGTTAAAATGTCACAGGTACCCTAAAGTTGTAATGAAAACATTGGAAATGTTGTAAATTCAGACGGAACTCTGCCCGTTTCGTTCCAAAAATCCCTAACTCAATTAGAGTTAGGTAGATTCTTAAAGGAAATCAATAGAAGAAGAGCCTTAGGGGTCTCCCTCAGGGGATCCTAGCGGTGTAACATCCCTAATAGGTAGTGGGGGTGTTACATTGGGTGGTATCAGAGCCATAGGTTGCATATGCATATAGATGTGACCTTAGGTATATCAATGTGTGAAAGTATATGCCTTAAAGTGTTTACTTGGGCTTACTGTGTGCTTGTTTTGCATACTTGTGTGCACGAACTAGAACATAGCTTAGGACTCCCATACAAATGCATGCTTGTTAGTTTTATGCCTAATCCAGTGTGGTGATATAGGATGGTGTTTAGCATCGATGATTTCAAGTACCTTCCATTTTGGCTGGCTGCGTGGAATGCGATCATCTTGTGGGAAGCAATGATTAGGAGCAACCAGTGGAGACCCTTACGGGTCACTCAAAACCACTGGACTTACAAGTTTATCCGATCAATGCCTCACACGGGAAGATGGAGCGAGGTCACCTCCATCCTCCATCTATTTCATGTACGCAGGGGAGCTTACACTCCGTTTACTTTCAGAGGATTAGTGGATTTCTTAATATTAGTAGAAGGACGGGTGGATTCCTTAGGAGATACCCCCATTGGGGAGGAGTGATGCCGCTATTGAACTAGTCAATACAGCTTTGATTGCTCCCGCCGCTGCCCAACAACTACCAAGCATGATAACCGAGAGAAATCAAATCGAACATCACCAAATGGGGCTTTTGTTCGCGAAAAACCCTCAGGCGAGACGATACAAACGAGTAGCCATGATGTGGGCATGCTGGATAGATTCATTTGGTGCTCAATATCCCCATGGCTGGTAGGCCATGATGCTGAGAATGAGGGAGCTGGTGGATGGAGTGCTCGATGTAGAACACTCCCTAACTTTCGTGTTGTGGGACTTACTAGCCCCAGTTGACTCTGAAGGTTCGAATGAGCCAGCGGTAAACAACCCTCCTGAGGGAGATTTCCCCAGTGATGTTTAGAGACTTGTATGATCCGAAGTTATTACCGTATGTAATGTATCTAATAAATCATAGTCAGTGTACCCTCCTAGTTTCTCCCCTTCCTAAGGCGTCAGTGTGTCGGGAACTCTTAGATGACTCCCGAGCTAAATGTATCCTCAGAATGAATGAATGAGCAAGGGTATTACCCCCCATGTTCCGTAAAGTGTGAATGCATTTTACTAATGAATGCTGCCTAAATATTGTCTTATGTCTATAAATGCCTCTGATAAATCTATTTTTACATATATATAAAACTAAGCAACTTTGCATAAACAGTTGTGTAGCAATGCCTCCCCGAAGAGAACAGATGGCGGAGCCAATCGCCCTAGAGATGATTTGTCAGTTTAACAAGTTAAAACCACCGAGGTTTGGTGGAGGAACGGACCCCCTTGCATACGAGGAGTGGTTGAGAAGAATGGAGAACCTATTTGAAGTAACAGACTGCCCTGAAGGCTTCAAGGTGTGTTTAGCGACCCACCAATTTGAAAAAGAAGCTGAGTTCTACTGGGGGACTGTTAAACCGCGACCTGGGAATAGTTGAAGACTATGATGGATGCCCAGTATTATCTTCGGGACGTGAAAAGGGTTAAGGAGCAAGAGTTTTTACGCCTAAAACAAGGGCAGATGAGCATAGTGGAATACGCTGCAAAGTTTAATGAGCTTAGCTGCTTTGCGCCCAACCAGGTTGCCACTGAAGAGATGAAAATGGATCACTTCGAACAAGGCCTCAAGGGACCAATCAAGCGAATGATAGTTTGACATGTTTTTACCAGCTTTCAAGAAATGTATCAGCAGGCAGTGGAAATAGCTCGGGTCTTAGAAGAAACTGAAGTTGAGAGTCGGTAAATAGGCCAACCCAAAAGAAAATTTGGCTAAGGAGGATCCAGTGCTCAGGGGAATAGGAGATTCAAAAGTTTCAACCCCACAAGGGATCGGGGTAAAGGAATACAAGTTGCTCCAAGGTAAGAAATGGAACCCTGCAACCAGTGTGGACGTATACATCCAGGTCAGTGTCGATATGGCACCCAAGAATGCTATGGGTGTGGAGCTACGGACCACAAGATTGCCAACTGTCCCAAGAAGGTGTGGAGACGACAAAGCAACACACCAGGTTCGGGCACGGGAACCAATTCAGTCCCGCAGAGAGGTTGTCCCCCTATGAATACAACTTTGGGAGGTAATAAAGGTGGAAAAAGACCACAGGTAGGTGGCCGGGTGTTCTCTCTGGAAGGTGAAGAGGCAGAGGACCTCACTACCACTGTATCAGGTACCCTCCTTATCAATCATCTTTATGCTCATGTTTTATTTGATTCGGGTGCGACACATTCCTTTGTAAATCCTGTCTTTGCAAAGAAGCTTGCCAGCAGACCTGACGAGATGGATGTACAATTATATATAACTACTCCCTTAGGCCCTACCTACTACACTGATGTTATTTTTAAAAATTACGCCGTTACATTAGAAGGGGTAGTCCTTCCTACAGACCTAGTGCAACTAAATATACAAGGCTGGGATGTTATCCTAGGAATGGATTGGTAAACTAAGCATAAAGTTACTATTAACTATGAAGGGAAGTTGATTACCTTCTCGACCCCTGATGGAGAAAGAGTGACCTTTAAGGGAAGTGGCCATCAAGTGACCGTTCCAACTATATCTGCCATGCAAGCATTCAAGATACTGAGGAAAGGATGTCGGGGCCATCTGTGTGCAATTGAAGCTACAGAAGACCTAAATAAGATTCCGGTAGCAAGGGAGTACCCACAGGTATTCCAAGAAGTACCGGGGCTACCACCTGACCGAGAAATCGAGTTTACCATTGAACTTGTACATGGAACTACCCCAATATCTAAGGCACCTTATCGAATGGCACCTGCCGAATTGACAGAATTGAAAACCCAGTTGTAGGAGTTACTCGACAAGGGACTAATTCAGCCTAGTGTTTCGCCTTGGGGAGCACCGGTACTTTTTGTGAGGAAAAAGGATGGAAGTTTAAGGTTATGTATCGACTATCGAGAGCTAAATAAAGCGATAGTTAAGAATAAATACCCACTTCCCAGAATCGACGACTTGTTTGATCAGTTGGCCGGTGCTTCGGTATTCTCAATGATCGATTTAAGATCGGGATACCATCAATTGAAGATCAAGAAGGAAGATGTGCCTAAAACTGCCTTTCGCACTCGATACGGGTATTATGAGTTCTTGGTGTTGCCATTTGGGTTAACGAATGCCCTCGCATTCTTTATAGACTTAATGAACAGGGTCTTTAAGTCCTTTCTCGATAAATTCGTATTGGTATTCATCGATGATATCTTGGTATACTCTAAGACCAGAAAAGAACATGCAAACCACCTGCGAATGGTGTTGAAAACCCTAGAAGAACACAAGCTATATGCCAAGCTTAAAAAGTGCGAGTTTTGGCTAGAAGAGGTGCAATTTCTAGGTCATATAGCGACCAAGGATGGCATATCGGTGGACCCGGCAAAGATCGAGGCCATTGTAAATTGGACGAGACCCACGAATGTCTCTGAAGTGCGAAGCTTTTTAGGTATGGCTGGCTACTATCGAAAATTTGTAGAAGGATTTTCTGAACTAGCCTTACCTATTACCAGATTACTTCATAAGACCAACAAATTTGAATGGACTACAGAGTGCGAAGATGCCTTTTAGGAACTAAAGAAACAAATGGTGTCTGCCCTAATACTAGCTATACCTAAGGGTAATGAAGGGTTTGTAATCTACAGCGATGCATCCAAGAAGGGACTGGGATGTGTATTGATGCAAAAAGGCAGAGTTGTCACTTATGCCTCTCGCTAATTGAAGCCCTACGAAGAGAATTATCCAACACATGACCAAGAATTGACCGCGGTTGTGTTTGCCTTGAAAATATGGAGACATTACCTCTATGGAGTAAGGTATGAATTATACACTGACCACAAGAGCTTGAAATACGTCTTTACTCAGAAAGAGTTAAACATGAGGCAAAGAAGATGGCTAGAACTCCTGAAGGATTATGATATGGAGATCAAATATCACCCTGGAAAGGCAAACGTGGTGGCTGACGTACTGAGTAGAAAATCCATGGGGTCTGTAGCCTGTCGACTTACACAAGAAAAGAGACTCCTAAGGGTGCTCGATGCGCTACAAATAGAGGTAGTGCTGCCAGGAAATCAAGGCTACTTGGCAGCGCTTCAAATCTCTTCGCCATTGATTAAAACGATCAAGCAACAGCAGAAGGATGACCCTGAACTTATGAAGATAAAGAAAGGCGTGGAAGAAGGAAAGAATAAGGTATTTTCCATTCAAAATGAGGTACTTTGGTATGGGAATAGACTGTATGTACCAAATATAACAGCTCTCAAGAAGGAGTTGTTAAAGGAGGCGCATAATTCCACACTTGTTGTACACCCTGGAAGTACGAATATGTACCATGACTTAAAAACCCATTACTGGTGGAATGGCATGAAAAGGGATATCGTAGAGTACGTGGCTCAGTGCCTTACGTGCCAACGGGTGAAAACCGAGCATCAGAAACCTGGAGGTTTACTACAACTCTTGCCAATTCCCGAGTGGAAATGGGAACACATCACCATAGATTTCATGATTGTAATGCCAAAAACCATCAGACAGCATGACGGTGTGTGGGTTATAGTTGACAGATTGACCAAGGCCACACACTTCTTACCCATCAAGACCACTTTCACCTCTGAGCAACTGGCTAACCTATACATTAAGGAGATAGTTAGACTGTATGGTGTGCCACTCAGTATTGTGTCAGATCGTGATACCAAGTTTGTATCACGCTTCTAGCATGGTTTTCAAGGAGCAATGGGCACAGAATTACATTTAAGTACGGCCTTCCATCCTCAGACGGATGGTCAATCTGAAAGAACCATTTAAACCTAGGAGGATATGTTGAGAGCCTGTGCAATCGATTACGCTAGAGCTTGGGATCATAACTTGCCTCTGATCGAGTTTGCGTATAATAATAGTCACAACGCCAGTATAGGCATGGCTTCTTTCGAGGCGTTATATAGTAGACGTTGTAGAACTCCGGTTTGTTGAAATGAAGTAGGGGAAAGGGAACCTTCCAAGGTTGACTTAATCGATCAAACGATCATAATAATCAAGACAATCCGCAAGAGGCTGCAAGCTGCACAGAGTAGGCAAAAGAGCTACGCTGATAATAGGAGAAGGCCACTGGAGTTTGAGATTAGAGACCATTTATTTTTGAAAGTGTCCCCACTCAAGGGAAGTATAAGATTTAGGCAAAAAGGAAAACTAAGCCCGAGGTTCATTGGACTGTTTGAAATTCTGCAGAAAGTAGGATCGGTTGCGTACTGACTAGACTTACCGCCCTCATTGCAAGGCATCCACGATGTATTTCATGTATCCAGTCTCTGAAAATATATTCCGGATCCGGATCATGTCATCTGATGTGAACCCCTGCAAGTTAAGGAGAGTCTCACATATGTAGAAGAACCCATTCGGATTTTGGAGAAGACGGAAAAGAAGCTCAGAAACAGGAGCATCCTCTATGTTAAGGTGTTATGGAAACATCACAAGGTGGCAGAAACAACTTAGGAATTAGAAAGCGAAATGTGTGAAAAATATCCCGCATTATTTTCATCAGGTGAGCAAATTTCGAGGACGAAATTCTTTTAAGGGGGGAGAGTGTAAGGGCCATGCTTTCATACTATTGCTGACTAACTGCTTCAGTTGCTGAATTTACCAGTTGCGCTCGAATTATGGTTCGACAAAAATATTAAGTCGACTGTATGAGTTTTTAACGATTAATTTCATTAAAAAGAACGATTATTTGATTAATGTAATTATTGACGTTACTTATTTATAAAATTATCGAATCAACGCTAAACCGAGTTTTTAAAATCGTTTTTTGTTTTACTTGGTTGATTCCTAAAGTTTAAACTGAAATGTTAGTTGTAGGTCGTTTCAACTCGAGTTTAGCCTAACCATTAACGAGTATGGGACCAGAATTTAGTTGAATGATGTTAGTTGAGCCCAGAAAAAAAAGGGAAAAATAGAACAAAAGGGGGGGAAGTCGGGTCTCTGAGACCCGAAGGCACACCCGACACCCTCACTCTCTCTCTAACCCACTCACTGCTCTCCCCCTCTCTCTCTGGGCCACCGGCGCCGCCTGGTGTCCACCGCCGACCGCCACTTGTCGCCGGCGAGAGAAAGGGACCACCGGTCCTCCCAGCACGTGTCCTCCACCGCCACAACCACCACACGCTGCCATCCACTTCTCCCAGCCCAAAAACCATGCATCTAACCCCCGAAAACCACCACCCATGTGCCCGAATCTGGCAACCCACGACCCTTACTACCTCCTCTATAAATTGGGAGTTGAATTCTGGCCAAAATCAGCTTAAATTGCCATTAAGTCGAAGCTAGGGTTTCAGGTTCTGGGTGTAGCCGAACCAGGGTCGAGTTCAAGGGGATTTGGCGTGTGAATTGCTGCCAATTAAGTGGGTTATTAAGCAATTTCAAGTAAGTGTTTCTATCCTCCTCAGTCAATACTAATTTCGCAAACGTTTTAGCGGAATTGATGTTGCATGTTAGACTAGCGTAGCCAAATTTGTTAGAATGTGCTGCCTGAGATTGGATTCTGAGATGAAACATACATGCTTAGTTTTGAAGTGGATCAATTTTGTTAGTTCATGCATGAGATTTAATTTCGAAGTGATTTATATACGTTTAGCTTCGATTCGAATCGATTTAGGTGAATTATGCATGAAACGTTAATTCGAAACGATTTATATATGTTTAGCTTCGATTCGAATCAATTTAGGTGAATTATGCTTGAAATGTTAATTTGAAGTGATTTACATATGGTTAGCTTCTATTCGAATCAATTGACGTAAATTATACCTGAAATGTTAATTCGAAGTGGTTTATATATTTTTAGCTTCAATTCGAATTAATTAACGTAGATTATGCCTGAAATATCAATTCGAAATGAATTATGTATGCTTAGCTTCGATTCGAATCAATATATGTAAATTATGCCTGAAATATTAATTTGAAATGAATTGTGTATGCTTAGCTTCGCTTCGAATCAATATATGTTTAGCACCAAAATGAATCAATAAAAGTTTAGCTGAGGTTCGAACTTAACCAGATAATTCAAACTTAAAGCTTAAGTCGAATCATGTCTAGAAACTAACTTCGAACTGAATCATACGTGTGTAAAATCAATGCAAATGAATGTTTAGTCACTCCATGACCATTTATGAACTTTGAATTGCATCGTACGAGTTTAAAATCGACATATATAAATGTTTAGCCACTCTATGGTCACTTATGCGCTTAACTACCCCATAACGGCTCGCTAACTCCGACATAAATAATAAATGTTTAAAACCCAATCGTGTTTGACTTGCTAGATAAAGTGCTATGGTTTATACATGAATGTGATGGTACGTATGTGTTCGTATGCTTGTATGCTTAGCTACCCTGTGATGGCCTGCTAATTGTTAAATGAGATGTTATGGTTTATATGCGAATATAATGATGCGTATGCGTTCGTATGCTTGCTATAACCCACCGCTGAGTGGTGATGCTTACCAGGAGAGTACCTAAACCCTATCTCCTTTTAAGCTAGCTTGAGAATATGATAGGATTAGTAAAATATAAAATCGAGATGGTAGTTGGATGGTTTGAGGAAAACTATGAGTGGTTCGAGGTCCTTGTGGTACGGTGCTTGTGAGGAGGGAGTTCGGGTTGTGAATTGATCGTAATCGTGTGGATTGCGAGGCCATGTGTGGCTCATTGTGTTGAAATGATTACGAAGTGTTTAAATGTGATATGTGTATCCCCTTTCCCTTATATGTTTAAGATGTAACATATGTGTGTAAAGGTGATGTTTTGGCAAAGGACTTTTCACGTGTTTTAAATGGATGTCTAGTAGTGAGCAATGGCCTACTTTAGCTACTCAAACAATGTTTGAGAGGAATCCCTAAAACATTTTAGAAATGGTGTGAGTTACATGTTAAATGATTTTACCAAAAGGCAGAACAAAATTATTAGCCGTTATGGCCCATACCCTTTGAAGTGGCTAAGATAATGTGCTTCGGACAATATAAAATGAACGATGTTAACCTAGGGGAAGGTCCGGAAACCCTAGAGGCCCTGACGAGGGTTGATGTAATGGTCTGATATGTTAGATGTAGCCATCCCGGGAGTAAGAGCGTAAGTGTGAGCGATAGGTCTCACTATGGGGTTGAGAATAGATCTCAACCAATCAGCACCTGAATGATCTTATGCCAGAAGTATTTTCGTACTAAGTTAAGAAAAGCAATTGGCCTTTGCCATTTTAAACGATTAAAAAGGAAAGGAAGTTCTTTTTATGGGCCCAAAAGGCTATATGGAATGATGTATGAAAAGTTTATAAGGATCGTTACACGACTAATACGAAATGAAACTTCCTTTGAAGGTTAAGAAAACGTTTTCAACGAAAGAAAGAAAGCTTTCAACGAATGAGTAATGAGGTGACCTTCAAGCATGTTTGAATGTAGCCTTCCCTTCTTCCTACCTTGAGTTTATTTGCTTAAACCTGCATGCGTCAGATGAGCAGGTTTCCAAAGTATTAAAGGTTCTATGAATGTATGTTTAACATGTGAATACCCTAACGAGTCTAACACCTATGAATGGGAACGTAATTCTTGAATAATTGAATGAATGAAGGTTTGGCATGTGAATAGCCCATGTATATGCTATATATAGCTTGATATAATGATTGGTATTACAGAAATGCTTGATATGTGATTAATACAAGTAGTATTGTCTGTAAAGGTTTTGTTTTAAGGAGTGAAGGAACACTCACTGAGTATGTGGTGGCTCACTCCATTTCCTTTCCCCTTTTTCCTCCCCCAGGTGGTGAATGAATGGAAGAACCTGTCTGCCTCCTAGGAATTGCTAGTTACTCCTGCAGGTGTACCTATGATGGGTTGTGTGAAGCTACTTGAAGCAATGTTTTGGCTAAGGAAGTGCGTGAACTAGGCATGTAGAGGCTCTGGTTGTGTAAACTTACATAAATTTATTGGCTATGCTATATAGGTAGTGGGGGTGTTACATAGGCTGTGCTAAATAGAAGCTTAGTTCCTAACAATCCCCATTGGCTTCTCCAGAAATAGGACACAAACTTTGTGTCTCTGTCAAAAACAATACTTTTAGGCACCCCGTGGAGCCTAATGAATTCTTTAAAATACAAGTTAGCAACATGACTGACATCATTAGTTTTATTACAGGTAATAAAATGAACGATTTTAGAGAATCTATCCACAGCTACCATAACAGCATCCTTCCCTCTTTGAATTCTGGGGAAGGCCCAAATAAAATCCACATTCACATTATCCTATGGCTGAACTGGCATAGGCAGTGGTGTATAAAGGCCTTGATGAAACTGGCTCTTTGCTTTATGGCATACAGAATAAGCTGAGACCACCCTCTGAATATCTCCCCCCATCCTGGGCTAGTAGAAATGTTCCTTAAGAATGTCAATGGTCTTGTTGAGGCCAAAATGACCAGGTAAGGCCCCTCATGTGCTTTCCTGAGCAGTAATTCTCTCAAAGGGCACCTGGGGGCACAAAGCTTGTTGTTTTTGAACATAAACGCCTCCTGGATAGTGTAGGGACTAACCTTTAAGTTTCCTTGTATGATCTCCTTGAAATCTAGATCTTCTTTGTAGAGTTCCTGAATGGACTGGAACCCAAGAATTTTATCATTTAATACTAACAGTAGGGCATACCTTCTGGAAAGAGCATCTGCCACCACATTCTCCTTGCCACTCTTATGCTTGCAGGTGAAATTGAAAGATTATAGGACCTCCACCCACTTGGCATATCTAGGATTCAGCATGTGTTGGCCATTGATATACTTGAGCACCTGATGATTTGAGTACAATACAAATGGCCTAGGCTTGAGGTATGACCCCGGTGAGTTAAAGCCCTCATAATGGCACAAAATTCCTTATCGTAGGTGTTGTAATTACACCTAGAGCTATTGAGCTTTTCACTAAAATAGGCAATATGCCTCTTAGATTAAAGCAGGATAACTCCAATTCCCACTCCACTGGCATCACATTCCAGTTAAAATAGGTCTTCCAAGTTTGGGAGTGCCAAAATCGATGATTGGCAAAGCTTCTGCTTGATGATCTTAAAGGCTCTCTGGGCTGCTTTGGTCTACTTAAAGGATGCCTTCTTTATGCACTCAATGATAGGAGCTATGATAGAACTGAAATCTCTAATAAACCTCTTGTAAAAGGAAGCTAAACCATGAAAACTACTTACCTCTGTGACTGTAGTGGGGAGTGGGTTGAGGCCAGGTCTGGATTGCCTCCACTTTGTTAGGATCAACCTGGATCCCCTGGGCTGAAACCACATACCCTATAAAGGTGAGTTATAGGGCGAAAAACTCACATTTCTCCATCTTGGCATAAGGCTGCTGATTTCTCAAAACCTAGAAAACTTGTTCAAGGTGCTACTTATGTTCTTCTTCATGTCTCCTGTACACTAGGATATCATCAAAATAAGCAACAACAACAAAATCGCCAATGAAAGGTTTTAGCACCTCATTCATCAACCTCATGAAGGTACTAGGGGCATTTAATAAGCCAAAGGTCATCACAAGCCACTCACACAGCCCTTGTTTGGTTTTAAATGATGCCCTTTACTCATCCCCCTCTTTCATTCTGAACTGATGATAGCCACTCCTTAAGTTAATCCTAGAAAACACATTAGAACTATGCAGTTCATCTAACATATCATCAAGTCTAGGAATAGGATACATGTCCTTGATAGTAATGTTGTTAATAGTATGGTTGTCTGCACACATTCTTGTAGTTCCATCCTTCTTAGGCACAAGCAAAGCTAGAATACAACATGCACTCATGCTCTCTTTGATATACCCCCTATCTATAAGCTCTTGGACCAGCCTTTGTAACTCCTTGGCCTCGTCAGATTACACCTATATGCTGGTTTATTAGGCAAGCAACCCTAGGCAGTAGATTAATATGATGTTCTATACCCCTGATGGGAGGTAATCCAAGAGGCAAATCATCAGGGAATACATCCCTGAACTCATGAACAAGGGACTGAATAAGAGGAAGCAAAGGTATTCTCTCCCTCTTCTTTTTCCAACACAAGTAAGGCATAAATTGTCTCACCCTCACTTATAGACCTCTCAACCTGTGTTTGACTCAAGAACAAGGTTCTCTCACTTGTCTTTCCCTTCTCTGGGCTAGGCAAAATGTGACTGACTTAGCTAGGAGGTAAAGGAACTAAGGTGGAACTTCGACCTTTAACCTTATGGGAGAAGTTTTGGACTCGCCATGATGGATAGCCCCTTCATCAAATTGCCATGGCCTACCAAGCATAATATGATAGGCATCCATAGATAACACATCACACTGCACCTCATCTTTTAGATTTCCAATTCTAAACAAAACTAGAGCTTGTTTAGTTTCATGAGCCGCATTCCCTTTCTTAAGCCATTGAAGTGAATATGGCTTAGGATGTGAAACAGTAGGTAGTTTAAGCTTGTCAACTAAGTGATTTGAGGCTACATTAGTACGGCTACCCCTATCAATTATTAAACTACATACCTTTCCATGGATAGTGCACTGAGAACGAAAATTCTGCTCTCTTTGACTCTCATCCTTAGACCCCTTCATAGCATGTAGGATCCTCTTAAGCACCAAGAATTCTCCAACATCAAGAGGCAAAACAGTGGCCTCTTCCTCTAAGTCTTCTTCTCCTTCATTGGACTCAAGGTTGATATGGTCAGTCTCTTCTATTTCTCTGATTGTATGGGCCCTCCTATTTGGGCAGCCATCTTGGAAATGCCCATAGCCTTGGCATTTAAAACACCTCTTGCCATCAAGCTTCTTTGGAAATTCCTTGACAATACCCTTCCCCTTGTCAGGCACCTTACTGTCTTTAGAAACAGTTTCAGTCTTGGGAAGAAATGGTGCCTTTATTTAGGGACTAGGTCAAGAGTAGGATCCAATAAAGACCCTCTTGTTCTTTACATGGCTGTCCACCTTGATGGCTAATTTGCAAATATCTTCAAAGGACTAGTAAGGTTAGAGCTCAACCTTTTTAGAAATATTAGGGTCAAGTCCTCATAGCAACCTCACTGTCTATTGTTCTTCTTCCAAACCATTTGTGATCTGGAGTTATTCAAACTCATAGATATATTCCTCCACACTCATCCTTCCCTAAATCAGGGATGACACCCTAAGGTACAATTCATGCTTGTAGTTGTCAGGCAAGAGTCTCTTGTGCATGAGTTTTTTTAACTTGGACCAAGTTCTGATCCGAGTTCTTCCTTCCTTGTCCCTTTGCCTCTTGGTATTTTCATACCAAAGGGAAGCATACTTTTTGCGGTTGAGGACGGCAACTTTGAAAGTTTTCTCCTCAGACTACTCCTTGATGTCAAAAAATCTTTCAAGGGTCTAAACCCACTTAAGGTAGTGATCCGGATTCAGGGCCCCCTCAAATTCTGGGGGATTAATTCTCATGTCCCTTAGGGCATCTCCTCTGGCTGGCCTTCTCCTTTTCCTAGGTAAGTGCTCATCTTCAGATGAAGAGGAGTGTGTGGGAATGGGATCATCCCTAGGGGGTTCATAGGTCCTTCTTCTTCTCCCTCCAGGATCATCCCTGAATCCAGCAAGGATTTCATCCAGCCTGGTGGTGCTGTTGGTGACCTCAGTGGACAAGGAACTGAAATCTCTTTGTAATTGTTGAATGGTATTTCCCCTGCCTAACTCACGAGCTATCTCCAGAGTGAGGCCTCTAGGAAATCAAGAGCAGAAGGATCACTTTCTTCCTTGGCAAACATGTAGGGATTCTTTGACTTAGCAAATGGAGGTATTATAGCTAGCTGTGGGTTTGGATCATAGAGTTCTTTGAGAAGTTAAGAGAAATGTGTTTCTGGGCAGAGTGTTGATTAAGATCACAGAATAATACTAGGAAATAAATAGAAACTCACCAGGTAGTGCTCTGATACCACTTAATGCATGAGCTCCTTCAAAACTCAAGCTAACAGCTTCCTAGATTTGAACTGTAAGAAAAGCAAGACAAATGATAGCATCTATGGAGAGGATATGTTTAGGTTAAAGGTCAAAACCACCACCAAGACTCTTCAGGATCTACCCTTTAATTCATAAAGGTTAAACCACCAGAATAAGATAAAAGGAACCACTCATATAACATACTAGATACTCATATTGTTAAGAGGGATTTTTGAGAGCAACAATGATGTATTCTATATTCAGGTCCAATAACCATACAATAGTAAGCAGGAGGGCCTTTTTAAATAGCCCAGCAAACTAGTTTCCCACCTAAGGAGTTTCCTTAATGCTTAAGAAACCTTAATCTAGCTTAATTACAATAAATAGAATCAAGCCAATTAAGTACAGAACCTGAGTCAGCTAATTTAAGATCAAAATACATTAATCTATCATTAACCTAACTCCTCTACTTGATGAGTCCAGTTGCACATGACTGGAGAGAGAAAAGGCTGTAGATGTGAGGTGTGCTTTGTGGCCAACCAATTCGGGAAGAGCTAGTGATTACTTTCTAATTTGACTAGGTAAGTGGCGTTGCAGGAGCGAGAAACCTGCTTGTGTGTGTTCCTGGCAACTTAAGGAATGAAGGAAGCAAGCAGGCAGCTGATTAAGTCTTTAGTTTGAAGCAAAAATAATTACAAAGTCAAAACAAATTATTTTGACTCAAAACAACCAAGGTAACATCAGTTTTGTGCTAGCTATTTCTTTATGCTAAACCTGATTTAGGATTGATTTTAATGCATGGGGGGCTTTATCAAGATGTCAAGAATCCCCGCCAACAACGAAATCATGCCTAAATCAAGTAGAGATATTGGAAACAAACTCTTCTTTCAAACTGGGCAGAAAATTGCTTAAACTGAACAAGGTGCTATTTTGAGCTCAACGTGCAAAATGCTTGAACTGATCACCAAAATAGGATTGCACCCCCAAAAAGGGGACTCTTAGGGAGTCCAAGAAAGTAGGGTTATCCTATGAAAAGTACAGTGAGGGCCTTCAAGGATGTCAAGTAAAATCCTACTCCATTTTGGATGAGTGAGGGAAAACATAGATAATAAAGCAGTGTTTGACAGATGTTTACCCTTTTCTTTATGAGTAATAGCACCTTGATCTGCATCATTCCATGACCTCTTAAGGGCAAAAGATTACTACCATAATCATGGTAGCAACTAGCTGAATCATCAACATCTAATAAGGATTCCCACTATAGTCGGTATCCTATGCTCTGCTCTAGAGGCCAAGTCCTCTATGACACTAGCCTCCTAGACACAAAATGTTCCAAACTACATCACTCATTTTAAAACCAAAACAAGAGTCAAGTGTTTCATGACTTTAGTTTAAGGCACTCTTGCTAAAATAGATAGTTTAGCAACCTTTATTAACTACTAGAAAGCTGATAGACATGTGTGTTACAAAAACAACTCCAAAATATATTCTATCAAAAGTGTATGCTTAGTTTGAAAACCCTAACTCAAGTGCTAAACGCAACTTACATTGTACCAAAACTTGGTTTCCTATAAAACAAGGGTGGGCTACTTTTTGTTGTTCATAAGCTTTTGGTAATTTAATCCAAAAATTAACTGATTTGAGGTGAGTCAAATGACATTATAATATGATTTTGACAATGTTTAATAATAACAAATCCATTTATAGGCTTATAGTTCATAGAAAATGATTTCGACTTGGAATCGTTTAGCAGGGCATTTCTATGGCTTCTATTAACTAATGCAATAAGAGCTGGTCATGCACTTTACATAACATAGTGAGCCTCGTATGCCATACATACCAAAGAAAGGGAAAACTAGAGCCGAGCTAGGTAGTTCAGCTATTGCTTGCTTCACGAACCGGTCTAGATTTAGACCGACCTGCTGACCAGAGTTACAGCTTCTCCCCTCTTCTGTTTCATCACCAATCAAGTATATGGAAGCAATAAATTCTCTCGCCAAGGACTAGTAGCTATTATTCAAGCATTGCTAACATGTCACATTTATGATACCTGATATTAAGTAAATTGATTCTAGCACACAGAATTTACGTTATGACATAATAAAAAACAAACAAGACAACATCAAGCATGAGTTTATAAAATTGAACTCCCCTCTCTCCCTTCATTAACACCATCACAAGAATTACATCAAGCAATAATTCATCCATAACAATAACACTGAAGTTCAATTTCAAGCATTATTACTCTCAACATCCCAACCTAGTTTATTTTCATGTTGATTGCTAAAGTTTCTCAACTCAAACCCTAATTTTAGCCATTGCTGAAGGCATCTATAGGCTAGATCGAAATTAGTTAAAAATAATAATAGGTTAGGAATGAAAGGTCACCCCCTTGATTCTAAGCAATGTAGGAAGGTTGGGTTGAATTGGTTTGGCTGGATTTCTACTGCCCCTATTCTCCTCCTCCCTTGCTTCCTTTATTTAACCCCTTCTTGTCACATCGGTGATCAACACTGCCGTAAGAGCACGGATGTTCGTAGTATAGATAAAGGTATCGTTCCTCAGGGACTAAAGTAATCTATCGAGCCTAGTCTTGTCAGAATATACTAAGCAAAAGTTAATTTCAAGTGGATTCGATTAACTACTGCAAATAAACTTGTTTAAATCAATAAGAGAAAAACGTGTAGGAATTTTCGCAGCTATAGAAGAGAATTGGATCAAAATGAATAAACATGTGCTATTCTCTAATTGGTTAATTCTGAGGAATTATAATTTTGTTAAGAAACCTGATCTATTCTTTCGACATCAATCAAATTTGCCTAAACTAAGCAAACGTCATTCTTTTAAACTAATTTGACTTAATCCAAGTTTTAATATATTCGATTACTTACTAGCCCTCCTAACATATAAATCTCTCTTTCGAGATGAAGTTATGATATATCTATTCAAGCAGTCCAACAACCAAATGTCATCTTTTATATGTTCACTCAATTGTTTCAATTGTGCAAGCAAATTTTGGCCAAAAATCAACTCACAACATATTAAACACTTGGTAGAACAAAATCAAACCAATCATGAAAATGAGCACAATTCTTTAAAAATCAAAACATGATCCAATAATAATTCTAAAAACTACTAAATCCCTAGACTAAGAAAACTACTCAGACATAATTATAGATAAACTAACTAAAAAAAAAAAAATCAGCAAAATCTTGAGCAGAAGGGACTCTACTGAGATGGCCTTCACCAAGGGCTTAGAACCGTCTTACGATCAAAACTCTCACGATCAAAACTCGCTCAAAACTAAACTAAGAACAAAATTCGAGAGAAAACTAATCTAAACTAAACTACTTGCTTGCTTTGCTTTTTGAGTTAAAGTTGAGTTCCTTGGAATGTTGCAGAACGTCTCTATTTGTAGAGAATTTCAGTTGATCTTAGCCACATAGCCCGGGAAAACGAAGAGGCAACAGTTACTAGCACACCATGGTTCGTGGGCTCCACCATGGGCTGGCCGTGGACTGTTGCTTGTCCTCAAGCAATGCAAGGATTAAAGATATACACAGCCTCCTCAGGATAGACACAGATAACATTCAAATGGGAAGGAAGATCCAAAGGCAGCCCAAAAATATGCAAAAATATCATTAACAAACAGAATAAGGAATGAAATTTCAAAAACGCTTTATAGACCATAATACAAAACTTGAACCAATCGTCTTTCAAATTGTCAAATACAATCATTCTAGCACATGAAACGAGTAAAACTAGTAAGGCCGGTAGAACCTCACTATAGTTTTGTGGCACTTAGCACTCATGTGTTTGACAATGTATATATATAAAGGTTCTCTTAATTCTCATTCCTTTGACACAAATCTACCATAAGCTTGACAAAATTCTCAAATTCGCCACCACTAAAATGCAAATACATTAAACAATCATAAGGACTTTCTTAGGGAAGTAATAGGACTTAGGGTAAAGGTAAGAGGGGAACAAATATGTTTTTTGGAAATAAGGAGCTAAAAGCCATAGACTAAGAGCTTAAACAATTCCGATGCAACATACTACATCCTCCTCGAACCATATCAACTCATTAACAAAATAAATCGCAAAATGAAAAGAGATAGAGTCGAAAATCACAAATATCTTACCTTCTCGCCAAGGCTAATCACTTTCTTCGAAAATTTTCCCTTTTTTTCTTTTGTTTTTTTTTAATTATTGCATTCTTTGTTTTTTTGATTTTCTTTTTTTTCTTTTTTTAAAAAAGGAATAGCCAAGAGAATTTCTATAACGAACTTTAAAATCGACCTCTTCTCTAAACTTTACTCAATAAAACAAAGGATTTATCAAATGTTTGCATCCCTGCACCAAACAACCAAAATTAACTAAAAAGAATAACAATCCACCTTGCTAACACCCTATCAAATTCGATGCAAAAGAATGTAATGCTCCTCCAGCCTTGGCTTAAGGGTAAGACAAGTATTTGACCATGGGCTAAAAGTAGGAGGTTCAGATTAAGAAAAATAGTTACAGGTTCAAAGGGGCTAACAAAGGATACAATACATAACGAGGGTGGCTATTTGGCCGTGGGTTTCAAATAAATCAAAGAAAGAAAAATGCCTCAATCATATTGCCTAAATGCATATGCGAAATGTGGTCTTGAATGAGAATCAAGGCCAGTTCTAGAGAAATGATGTCAAGGAAGAGTCACACATAAAAGAAAATATGAGACTAATAATGATAGACAGTCTTTAAAAGCTCAAAGTCTCACGAGACATCTACCACAGTAAAAACTAGCTCACTAATATACATGCAAGAATTTCATGTAAAGACTCATAGAGAAAATCAATTCGCATTTAACATATGGTTAAAACATGGAATTCAGTTCAAAAATTCATTCATAAACTTTTATGCACAATCTGGGCGAATCAAAGGATCAAACTAACCAAAGAAAGCTACCAAATCTACAAAAAACATCATCGAAGGATTTTTTTATTGTTGTCTTTTTTTGTGTTTATTTTATGCATGCATGGGCCTACAAACAATGCAAACTAAAATGTAAAAGAAACTTACAAAAGAAAGAAACTGAAAGGCAACCTAGAAGAAAACTAAGTGCACTACTTAAAACAAAACTAAAACAAAAACTACCAAAACTACCATTAAAAATATATACAAAGCAAAAACAAACAAACACGCACCAAACAAAAACAAAAAGAAACAGGCATCAGATACCAAATATAATAACTAACTCTCTCATGCCTGAATCACACATTGCCCTCAATGTGGGCACATCATAATAAAAAGGGGAAGGGTGAGTAGTAGAAATCACAATCAAAGAGGAGGAGGTGGAGGAGGATAGGGTGGTTGTCCATATTAGATATGCCAATCTCGCCAGATCTCCAGACATGCCCTATAGTCTTGAAAATATTGGGTCTGAGAAGCAAGCAATCCACAAAGCTCATCGTGGCGCTCTTGGACAAAGTCCTGAAGAGCGACACTATCTGAAGCTACAAAGGCACAGAGGGAAACTTGCCCCTCTTGAATGGACCTAAAGGTGTCTTGAATATCCGAATAGTCAGGTGGGGACGGTTGAAAGGAAGAACTAGGGCCTGCTTCACTAGAGTGAGGGGCAGGGTGGTGGGGTATGGGTTGAACAACCTCATCATCACCAGGCACCCAGTGAAGGTTACCTCGGTGAAACAAAGTAGTATGATTGACACTGGGAAGCGGCAAGAGCTGGTCCCTAGGGTAAATCCAACACAAACGGTCAGCCCCAACTTTGCAAAAGCTCATAATCTCAAAAGCAGCTTGGTCAAGTTGCTAGAAACTCTATCCTCGGGATTAGGCTCAACACCAAGAATCAAGCGATAGTAGTAATTATTCCACCTATGACTGTCCTACCTTTAGTGCTAACAGCAGCACTATGCAATTGCTTAGTAAAGAATGAACCAAGATCAAGTTGGACACCATCTAGCATATAAGACAGAAAGTACAACTTAGAAAGTCTCGGGACATTTAGACTATCATCCTGAGCAAACAAAGAACAAGCAAGGATATGCTGAGCTACTCTAATCTAGGGGTTCGTAATATGCGTGCATTTCGATGAACTAGTATTGTACCTAATACTCCCCAAAAGTTCACCCCAAAATGCATTCGGGTCGAATTCGCAGGGGACGTGGCAGTGCGATAAGTCCATGCCAAGAGGAAATCCAAAAATACTATTGAAGGTATGTAAGTTTAGTTCATGCAACTGTCCCTACAAATAAAATGATATATATCCAGCTTGACATTGAGGTCCTATAGTGACCTCGACATGGAGTGTACGTAGGAATTCTAAAGTCAGATCTCTATATGTATGCTCTTTAGGTTCTAAAAAGTGGCTTATACCACCTCTAGCAAACAACCAATGAATATCATCCAACATTCCTAATTGGGCCAACAAATCCTCATCATAGTATCTAGTTGCTACTACTACACGTTCATTTAAATAATTATACCTAGCAATATGATCAGGATGAGTCAAACCAAGAGGGTGAAAAACGTTACATCTAGCACATGCATTGGTTGACATTCTAGATGTTCTTTGAGGTCGAGGTGGTGCTTGACTTGATGAACCAACCTCCTTTGGTGCTCCTCTGCCTTTTATTTGGTGCCATGGTTACAAAACTTAACCAAAAACAAAACTAAAAGCAAAAGTAAGAACTAAAACCTAGAAAATTGAAGAAAATAAGTAAAAATATGAAGAATTAGAGAGAGAAGGATGGGTATGGTGGATGAATGAGGGCAAGATCAATTTTGAAGAAGAAGGAAGAAAAAAGATGAGAATTTGTGGATAAGATGGAGAGATTAAGTGAAAAGAAGGAATTTGGTGGGAAAATGAAGAAAAATGAAGAAGATTGGAGGGAGATTGAAGGTGTTGGTTATCGAGGCTTTAGAGAGAGAGAAGGGAGGAAGAGAGAGAGTGTCGAAGGTTGAAGAAGAAATGAGGGGAAAGGGAACGGGCACCACGGTCAAAAACATAGACCGCGGCCCGTAGCAGCCCACCACAGACCATGGGCCTCACCACAGACTATCCGTGGTGTCTGCTAGACTAAAAAATGTTTTTCTGGTTTGGCAGCCCACGGACCATGGGTCTGGGGCTTTGGCCGTGGTGCCAAACATTTTATTCATAAACACATTTTTTTTCGGTTTTTGGTTTGGTTTTTTTGTTTTTTTTCCTTTTTTTTCAAAGTCTTATTCTCACTCTCTTTTTTCTATCAAACTACTAAAACAACAAAACTAAGGAAAATAGAAAAGGAAAAAGAAAAATAAGAAAGAACTTGGGTTGCCTCCCAAGAAGCGCTTTTTTAAGGTCAAGAGCTTGACCCTTGTTCTAGGCTTGGTTTGGATCACCTTTATCACGAACCATAAAATCGAACTTCTGCAGTTGAAGGTACCATCTTAGCAATTCTAGCTGCAGGTCCTTTGTTTTCATAACTTGGTGCCACAACGCACCATTTGCGTACAAAACAAATCGCTCTCTTAGCCCATCAGACGGGCTACCATATACTAGCTCAACCCCTACATCAAAATCGACATCGAAACCTTCCAATTGGAGCATAGAATGAACAACTCGAGCAAACCTACAATACTCACTCATCGAAGAATCATTAGAGACAGGGGCCTTAACCTCAAGTTTGTTAGGTGGCATTAGCAGAAAACTCCACCTTAATATACTCTTGGTCACGGTCCTCATGTGAAATCCATTCAGAACTAGGAGGATCTTCATCATGCGAGACATCCTCCATATCATACTCAGGGGAAAGGGGTAATGCATCCAACATAGAAGAATGAGGAGAAACCACATCCTCCTTCCTATGACTAAACACAGCTGTAAGACCCGCATTCTTTATTTTACGTTAAGTTGACTATCTTGCCTTCTACGTTACAAAATTTGTCTTTTTATTAACTATACGAGTTAAATTATTATTGATGTGCTCACGTGAACGATAATTTTATTAAAAAGAATATTTTTATCTCTATTAATATTATTATTATTAGTTCTGAAAGTTCTTTGATGATTTTAAATGAGCATTAAGAAGGGTTATTAGCGAGTACTAATTCGAGTAGGAACCCGAATACGATTAGGTTGTCAACCTTAGAAGTAGTTCGACGTTTATTAAATCGAACCAAGATATATTTGGGAACGAGTAATCGATGAAAGGTCGTATTATCGATTTTGGGTTTAGAATTCGGGATATGGATTAGACTAGCGGTGTTAAGTATTAGGCAATCTTGAAACCAAAAAAAAAGAAGGAAATGAGGGGCATTTTGGTAAAATATCGCCAAAACTTAAGCTGGCTTCTTTCTCCTTCATGGCACACCCCCCGAGCCCCATTCTCTCTCTCTCTCTGCTCTTCATCTTCTTCCTCTTCTCTGCCTCCACACACGCAACCTCAAGCTCCCAAAACTCCACCAACTTTCCCTATACCCAGCTTGTATTTCTCGAGTTCGACCTCCCCCAGAACCCTACAAGCCATTGCTGCGAATTTTGGGCAAGAACAGAGCACAATTACCCCGGTTGTCATTGGTTCTAGCGAGGGTTTGGAGTGCCGAATATGTGCCCAAAACTCAGCCATGCAATCCCGTTTCTAGTTGCCTCAAATCCCCTATAAATCGGGATTAAACTTGCAACTTCAAGCATCAACTCAGTGAGTGAGAGTTTGGGTTGAAATTAGGGTTCGAATTATGCAAATTAGGCACGATTTGGGGTTTGTTCATGCGTGGATGAGGAAGAGCTGAGGAATTGGAGTCGTTTGAGCCCCTAAAGTCGAGCCAGCAGCCTTGGATTCGAGCCTCTAGCTTGGAATTGAGGTGAGGGTTCCTTTCCTCCTAATTACTATTATTTTCAATGAATTTAACTAAATTTAGTTAGTGCATGTAATTCTGAGTTTAGAAATCAGTTTGGCTGAAATTAGAGTCAAAGTTGAGAAATCATGAACATGGTACTGATTTTGGGTTATTTGCATGTTGAGTTTTAACCAGTCAGTTTTGGAAATTGTAGAAAAGTATGGAATGTCGCCTTAGCACTATTATTGAATCAGTTTATTACACCTAAATTCCGTTTGAAAGCTTAAAGATGCTAACTGGGTAGTTGAAATAATTATGGAATAAACTGTATTATGTCTAAAGGATATGGCTAAATCAGTTTGGGTACGTCGATAGTCTATTTGTGGTAATTACACAAAATGCTACACCTGTGGATATTGGTTTGTGAATTAGAAAACAGAATATCACCTTAAGGTCTATTGCATCAGTTTAGTATACTTCAAATCTATTTTAGAGGTGGCCTGTAAGCGTTATGCCCTGAGAATGCCAACCGGGCGATTCGGGGTATTGTAGAGCAAACTGAGCTACACATTCTATGTTGTTATAGAAAACGGTTTAGTCACGTTAAATTCTATTTTGGCTATTTAGCATGAATATTATACCTATATATGATCATTTTGTGTATTATTGGTTGTGGATGCCGATATTGAACCGAGCTTGGTAGTTAGATGGTTCGAGGTGGAACTACTAAGAGATTTGAGGTTCTTGTCGTCGGTGTTATATGAGGAGGGAGCCTGGGTTGTGAATTACCGCAATCGTGTGGATTGCGAGGCCATGTGTGGCTTATTGGGCAGATTCTGCCAAGTTAAGTTACGAAGTGTTATGAATGTGCTATGTGTGACCCCTCTCCCTCTTGAAAATGTTAAATGATGCTATGTAATTGACTTTGAACTTAGACATCTTTAAAAAGGGTCATCAAGTCTTGTTTTCATAATCACCTATGCTTTTAAGTATTTACCAGTTGCCTATTAATTGTTAAGATATTTGCAACCTAAAAGCTCCTAAATCGTCGAACTACTCAGTGTGACTCAACTAAATAGTCGATAGGTCTAGGAAATTAAATAGCAAGCTAGTAGTGAGTTCGAAAATATTTTGAGGCTTTAATTTGTTTATGTTTCCTTCTTGAGTCTAAAAAGGATTTTAAACGAATTAAAAATGGGCAACTGAAATGGCTACTATGAAACCTTATTTGAATTATAAGCGAGCTAAATACTTTAAGTTTCAAATAGTTGTAAGTTCGAGAATGATTTAAGATTTTAGTTTGTTTATGCACCCTTCTTTGAGTTTAAAGAGGATTTCAAACGAACTAAAATTTGGCAACTGAATGAGTTTGTTACGAAACTTAGTTTGAGTTATATGCTAGTTTGAATGAGTTTATTACTTTAAGTTCCAATGAGCTTCGATTACGAATCGAGTTTGATTAAACGCTAACTAAGTACTTTAAGCTTTATATGAGTTTCGATTTGTGAGTTAGCAAGTTTAGTATAATTTCAAGAGGTTTTCAAGTTGAAACGAAAGAACCATAAACCATTAGCAGGGCTATGGATTCTTTTGCTAGACAAGCATGTTTTTATTAATGTAAGCAACCACTAGAGAGAAATGATTTGTGAATCACTTGAGGTGAAACTCACTATTTGTGACAGTGACTTCTTTTCATAGCCTATGAAGTTTAAAATGATTTTAACGGCTAAGATTAGTGCTTGAGTGGACAAACGATTAGGGAGTATACCCGGTGTGCGGGAACCCTAATGCCTAGGGAGCTAGACCTAGAAGTGGAAACTCTAGAAGACTCTTATGAGAGTAATGGTCCAAATATATTATACCTTGGGGATAATTGATGCGTGAGTGACGACCTCACATAGGGCGAGTGATGATCTCCCCTAAATTAGCACATTATGAGATCTTATGCCAAGAGTACTTTCATAATAAGTAAGAAAAGCAGTTGGCATGTCATCATTTGAAGTATTTCAGGAAAAAGAAAGATTTTAAGGGCCATTAAGAGGCCAGTTCGAATATGATTCGAAAAGCTTATAAGGGTCATTAGAGGACCAATACGAAAGAGAGTTCTTTTTAAAGAATATGAGCCTCAAGAGGCTAAGTAAAGTGTTTTCAAGAAAAGAAAGAAAGCTTTCAAATGTGCATATCCTGCGCATATTTTACAAATGAGTTTCCAAGTATAGTTTAAATAACATTTCAAATAGAATATGGTTATATCCTAGTAATGCATCGAACATTTAAGCTTTCAAATATACATCTCCTGTGAAAGAAAGTTTCTTGCCAAGTCTTTCCTACCAATATGAGTATTTCAGGAACTTTTAGAAAGAATTCTAAGCCTTGAAGAAGTTAGCGGGATTCATAAACCATTCTTTAAATATACCATGAGTCACTGCATTTTCAAAAGTGTGTTTAAAAGCATTTTACTCAATCCTTGTTGCTTACTTGTTTATGTGCCTAAATGCTCGTTAGTAGGAAAATTTGGTCATTAAGGCCCTAGAAATGAGTTTGAGTGGATAGCATGAAGTTTATGGGTGGTAATCTTTCCTTAGGGACTATGATTGCATAATATGATAGCAAAGTATGAATGCATGATATGTGACTATTATTGGTATTATTGCCTGCAACTGTTTTGGTTTTAAGGACTCGGGGAATACTCACTGAGCGTGTAGTTGCTCGTTCCATTACTCTTTCCCCTTTTTCCTAGGTTCTCTTTGTGACAGGTGAAGTCGATTATATATATAACAAGATGGGAACTATGATCGCCCAAATTATGTTTGAAAAGGTGTCATGAGAACATACAAAGGAATACACTTAGGTAGCAAATGATGTAATATGTTGTAGTCCCTAGAGTCGTAAATGTATATAAAAAAGCACTCTAATTCTTATAATGCATAATGGTTAAGAGTCGCTCTCTACGGCCATGTGAGCCAACCATCTTATTAGCCAGGTGTCGATTTTACTAAAGGTAGTTACATTTCGAGATATAAACCCTCGTACTCCGGATGTGTGATCTGTTGAGTTGTATATTGGATTTCCTTCTTTATTATTGAACTTTATGGTTGGTGTACTCCGGGCGAGTAGCCCGTAGAGTTGTGGACTCCAACGTGTAGCCGTCGAGCTTGTTTTAGAAGTTTTTTATGTTTCTACTCAATACAGGGATTTTTGTAAGGCTTTTCGCCCAGGAAATGGTCAGTTTTCAGGCGAAACTCTGTCCGTTTCACCCCAAAAGTTAAGTAGGAAGTAAGAAAACATAATACTCCTAGCACTAGGGGTTGGAGGTGTTACAAGATGGTATCAGAGCAAGGTCCTGCGACCACAGACTGTGACCTGAGTCTTGCATTGCATATAGTTATCTAGGGACGCGTTCAAAATGATGTGATACATGTCGTGCTTTGTGTGCAAATGTGCGTTTGTGTGTGAACGTTGGTGCATTTAGCTAGTTAAGTGCGGCTTGATGAGCTTACTAATCAAGTGAATGAATGAATTGCTAAGAGTATAAGCCAAATGGCTTGTATTCTCGTAGATGAGCTAAGCGTTAACTTAATCAATAGTGTTTTGCGTGTACACCTTGGTGATCTTAATCGAAAGCTGTTTTGCATACACCTTGGCGATTTAAATCAAAAGTTTCAAGTGCACTTGGTTTAAACTCAAACAACTGAGAATGTTTTAACCCCAAGCTCATTCTTGCCCCTTAAGTATGATTTACTCCTCGGCCCCAATAATAGAGTGAGTAGATGCACTCAATGGTTGGTAGGGAAAAAGTTAGAAGCGGTCAAACCATCCTCCTTTTAAAACATAGAGGCTTTGAAAGTTAGGAACTTTCCTAAATAGTGAGTTAAGGTTTTTCTTTCGAATTAAAGACCTTTTTAATTATTTGGTTAGGCCCTATGGTTGCGTCTAAGACTTGAATTTGTTTTACGTTGATTTTTCGAGTACCTACATACCAATATGCATTCGTTGCTTGATGTGTTCATGACAAATTGTTAGTAAGTGATTAAAGATTATTTTCTTGACTAAAAGTTCTCTTAAATGATACCCCCTTTTACGTAATTTCTCAATTGCTAAAGGAATTATGTGAGAACTTCATATGCGCTTGTGTCAATATGGGCGACTGTGATAGAGTCCAGTTGATTGTTGCCTAAGTGTTATTCCTAACTTTCGTATATGTGCCATTAATGCTTAGATGAGGTCCTAACCCGAATTGCCATTTATGTAAGGAATCTTCCTTATTTCCCATCACAAAATCACTATTACTCACGAGTCGGCTAAGCGATATGCTCATCAGGGCATGGAATGCTATTCTTTTCATAAGAATGATAGTGTCCTGGCTATATCAACTCTAGCACACCTAAAACGGAGATACAAGGGAGAACCTGACAGACTTTGGAGTTGTTATACCACATGCATCTCCTTGTTATCTTTTGGGGCGACAATCTATACCTTTCTAACATCTTCTTGAGCATCAACACCAAGTGTAGAAGTCAGAATGCCCATAGTAGAAGGCAAAACCTTCCCATCTGTACTAGGAGTTCCTCATACCTTCATAATGGCCTTTTTGAGACAAATGTATTACAAAACCTCAATGTATATCCGTAAGACCAATAATGTCGTTTTTCTTACCCCCTGTTTATTGATTGATGGCTAACTCCAAACAGTTTGGATGAACCTCGAGGCAATCTTAGGTTTTGAATAAGGGTTGCATTCTTATATACTTGCCTAGATGTCTTTCTTGGGGAACTACTAGGAGCCCGAATGCTTTAAAGTATAGTCATAGTATTGCATACAGTCTAAAGCTATAGAAACTTGTATGGTTGTTTGAGTTCTTTAGTGATGACCAGCTATGTGCTTTATGAGTGAATGATATAGTAAATACACTTCATTAGAGTTACTTATCTTGAATTTTGATTATGTAAATGGTTGGATTGGTTAAATGATCTAACCTATGTGAACCATTACTTATATGAAATCTGAGTCATTACTTGCACTCCATAAGTTCTATTATCTCATGATGTGGTTTGAACAACTATATACATATGCATATAATGCATGATGTGGTGGCCTTAGGCATTTACCTTCACATTTGTTTACCCTTATGCAATCCATGCTTGACTTGAGTTTGGGTTGGCATGTGACTTGATTATCCATATGATTTAAGTTTCGTAATTCATGGTATAACATGACCTCTAACTCGTTATTTGCATTCCGTGAATTCTATGATTCCATGTATAGCTTAATAACTGCATATGCACATATTTGAAGCATGATGAGACGACCCTAGAAACCAACATTCACATATTCTTGCCCTTATATGTTTGATCAGAGTGGCGTAGCGAAAGCGTGATGGGCCCATAACCCACAGGTCCCAAGAATGTCACTAGCATATGCCTCTCTTTTGTAAATTGCTTACTATATGTGTAGTAGACGGTTTCATGTTGCTTATGATTCCTAGGCTTGAGAATGCTGAAGTGCTGATTGTGCTTAAGTGATACTACATGATGCTATGTGATGTTCTTATTACTCTAATGTGTTATAGGAGCCCCCCAAGTTAACTGTTTCGATCCTAAAAGTAACTAAATTCATGTTTTAGGACGAGACTACTTGTATATGACCTTAAGGTGTCACTGCGCAATTGTCCTACCTTTAGATTTCAATTCATAACGATGCATGTACATAGAATTATTGTTTACTATACGGTTTGAGTCTAGATGATTGAAAGTCTATGTTCCTTTTTAAAACAAGCGTAATATGATTTTCCACGCCAACTCATTTTCCCGTCTTCTATGCATTGCCCTCGGCGGCTAAATAGAGTATGTAAACGCTTGAAGAAGATTGGTGAGGAGGAGACTAGATACCATAAGCCTTATTCTTTCGATTTGAAAGATGCAGTTGATTGTAAAACAAGATTTTGAATTTTAGTATGAGTGTGTATATCATAACGTGTGTGTGCACAACTTAGATACGACTGAACTTAGCTTGGGAATTTCGTGGATGAAATTCTTTTAAGGGAGGAAGAATTGAAAACCCGCGTTCTTTATTTTACTTTAAGCTGACTATCTTGCCTTCTACGTTACAAAATTTGTATTTTTATTAACTATACGAGCTAAATTATTGTTGATGTGCTTACATGAATGATAATTTTATTAAAAAGAATATTTTTGTCTCTATTAATATTATTATTATTAGTTCTGAAAGTTCTTTGATGATTTTAAATGAGCATTAAGAAGGGTTATTAGCGAGTACTAATTCGAGTAGGAACCCGAATACGATTAGGTTGTCAACCTTAGAAGTAGTTCGACGTTTATTAAATTGAACCAAGATATATTTGGGAACGAGTAATCGATGAAAGGTCGTATTATCGATTTTGGGTTTAGAATTCGGGATATGGATTAGACTAGCGGTGTTAAGTATTAGGCAATCTTGAAACCAAAAAAAAAGAAGGAAATGAGGGGCATTTTGGTAAAATATCGCCAAAACTTAAGCTGGCTTCTTTCTCCTTCATGCACACTCCCGAGCCCCATTCTCTCTCTCTCTCTGCTCTTCATCTTCTTCCTCTTCTCTGCCTCCACACACGCAACCTCAAGCTCCCAAAACTCCACCAACTTTCCCTATACCCAGCTTGTATTTCTCGAGTTCGACCTCCCCCAGAACCCTACAAGCCATTGCTGCGAATTTTGGGCAAGAACAGAGCACAATTACCCCGGTTGTCATTGGTTCTAGCGAGGGTTTGGAGTGCCGAATATGTGCCCAAAACTCAGCCATGCAATCCCGTTTCTAGTTGCCTCAAATCCCCTATAAATCGGGATTAAACTTGCAACTTCAAGCATCAACTCAGTGAGTGAGAGTTTGGGTTGAAATTAGGGTTCGAATTATGCAAATTAGGCACGATTTGGGGTTTGTTCATGCGTGGATGAGGAAGAGCTGAGGAATTGGAGTCGTTTGAGCCCCTAAAGTCGAGCCAGCAGCCTTGGATTCGAGCCTCTAGCTTGGAATTGAGGTGAGGGTTCCTTTCCTCCTAAGTACTATTATTTTCAATGAATTTAACTAAATTTAGTTAGCGCATGTAATTCTGAGTTTAGAAATCAGTTTGGCTAAAATTAGAGTCAAAGTTGAGAAATCATAAACATGGTACTGATTTTGGGTTATTTGCATGTTGAGTTTTAACCAGTCAGTTTTGGAAATTGTAGAAAAGTATTGAATGTCGCCTTAGCACTATTATTGAATCAGTTTATTACACCTAAATTCCATTTGAAAGCTTAAAGATGCTAACTGCGTAGTTGAAATAATTATGGAATAAACTGTATTATGTCTAAAGGATATGGCTAAATTAGTTTAGGTACGTCGATAGTCTATTTGTGGTAATCACACAAAATGCTACACCTGTGGATATTGGTTTGTGAATTAGAAAACAGAATATCACCTTAGGTCTATTACATCTATTTAGTATACTTCAAATCTATTTTAGAGGTGGCCTGTAAGCGTTATGCCCTGAGAATGCCAACCAGGCGATTCGGGGTAATGTAGAGCAAACTGAGCTACACATTCTATGTTGTTATGGAAAACGGTTTAGTCACGTTAAATTCTATTTTGGCTATTTAGTATGAATATTATACCTATATATGATCATTTTGTGTATTATTGGTTGGTGGATGCCGATATTGAACCGAGCTTGGTAGTTAGATGGTTTGTGGTGGAACTATTGAGATATTTGAGGTTCTTATCGTCGGTGTTATGCGAGGAGGGAGCCTAGGTTGTGAATTACCGCAATCGTATGGATTGCGAGGCCATGTGTGGCTTATTTGGCAAATTCTGCCAAGTTAAGTTACGAAGTGTTATGAATGTGCTATGTGTGACCCCTCTCCCTCTTGAAAATGTTAAATGGTGCTATGTAATTGACTTTGAACTTAGACATCTTTAAAAAGGGTCATCAAGTTCTTATTTTCATAATCACCTATGCTTTTAAGTATTTACCAGTTACCTATTAATTGTTAAGATATTTGCAACCTAAAAGCTCCTAAATCGTCGAACTACTCAGTGAATAACTTAACTAAATAGTCGATAGGTCTAGGAAATTAAATAGCAAGCTAGTAGTCAGTTCGAAAATATTTTGAGGCTTTAATTTGTTTATGTTTCCTTCTTGAGTCTAAAAAGGATTTTAAACGAATTAAAAATGGGCAATTGAAATGGCTACTACGAAACCTTGTTTGAATTATAAGCGAGCTAAATACTTTAAGTTTCGAATAGTAGTAAGTTCAAGAACGATTTAAGGTTTTAGTTTGTTTATGCACCCTTCTTTGAGTTTAAAGAGGATTTCAAGCGAACTAAAATTTGGCAACTGAATGAGTTTATTATGAACCTTAGTTTGAGTTATATGCTAGTTTGAATGAGTTTATTACTTTAAGTTTTAATGAGCTTTGATTACGAATCTAGTTTGATTAAACGCTAACTAAGCACTCTAAGCTTTAAAAGAGTTTCGATTTGCGAGTTAGCAAGTTTAGTATGATTTCAAGAGGTTTTCAAGTTGAAAACGAAAGAACCATAAACCATTAGTGGGGTTATGCATTCTTTTGCTAGACGAGCATGTTTTTATCAATATAAGCAACCATTAAAGAGAAATGATTTGTGAATCACTTGAGGTGAAACTCACTATTTGCGACAGTTACTTCTTTTTATAGCCTGTGAAGTTTAAAATAATTTTAATAGATAGGATTAGTGCTTGAGTGGACAAACAATTAGGGAATATACCCGGTCTGCGGGAACCCTAATGCCTAGGGAGCTAGAACCAGAAGTGGGAACCCTAGAAGACTCTGACGAGAGTAATGGTCCAAATATATTCTACTCCGGGGATAAATGATGCGTGAGTGACGGCCTCACATAGGGCGAATGATGATCTCCCCTAAATTAGCATATTATGAGATCTTAAGCCAAGAGTACTTTCCTAATAAGTAAGAAAAGCAATTGGCATGTCACCATTTGAAGTATTTTTGGAAAAAGAAAGATCTTAAGGGCCATTAAGAGGCCAGTACGAATATGATTCAAAAAGCTTATAAGGGTCATTAGAGGACCAATACGAAAGAGATTTCTTTTTAAGGAGTATGAGGCTCAAGAGGCTAAGTAAAGTGTTTTTAAGAAAAGAAAGAAAGCTTTCAAATGTGTATATCCTACGCGTATTTCATGAATGAGTTTCCAAGTATAATTTAAATAAAATTTCAAATGGAATATGGTTATATCCTAGTAATGCATCGAATATTTAAGTTTTCAAATATGCATGTTCTGTGAAAGAAAGTTTCTTGCCAAGTCTTTCTTACCAATATGAGTATTTCAGGAACTTTTAGACAGAATCATAAGCCTTGAAGAAGTTAGCAGGATTTATAAAATATTCTTGGAACATATCATGAGTCACTGCGTTTTCAAAAGTGTGTTTGAAAGGATTTTGCTCATTGCTTACTTATTCATGTGTCTAAATGCTCGTTAGTAGGGAAGTTTGGTCATTAAGGGCCTAGAAATGTGTTTGAGTGGATAGCATGAAGTTTATGGGTGGTAATCTTTCCTTAGGACTATGATTGCCTAATATGATAATAAAGTATAAATGCGTGATATGTGACTATTATTGATATTATTACCTGTAACTGTTTTGCTTTTAAGGAGTCGAGGAATACTTACTAAGCATGTGGTTGCTCATCCCATTACTCTTTTCCCTTTTTCCCAGGTTTTCTTTGTGACAGGTGAAGTCGATTATATACATGCCAAGATGGGAACTATAATTGCCCAAATTATGTTTGAAAGTGGGCGGCTAGTAACGGTCCCCGGTGCAGCTTATGAGATAAAGAGTAAGGCATTATGCTAACATATGCACCTAAATTACATAGCCCTCTTTCAATTTCTACCTTTCCTACAACGCATGGGATAGAAAAACTACCTAGGTTAGGAAGCTTAGGGGAGAAAATGGTGGGGATCTGAATAGAATCATTCTCTACAAATGTGGGAGTCTTGCCACTATAGTTTCTCTCCTTACTACTAGCTGTAGTTATCTCTCTACCCTTTTCCTTAGGTACTTCCTCAGAGTTAGTTAGGTCCTATTCATCCTCTTTCATGGTGACACAGTTACAATGCTCACGAGGTTGGTTTCAGGCTTACTGGGAAGTCTATCTAGGGGTGCAGATGAAAAAAGTAGCTTTCTGGGCAATCTAGGTCTCTAACATCCTATTGTGAGTTGTAAGCACATCAACCTTGGTAGCTAATTACTTAATGTACTCATCTTGTTTCTGTTGTGACATAAGCATGTTTTCCATCATTAATTTGAATTTTGGGGCATCTGAGAAGGGAATAGGGGTCTTTAAAAACCAAGGGGTACTCAAGCATTCATAAGGGGCATATTTACAGGGCTTGGATTCGACCTATAAGAGAGATTCGGGTGATTCTTTCAACTTGGATTATAGGTATTAGAGTAAGGGTCATTGGTATAATTAACTTCATCAAGACCCTAGGAAAAAGGGCTCCCAAGTGGACAGTGCAAAGATATATGCTCAATTGAACCACGAATCTCACAAGGGGAGGGGCACTAGAGTTTACAGCATTAACATTCCGTTGGTCCAGTCTTTTAATCATAGCATTTACTTCAGCAGAAAGTAAAGTAAAAGCATCAACTTCAAGCTTGCCTCCAACCTGCCTGGGTTGGACTCGTTTAGTGGACTATTGATAGTTATTAAGCCCATCTCCTCAATAAGGTTATAGGCTTCATCCTCAGTCTTGCTCGTTAAAGTCCCTCCTACTGCTGCATCAATAGTGGATCTCACAGCTTGGGTCACACTATTATAAAAGGCCTAGATAATCATCCAGTGCTGAAGACCATGATGGGGCACAAATGCAGTAAATCTTTAAAATGCTCCCAGGTTTCATAGAGCGTCTCATCCTCTTTTTGTAGAAAGTTGGTGATTTGATTTCTTAGGCTCACTGCCTTACTTGGAGGGAAGAATTTGGCGAGGAAAACTCTTGTCAACTCGTCCGAAGTAGTTATGCAATCAGACGGCGAAGAGTGTAACCAAGCCCTTGCTTTATCTCTCAATGAGAAAGAAAATAAGCGCAGGCGAATCGCATCACTGGAGACTCTGTTCAACTTTAGCGTATCGCACACCTCTAAAAAGACCGAGAGGCATAGATTTGGATCTTCCAAAGGATTTCTGCCGAACTAAGATTGCTGCACCATGGAAATAAGTGTTGGCTTGAGTTCGAAGTTGTTGGCATCTACAGCATGCCGAGCTATGCTTGAGGCGATCCCTTGGACTCCGAGAGTAACGAAATCACAGAGGGCCCTTCTTTCTCCACCTACCATGCTTGAATTTCGTCTTGCTTCGCGCCTTTGTTCTTCGATCCTTTGCCTTATCCTCCTTAAGCGAAAAGTCCTATCAATTTCTGGATCAGGCTCGTACAAAATCAGACTCCGCATAAACTAGGAAAAATTCCTGCAAGCACTTTCACCAACACTGCTAGCGCAATTAAATAGGAAAAAGAAAAATAATAAGAAAACAAAACAAAGCAAAACAATAAAAATGCTCAGTCATGTTCTTAAGACAATACTCAATAGTTAGCAATTTAGTCCCCGTCAACGGTGCCAAAAATTTGATCAACACTGCCGCAAGCGCATGGGTGTTCGTAGTGTAGATAAAGATATCGTTCCTCAAGGACTAAAGTAATCTATCGAGCCTAGTCTTGTCAAATATGCTAAGCAAAAGTCAATTTCAAGTGGATTCGACTAACTACTGCAAATAAACTTGTTTAAATCAATAAGAGAAAAATATCTAAGAATTTTCGCTGTTATGGAAGAGAATTAGATCAAAATGAATAAACATGTGCTATTCTCTAATTGATTAATTCCAAGGAATTGTAATTTTGTCAAGAAACTTTATCTATTCTTTTGAAATCAATCAAATTTGCCTAAACTAAGCAAATGTCGTCCTTTCAAACTAATTTGATTTAATCCAAGTTTAATATATTCGATTACTTAATAGCCCTCCTAACATATAAATCTCTCTTTCGAGACGAGGTTATGCTACATCTATTCAAGCAGTCCAACAACCAAATGTCATCTTTCGAATGTTCACTCGATTGTTTCAATTGTGCAAGCAAATTTTGGCCAAAAATTAACTCACAACATATCACATACTTGATAGAACGAAATCAAACCAATCATGAAAATAAACACAATTCTTTAAAAATCAAAACATAATCCAATAACAATTCCAAAAACTACTAAATCCCTAGACTAAAAAAATTACTCAAACATGATTAAAGATAAACTAACTAAAAAAAAGATCAGTGAAATCTTGAGCGGAAGGGACTCGACTGAGATGGCCATCACTAAGGGCTTAGAACCGCCTCAAGATCAAAACTCTCACACTCAAAACTCACTCAAAACTAAACTAAGAACAAAATTTGAGAAAAACTAATCTAAACTAAACTACTTGCTTGCTTTACTTTTTGAGTTGAAGTTGAGTTCCTTGGAATGCTACAGACATCTCTATTTATAGAGAATTTCAGTTGATCTTAGCCACACAGCCAAGGGAAAATGAAGAGGCAACAGTTACAGGCACACCACAGTCCGTAGGCTCTACCACGGGCTGACCGTGGTCTGTGCTGGATTTGGAATTTCGCTCTTTCTTTACTCTACAGTCATGGCATAACATGGATGACCGTGGGGGAGGTCAAAATGCAGCCATTAAAGGGCAAATGCTGGGTAAAAAGACTAAAAATCCTACAAAATACATAAAACAACTATACCCAAGCATAAATCGAGAATAAGAGAGTAAATAACATCATTAAGTACAAAATTCTTCTAAAAATGAGGCAAAATAGCCTTAAAAAGATGTACATATAAAGTACTTATCAATAGGATTCTTTTGGTTTCCCCTTCTTCTAGCCTTCTACTTTGATTGTTCCTTCTTCTCTCTCTCCCTCCCCCCCTCTCTTACTCCTAAGAGCTCAAATCATGTTGAAGAAAAAGTGTTGAGAAAAGTTATTTTTAAAGCATTCGGAGGCTATTCCTCATCCCAGGAGTTAGAATTGTATTGAACGAATAGGGCTTTAAAAGATTCGAGGGTTTGTGCCACGCCCAAGAAATTAAAATCCCTTTGAGAAGAAGATGAGGGATTTGGCCCTAATGATTTTGAAATTTCAAAAAATGATCCCCAGGATCTAAGGTTCCCATTCCACAATAACAAATTATGGAATTGAAAGTAACCCTCACACCTATATAAAAAAATATTTTAAGGCTTGAAGGTCTCACACATATTAAAACATTTAAAACATAAGGTCTCACACGAATATGATATTTTAAGGCTTGAAGGTCTCATGCCAATAAAAGCATTATGAGGCTTGAAAGTCTTACATCTATAAAAACATTTCGATGGTTAAAGGCCTTACATCAATAAAAACATTATCGGGCATGAAGAAGTTTCACATCTATAAAAACATTTCGATGGTTCAAGGCCTTACATCAATAAAAACATTATCGGGCAAGAAGATCTCAAACCTATTAAAAAAACATTTCGAGATCTCAAGGTCTTAGTCTTGTAAAAACATTCTAAGGCTTAAAGCTGTCACACCAATTGTTTCTTTAAAAAAAAAAAAAACACCCTTTTTGAGTCTTCAAGGTTTCACACGTGTTTTGAAAAATTTTGAGAAAATAAGAAGTTAAGGGGTACTCATCTTTTGTTTAGGCATGGTTGTGGGGCCAAGTCTCATACAAATAGATGTCTCTTATGGCTGGGTAAGCGATTAATTTTTTTTAACCCATACCGAGTAGTATTAGCAGGACTATCGTTGGGATGATTAATGAGGCAGTGGTAGGGACATCAATCGCTTTCTAGTGTCCTTGAATAGTCAGTCCATTGAGGATGTAGGAACCTCCAGTTGGGAAAAAATTGAGAGTTTAAATAAAAGTGCCGCAAGCATACAGCTCTCACTGTAGTACTTGAGGGTCGTCTCTACAGGGACGATGGAAGAGTTTTAGGTCATAAAAAGTGAGGATTAACTAATTAGCTACACTAAACTAAATAAAATTATTTAAAGTAATCTAACATCCTAATTCAACTCAACAAAACATTATAGGAAGACTATGCAAGCAACACTATTCAACTAAAATCGAAACCTAGATTTTGTTTAACCTCAAATTTGAAGTAATTTAAAACCTATAGTTAACACTACTTGCTATTCGACTTAACCAAATCAAAGCAGTACCCAAAACCGAGCAAACAACCAACATTATTCCAAAATTGACAACATCAATCAATACACTCAATCCGAAACCATACCAAATCATTCAACGATCAAACCAAGCTGAAATTCAAGCTGAAATTCGAATAACAGAGAACAGAACACAAGAAACAGGGCAGGGAATTATGGGTGTTCGAAATAACTATAGCCATATGCTCAAAATACAACAACCCAGTACAAGCAATCAACCAAGAATTAGAACAAACCGAACATGAATCGAGGAGCAGTAGGGGAGGGGGAAATTAACAAAACCAAAACCGAGCATGAAAAACCAAACCAGAGCAAGCAAGGAGGAAATAGAACAAAAGCAACCTAATACTCACGAAATCTGCAACCAACTTCAGCTACGAACCCAGAACGCCATTTCATTGAACCCAGATTAACAACATCGAACAATCCGGAAATAGGGGAGGGGGGAAATCGACTAAAATTCACAAAAGTCGCATCCAATTCTCGCAAAATCGAACTAAGATTGGAAGCTACTGCCGGCAAACTCAAAATTGCAGTGCTTTTACATGAGATTCGAACCCAAAAACTGATCTAAAACCAAACCCTAATTCGAAATTAACCCTGAAATTTGAATACGAGAACGAAAACGAAATTAAAACTAAACCTATACCTAAAACCGAAATTAAACCCACTCTAACCCTAGAATTACCTAGCTTCCTTTTTCAATGGCGTTGCTGTCCATTTATACTCGAACGCTGCTTCAATTTCGACCCTTCGATTCGTGTCTTCATGGATGGTGTAGATGGCGTTGGTGAGGTGTTGGGCTGCCACCGTTAGCATGAAACACGGTAGAGGGGGACAGCAATGGTGGTGACGTGGAAGAGAGAGAGATGCGAGGTAGAGAGAGGAAGGAGATGGGGATGGTGAGGAAGATGGAGTTCGGGGCTCTGGGTTCTGGGGAAAGAAGAGGGACGCGAAGAGAGAGAGTGAAGGGGAGGGGGAAATGCTTTAAATGAACCGGGTTCGGTTCAGCGTGAGCCGGTCCGGTTTTTTAACTGGGCCGGTTTAGTGCAATTCTGGCTCGGTTCTTCAATTCCCGACATTTCCACTATTTTTTTCTTGTATTTTTTGCCATTTATTCAAAATTATTCAAAACCTGCAAAATAAAATAAATCAGTTAAAAACCTTAAAAATACGATAAAAATGAGTATAAAAGAGGTGTAAAAGTACCCTAAAAATAGCTCATTTTGGTACGAACAAATACCCCCACACTAAAATTTTGCTCGTCCTCGAGTAAAACAAACTAAACTAACTAAAAGAAAATGGAAAATAATAAAAGAAAATCCTAACACACTGTCGTAGGAATCATGGTTGCATTTAGTGTATGCAACAAGCCCTTTAAACCCCTCGGTCTCCCAAGTGGATGAGTGAGGTCTCGCGAGAGTTTCCAGGTGAAATACCCACAAAGATTATTTCAAAAGTAAAGAAAAATCTTTTTGATTTTTCTCAAAACTGATATGTACAAAATTTGTAAAAAAATATGCACACATTCTAATCAGCTAAATCACCCATGTACCCAATTATTGACCTGTACATGCATAAAATGTACTTCAAAGCCCTCTACCTTCTAAATGACATCAAAGTACTAATTTTTCACCCCATTAAACATCAAGGTTTTGAATCCATCCCGGCGCTTATGTACAATTGTATCATCATCTCAAGGCTTAGATTGACCAGAATTAACTCAATCCCGCTTGGCTAACACAACTACATTGTTATCATACTGACCTTGGAAGCAAGCTTTCCCAATGGCAATATTACCTCAAAGGGTAACACCCAGTAGCACGTGCCTCAAAGGGTAACACCCAGTAGCGCATTCCTCAAAGGGATACTTGTCATTCCAAATATTATTTCATCCCTTTTTTCTTTCTTTCATTCTTATTCATAGTGCACTTCTTTTCAAAGTATTTTTCAAAGTAATCATGTCACAAGCTAGTGGGAGAATCATTCATGGAAACCTAAGATCTAAAAATAACGATGAAGGAATAAATAAGGACTGGATTACACAACCTATAATGAATAACTGGAGTTAGAATTAGGGCTTAGAATATTATTTTTGAGGTCAGAAACTTTTCATGCACATCCTACTTATATAGAAGCTAACAAACAAAGTACAGGGGATCCAAGCTAATCAGAAAAGATACAAACATTCCCAAAAACAAAATCAAAAATCTTAAAAAATTTTCAAAAATTTTTCAAAAATGGGCACCTCACCCCTACACCAAAACTTCGCAATGTTCTTATTGTGGGAACTAAGGCGCTAAAAAGCAAACACATCAGCTATACAATCGTAAAACCACACTAAACTACAAATATATATACAAACTAGGACACCACAAAAACCAAAAACAGAACCAAAAACAAAACAAAACCACACACACATATTTACAAAAGCCACGAAAAACGAAATCACAAAAGAAAGCCAAAATTGAAACTAAAACCAAAGTAAACACACATCTTCACAAAAACCAAAACAAAACCCTCTAAAACAATCCAAAACCACTACATAACCAAAACCAGAATATAAGCTAAACTAAAACAAAGTAAGACCCAAACATACTTATTTGCAAAAACCAAAGACCAAAATCACAAAAGAAAGCAAATGAAAGACAAAAATCAAAAACAAGAACAAACCAAACTAAAACAAGACAAATCCTAAACATACTTAATCACCAAAATAAAAATCAAAACCACAACTGAAACCTAAATAAACAAAAACAAAAACAAAAGAAAACAAGAAAAACAAATAAAAGACACTAAATAAAAGGCTAAATAAAGGTAAACCTAAAGCAAAACAAAATGCACAAGAAAAGAAAAACACAACACAAAACCAAAATAAAACCAGAAGAAAATATCAAAAAGAAACCAAACACATTGCTCAAATTTAGAAACAGTTCTAGATATCCACAACCAATACAAAACGAAAGAAAAGAGAAGAAGAGGAGAAGAGAGGAAAGTGGAACGATCACACCAGGTTGGATACAAAATGTACCCAAACTATGCCTCATGAAGATTATGCAAATGAGGCTTATGGAGTATCAGCCACTCCATCACAACTCACAAGCAGCTACTCAGATCAAAACCAACCAATGCTCGTAGTAGCTTATCAAACACACGGGCGCAATCCTCGCAGAAATGCAAATAGTAAGAAATAGGATTTGCAACCTAAATAAGATGCATAAATTCAATGCAACTCAATGCTCTTTTGAGCTTATCAAAGCTCATAGCCCAATCAGAAGAGAGATGTGTATATGTAAAATCAGATGCACAAGTCAATGGTTTAATGAAGATATGACTATATGAATGCAAAAACCATCTAAAGTGTTCTGAATGATCTAAATGAAATCTCACATCTCTAAGAGGGGAGAGGAGAGGACCAAAACAAGGCCAATCAAAGGAAATATGAAAATCAGAGCTCAAATGTCAGCCTAAAGTCAAGTCCTGCATTTCAAAGTGATCCTTGAGTCTATCTATGCCATTATCATCAAGAGTCTGATCTAAACAAGGAATATCAAGCACAAAATTTGCAGGCTCTACGAAAGTAGACTCAGGAAGGTCTAAAGAAGGAAGAAGAGGGGGAAAGGGAGAACTGCATTACTCAAGAAGGAGGTCAGCTTGGACAAGATCAATAGAAAATGATTCATATTCAGCATGGAGATCCTCATTCAAACTCATATCGACATCAAACCCACAAAAAGATTCATATTCTATATGCAGAATGTTATCATCTAATTTAAACCGAAGGTCAGGAATGATGGAATCAAAAGAATGTATCATATTCAATATGAAAACCCAAATCAAGACCTTCAGTAACATCAAACTCATATGAGAAAGATTCATATTCCGCACAAAGAATATCATCATCAAAGTCCAAAATAGTGGGTTCAGTTATCTCATCATATAACTCCTGTGAAATAGCTTTCAAATCATCTAAATCATGAAGCTCAACTGCAGGTGCGATGCTTATATCCGGCTCACTAACAGTATCAGATTGTTCACCCACTTCCAGTTCATGATAGTCATTCAGAGTGGTGGGTAGGTCGACATAAACTAAGATATCTTCAGTGACATCTTTGAGTGAGCTAGTGCAGGGTGCAAGGTCTGTTGATAGAGATGTAGGGAGGTCACTCTCTTGTTCTAGGTTAGGCAAAGACATCTTTTCATTCAAATCAGGCTTAGCAGAATAAGACAGTTCAAAATCATCATAGAGACTAATGTCAGGTTTAGGAGATCCTAAACTAGAATCAATCTCACTAGAAGTCTCCCTATTTTTGTCAAAACAGTGAGAATATTCAGCAATTCTCACTTTCATAGTCTCCATCATTTGTTCAGTCATATCATTAATCTTCTTTTCAAAACTTACACATGTAACATCAATATACTCACGAAAAGGACAAGTATAAGCATCATGATCAGGAGATTCACAATAGTCGCACAACACAGGAGGCATATAAGAGTTATGTGAGTCATAGGAATTCATAAAGTGATCTGAAGGGTAAGAATTAGCATGAAAATCATACTCTCTATGAGTCGGGTATATAAAAGTCTCATTAGTTTGTTCAAACGCGTAGGTTTTCCCAGCTAATTTTTCAAAGAAATCCCAAATTTTATTTTGAGTTTTAGATAATAATTCTATTAAACCTCCAAGATAAAGTGATTCAATATAACTCCTTGACTCAATATTTAGACCCTCAATAATGACCTCATAAATTTTCCATTTTTGAAAATTATGATTCAGTTGAGCACGATAATCATTAAGTCTTGAAAAATAATTCCAAAAAGGTTCATGCTCATATTGCAGGAAATTAAAAACCGGCATTTTGAAATTTTTTTTTAAAGTTTTTAAAGTTTTTCAATTTATAGGGGTTTTCAATTTTTCAATGTTTTTAGGTTTTTTGGCTTTTCAAAAAAAATTTTTTTATGGTTTTCAAAATTTTCAAAATTTTTTTGGATTTTTGAATTTTTTGAAGAAACGATTAAACTAAATAACAATTGATACCGAAATAAGGAAAGTTGGAATCGATGTCAAAATAAAGTTACGAAATGACCAAAACACATTATTTAAACAAATCACAACTAATAAACCAAGTCACAACTAATAACGAAATACACAAATCAAAGCACCAAATAAGAAAGTAGCTACGAAAATGAAAATATGACCTAATCTCATGCCGTCGTCCCCGGCAACGATGCCAAAAACTTGTTGGGAAAAAATTGAGAGTTTAAATAAAAGTGCTGCAAGCGTACAGCTCTTGCTGTAGCACTTGAGGGTCGTCTCCACATGGACGATGGAAGAGTTTTAGGTCATAAAAAGTGAGGATTAACTAATTAGCTACACTAAACTAAATGAAATTGTTTAAAGCAATCTAACATCCTAATTCAACTTAACAAAACAATTTAGGAAGACTATGCAAGCAACGCTATTCAACTAAAATCGAAACCTAGGATTTGTTTAACCTCAAATTTGAACTAATTTAAAACTTATACTTAACACTACTTGCTATTCGACTCAACCAAATCAAAGCACTACTCAAAACCGAGCAAACAACTAACATTATTCCAAAATTGACAACATCATTCAATACACTCAATCCAAAACCATATCAAATCATTCAACGATCAAACCAAGCTGAAATTCAAGCTGAAATTCGAATAACAGAGAATAGAACACAAGAAACAGGGCAGGGAATTATGGTGTTCGAAATAACTAGAGCCGTGATGCTCAAAATACAACAACCCAGTACAAGCAATCAACCAAGAATTAGAACAAACCGAACATGAATCGAGGAGCAGTAGGGAAGGGAGAAATTAACAAAACCAAAACAGAGCATGAAAAACCAAACCAGAGCAAGTAAGGAGGAAATAGAACAAAAGCAAGCTAATACTCACAAAATCTGCAACCAGCTTCAGCTACGAACCCAGAACGCCATTTCATCGAACCCAGATTAACAACATCGAACAATCCAAAAACAGGGGAAGGGGGAAATCGACTGAAATTCACAAAAATTGCATCTAATTCTTACAAAATCGAACTAAGATTGGGAACTACTACCAGCAAACTCAAAATTGCAGTGCTTTTACATGAGATTCGAACCCAAAAACTGATCTAAAACCAAACCCTAATTCAAAATTAACCCTAAAATTTGAATACGAGAACGAAAACGAAATTTAAACTAAACCTAGATCTAAAACTGAAATTAAACCTACTCCAACCCTAGAATTACCTAGCTTCCTTTTTCAATGGCGTTGCTGTCCATTTATACTCGAACGCTGCTTCAATTTCGACCCTTCGATTCGCGTCTTCGTGGATGGTGTAGATGGCGTTGGTGAGGTGCTGGGCTACCACCATTAGCGTGAAACGCGGTAGAGGGGGACAGCAATGGTGGTGACGTGGAAGAGAGAGAGATGCGAGGTAGAGAGAGGAAGAAGATGGGGATGGTGAGGAAGATGGAGTTCGGGGCTCTGGGTTCTGGGGAAAGAAGAGGGACGCGAAGAGAGAGAGTGAAGGGGAGGGGGAAATGCTTTAAGTGAACCGGGTTCGGTTCAGCGTGAGCCGGTCCGGTTTTTTAACTGGGCCGGTTCAGTGCAATTCTGGCCCGGTTCTTCAATTCCCGACATTTCCACTATTTTTTCTCGTATTTTTGGCCATTTATTCGAAATTATTAAAAGCCTGCAAAATAAAATAAAATCCGTTAAAAACCTTAAAAATACGATAAAAACGAGCATAAAACAGGTGTGAAAGTACCCTAAAAATACCTCATTTTTGGTACGAACACCTCCCCTTAGCTTTTTGTCATTTTATTTCCATGGACATTTTGAAGTGCTACGGTTAGATATGGTACCGCATTAGGATTATAAGAACCCAAAAGTACTAAAGAGGTCAAGGACGTTGCTATCCCTAAATTGCATAACATTCCTTATGACTGGCAGGGGTAAGAATTCCCTCTTATTATTCATTCCATTTGTTGAATTTTTTCCTTATCATTACATATTTGACATATTATTGTATACACCTGCAAATGGCATCTCAAATTTTATAAAACAGCCGATGATGAAATATGACCCAATTTGTCTATTTTAGGGGCCCAATAGAGTAATCCTTAATTCAAGTATGAAAGAAAAACAAAGAAGGAAAAACGAAAGAAGTCAACAGCTAAAATAGGCCAGAATTATTAGTGTTCAGCATCCAGCGGAGATCCACTTTAGGGAGCATAAAAATATTGAGTTTAGATATTAATATTCTTTGTTGAATAAGCTTTTTGTTGACATGTTATACACCGAAATCTGATAAGTAATGGAAGATGTATAAGTCGATCACAAAGACATATGATGAAAATGACACGTGTTCATTATTTAATTTTTATATTTCTCTGCACTTACACAAAACTTAGTGTCAATAGAAACTAGACTCAATAAGCTTTGAATGAAGAAATAATCACTCAAAATGGAAGCCAAATGTTAAAGTTACGACCAAAACAAAACTGTGATGTCTGCAGCCCCATAACTCTCCCGGGTTTCTTAGTATTTTCTATGTCTCCGAGTCCTATTTTGTCTAAGGTGAGTCCAATTATTTAGAATTCCACCGGACTAACTCACATATTTAGATTAACCTTACATGAGACTAGGATTAGGTGTCATTTCCCTAAACCGGTTCAAACTGTCCCTTCAACCATAAAAATTATGGGGATGCCCCTCGGGTACATGCATCAAATTGGCATCAAAATATATCAGAAAAATTACAAACATGCATCAAAAATTTGAGAAAAGCACTTTCAGAAAACTTTTGAGAGATATTTGAGATTAGACATTAAAAGTGAGATTGGTTAGATTGAAGAAAGGTGTAACTCTACTGGGTTCGCATGTAAATCAGGTGGGTCATCCTAAGGGTGTAAGCTAAACCTTCCTTCCTTATTCTCACCTATTTTTCATTTATCTTATTTAATTCCAAGTTTGGTAAAGATGTAATCTTTAGGTAGTTCCCAATCACTGTAATTTCTTTTTTTTTGGGAACTTTTTGTGGAATAGTATTGCATTTTTTATTTACATTATTGGATGTGATTGATGCTAACATGATGAATCTCTGTGTCATAGTGTAATTAAAGATTTAATTTCTCTTATTGAATACTGGAGGTCGTAAGTGTTGCCGAGCGGTGATGTGATGCACCCCATCATATGACTGTACCATCGCTCCCAAATCTAGATACTTGGTTCGAGCCTATGGATTGAAGTTAGTCCACACACAATGGATTTCTTGAGGGCTATTCGAAAACCTTTTTGAAGCGAATCAACTGTCCCTTTGTCCCTATCAGTTTGTGGTTTGATTCGAAAAGTAGACTAAGTTTATAGGTGTTCCTAAACTCACTAGAGACTTTCTTAATTAGAATTCATTGCCTTTTTCTTATTTTTATTTATTTTCTTGTACTTAATTTTTCTAGATTGGGCAAGTTGCTTGTTTAGGATCTCGACAGTGACACTATCTAGACTAGAATTTGGGACTCAACTCTGGCCAGGTAGACATCACTGCCAAAATCAAGACTAGACCTGGCTCTGGCCCAGGGACCCGGTGAGTCCCTGGATCAGGCTCAAGACCCCATCCCTTAGGTTGAACCTACAATTCACTAGCCTAATTAGTTTTCTGAAAAAATCAAAAATAGATCTGATTGAACTCCAAAAAAATTAATAAAATACCCGACAAACAAGTCCGACCATTCGTGAGAGGCCGCGACCCAGGATATGTTCCTCGGGGTGATGGGACCTTATAGTAGTGACTCCATTGGAAGGATTTCTTTTTAAAAAAAGAGGGTGAGATTTGAAATTCAATATGGGAAATTATTCTAGTTACACTTGCGTTAGGCACTTGCCCTGATAGGATTAGCATCGCCTCTAGGGTTAAACCCCACTATTACCGCTCAGAAAAATAGTTAGTTAACTTGGTGGTTCCATTTAGACGACGTCCACGTGAGCCTGCGACTATTTCACCCACTCACGATGCACTTTTTGGTCCACATGACTCAGGGAAGCCGCCGAAATGTTCTAGAAAATAGTTAGTTAACTTGATGGTTCCACTTAGACCTCCCATTGAGCCTACAACTATTTCACCCACTAACGGCACACTTTCTGGTCCACATGACTCAAGGAAGCAAGCAAAATGTTCTAGTCTTGTCATGCAAGCCATGGATGACATACGATGCAGTTGCGTCGAGAGAGGACAGCTTTAAACCTTACTTGAACCACTTGTACCTTAGTACTATGGCTTAGGATGGAACTCATATGTGTACTTGAATGTGTTTTTGTATTAACTCAACTACCTTAGCCCTAAGGAGTATGCATTGATGCTTTACGTCATAGGAGGGCCTAGGTTAGGAAAGGTCAAACTTAGTGCTAGGGTTAAGAACCAGAGCGACTTTGAGGTCAATTGAGCTCTATTGCTCTTGACCTCAGACTCAAATAGGTCCCACCCTTAGCTTAAGGTATAAAAGTTCATATTAAGAGATTTACTCGAGCTTAAAAGGGCATAGCTACTTGTTCAAAAAAGAATCTGCATGCTAGCCTATGTCTAGGTAAGGTGCAAAATTTAGGCCTATTTTGGGCGAACTCGGCCAGGATTGTTGTAGTTTGGGCTTAGAAAGGAAAAAGCTGGGTTTAGGTCTATAAGAACTCAGTCAGAATAGCTATAGCCTAAATGCATGTGCCTGAGTCTAAATTTTGGACAAAAGAGAAAAGGTCAGGATGTCAATTTTTGGGCCTGAGAAGGAACTCGGTCGATATGCTGCATGATAGGTCCAGTCCAATCCATTTGGTTTAGTGTCCACTATAGGTTAGCATTCATAGCGTAAAGTCAGTACCCTGGGCTCTCGACATATGGTCCCATTTCATGGGTCGACATGGTCTATTTAGGGTCTTAGTACAACAGTTGTAAAATGCTTAGGCCCAAAGAGTCATGCACCATTTGGCCTCATCATGCATAGTCCATGGGTTCATCTAGGTCTAACGTTTGTAATGATGCCTATTAGACCTTTAGAGGCTTAATCTTCCATGTTCTGTCCAATCATTCATTGTATTCATAATGCATAGCTTCAATTAAGACTTAGATTTTTGATGCATGCATAAGTTTATAATCCATGTATCATACATCCATTCCCTAAGTTTAAGATCTATGCATGAGTCCACTTAGGTCCATCCATGTGCTTAAACTAACCCATTCTAGCTAAGCCAAATTAAGGTCATGCTTAGGCCCACTATAGACCTATGAGTGATAAGAGTAACACTCATACCCAACTTAGGCCCACATGTTCGCTATCTAAGCCCAATTTAGAGTTCAGTCTATCATAAGGCCCAATTTCATTTAAACCAATAGTTTTCTCCTCCCTAACTAGACTGCAAGTTATTAACCGCTTCCTTCAGCCCATAGCCAATGCTGTTGACCATTATTCACATCAACAACACTCAACTCCACTAAACAGCCACCTCATTGATTAAGAAAGAGAGTATTAAGAAGGTATACGAGTGGAGTGCACAAACTTGGAGACTTATGTGTTGAAAAGAGTTCGAGAAAAGTCCATCAGTCAGCTGAAAGTCAAAATTCAAATCGAAGTCTCATCCCTTATCAATTCCAATGGTTAGAAATAATGAGATCGCTCAACTTATGAAAATTATGGAAAGGATATAGACTAGAATATATGAGAGTGAAAAGAAGATGGAACTGATGGCCACTAAAAACCCTTATCAAGGACACCCCAAAGGAAAATGGTGGGAAACCTCGTAACAAAGAATAAAGTTGAAGGAAAAGTAGAGCCGGGTAATAAGAACAAGTAGAAACGAGCAACCCTCAAACTGACTATCAAGTAAATCGAATAGAACAGCTGCTTAAAGAATCTTCTATGTTCAATAATTACTTTAATGACTATAGGATTCACTTCTATCCCATATGGAAAATCACCCCTAAAGTTCACCATGATAGACTTCAAGTTCCATGGAACTAAAAATCCTCACCTCATGGGAACTTTGTTAGTGTAATGACTCTAAAAGGGATTGACAAGGATATCTTCCACATCATAGCTGGGATAACGCTATGGACCCATGAAAGGTCATGAATTAGGATGATCTTTGTAAACTGTTCTTACATTAGTATTCAACAATACGAACCTCCCAATCACACTCGGAGACCTAAAGCTGGTCAAGCAAGAAGAAAAGGAAGAGTTTTCTGATCACCTTGCTATATAAAGGGTGAAGGGTGCTTACATGGTGGATCGACCTTTAGAAGCTCACCAAGTGAGATTATGCATCAAAAACCTTCAGCCCATATAAGGGTAACATCTAACATTGATGCTGCCCGAAAACGTCATGACATTAAAGAATGTTGGCATGCTTATGGAAGAAGAGTCTTCAAATAAAAGGACCCAAAACTAGCCCAATTCAAGAGAATAGGTTGATACATAGTTTGTCATAAGGTCTTGAGTCTTGAAATTTCTTTTTTTGTTTTTCAATCCTAAGTTCAAGTTTGATGTAACATTGATGGTTTATAAAATATCTTCCTTCATTGGTTCCACACACTCCCTTTTCTAGAATGATTCTACCCTATGACGAATCTAGGGTTGAAAAAAGAAGGGAAAAAAAAAGAAAGAAAAAAGAGGGACTAGGTTGAAAATCTCACAAAGTGAGCTAAGGCAAAGGAGAGGGACAGAAATAAAATAAAAAAGGGACTAAGGATTTTAATCCATCATCTCAAGAAGGAAAATATCATAAATTTATTTACAATAAGTTATGCAGCTTTAAAGGACATACAAAGGATAGGAGACCTGCTTTTATAACATGTATATATACCTTTATTAAACCTGAAAAGATATCATTTGGAACCCCTTTGACCTTTCAAATGAGTATGTTTCTTTCATAACCACATATGACCTAACTAAAGAGCGAGAGTTTGTCATAGGTGATATCAATATGCAAATAAACAGTATAAAATAAAAAAAAGAGAGTTTAGACTAAATGGTAACCACCAAAAAAAAAAAAAAATCAAGAACCCAAAAAAAGTAGAAAAAAGTGAACAAAAAATGAAGAAAAAGCTCAGGAGAATAAGAATAAAGTAAGGAAAATTATTGATCCACACTAACCTCATCACCCGGGTTCACTTAGAAATTTCATGAGTGTTGTTTGTGCCTTCATGATGATTCCCTTCCTTTGGTACCCTAAGCTTGAAGCCCACGTTAAAAAGTTCTCCTAGAGGTATGCCTCTTTTAAGCTGCATGTTCTTAATCTCATACTACCACTGGCCTGATTCCACACTGGATACATAGGCAACCTTAAAAGAGGCACGGCTGCAAAGATTCATTTTTGTTATATCCTTTGGTCTCTAAAAAAAGAGAGGGAAAAAAAGAGAGCGCATAGTTTGGAAACCTAAAAAGGCAAACCTGGCAAAATGAGAGTGAAAACAAAACCTTGCTATTCGAGGACAAATAAGCATTGCATGGCCTGTACTCATCAAATCAGACTTCGACAAATCATTCACCCACCTTACCACTACTTCTTAATCATCATAGTCTCTAATCTCACCTCTATTCCAAAATTAAGGATTTTTGGTTTCATCCGTTACTACAATTCAGTAGATCCTCGCTCTATATTCCCAACCTTTTTAAGTGAGAAGCCACCAATTGTGCAACAGAGGAGGCTTCCCTACATTTTTTTAGACAATTAGGGAGAGACTAAAATTCATTACCTAAAAACAGAAAAATACAAAAGACTCGAAAAATGATTCGAAGCCCAATACGTTTACCCTTATATTGTAAAGATTAAAATTCATTTTTCTGTTAACGCGCGCATTTCAATTCATTTTAGTTCGAAATCAGGGAGAGAGAGAATCTTAATAAAACTGTTACCAATTATTATCTGAAAGTGGAACCCAAACTGATGAGCTCATATGTATATTGCGATTATTGAGTAGGTGCACACCTGTCAAGCCGATTGAATAGCCTGACTTGAGACCGCGCGGGTGAATTGAAAGGTGTAAGCCTTGATGATTGATAATTTGTAGGTCAACTTGATTATGTGGCAAAACAATATTTGAAAATAATTCACTAAATAATTATATATTATGAGACTTTGGTATTTACGAAAAACATGTGAATTTTTGAAGGGTACAGACAGTAAACGCACTTGAAGCGTTTAAAGCCTCTCCCTCTTTAATAAAAATTGATTACAGCGTTGAAACGGCGAGGATGTCCTCATTATTGCTCCGAAAATGTTTATATTCTTTGTTAGTAGAGTTTCAAGCAACTTCTAAATTTTCCTTATTAAACCATGGTAGTAATTTTACAAATTTTCCATTGCCCACCATTATGATAATCTTTGTATTGTAATTATTACCACTATTACTATTATTCAGGTTATTATCCTCATTATTGACATTATTATTATTATTATCATTATTACAAGTATAACCACCACTACTGTTACTCTTATTGTTAACACTATCTTTCTTTTTTTTGGGTTACTATAATCATTAGGATTACAAGTGATATTTCATTAGTTTCATACTCTAATAAGGTTTAGGTTAGCCGAGTTCAACTTGCAATGCTAGATTGTTTTCGGTGTCAAGGATATGATTTTAGGACCAAAATGAAGAAATTCAATCCTAGTTATTCCCAAACACTTAACTAATCTTTAATACTAATCTCAACTCATTTGTCATACCATTTTATTTAAGCCATAAAAATCAATCTCCCAAGTTACTTTTAATTGATTTTACAACCCAAATTCACACTTTAAAAATCATTCCAATCTCAATTCTCACAAAGGAACACATTCCAATCTCCCAAGTATATTTCAAAACTTGTGTTAAACAAGTTTATCTATAAAAATCCTCCAAAAACCATACTCCAAACTTCATGCTTAATCAATTAATTTCAAACTTCCCAAAAATCTTTTTTTTTTCCCCTCCCTAAGGTACTCTATGTGAAGGTGCCCGCAATCACTAAAACTACACGTTGAAGTCTTGTCTTGTTTTCAAATGCCAAACTTATATGTAATTATACAACCTAATTTTGGCACTTAGCAATTTGGGGTTGCATATTAGGAGAATTTGGATTATTGCTAGGAATACCAATAATTGCTATGACCAGATAACACATAACGCGCCAAAATTTGGATCCGGTCAAAGAATGATATTCCAAGAGATGAATTTCCCCCTTCCTCCATACTCAACGTTAAAATCCAACCAATGCAAGTTTGTCACAACCTCACAACCAACCAAACCCTTCATTCCTCCATAACCACCACAACAACAACTCACTCTAATCCCATATCAGAATCACTATAACAAGTTTAAAATTGACACAAATTACCACTTGACCAAAAATAAAAACATATTTATAGCTAGATTGAAGAATTAGATTATGAAAATTAATAAAGAGTTTTAGGGTTTACCTTCTCATGTACTAAGTAGGGCAAGGCAAGGGAGAGTGGCAAATGGTGGAGGCAGCAATGAGTCTGGCGGCGGCGCGGCAACTAGCGACAACTAGCATAGGTGGCAGGTGGCAAGTGGCAATGGCTTGCTGTGTGAGAGGGCAACGAACAGTGAAGGCGCAAGATTGGGGGGTTCTTGGAGTTGAACGAAAGAAGGGAGGTTGTGCAGATGCTGATGCTCTTGAAACCAAGCAAAATAAAAAGGAAAGGGGGAGGGGCAGTTGAGGCGGTGAAGCACTTAGCTTGCCATATCTTTTTTTTTTTTTTTGGTTAAATAATTCTCCTCCTAAACTAATCAATGTTTTGGACTAATATCAATACCTTACTTGATTTATTTGGAACAAAATAAAATTTCACCCAATTAATTGGTAGGCTCTTTGCATTTATTTTTATTTTGTTTATTCATTTTATGGCTTCATTTATCTGTAAGTTCCGAGTGATTTTATCCGGAGCATAATGCGATTTTATAACGAGGCCACCTCGTCGTCTCAACCAGAAATTGTATAAATATGTCAAGTGTTGAATTGAAATGCGGCACTCAACTTAATTAATTTTAATATAGGTTAACCAAAATAATTAACATGGTTTTGGGTTCGGGCTATTACAACAACCTTCTTTCAATCACCATCTCCCATAACTTCATAGTGTGACTAAGCAACTTTATACCCCTATAATTATTACAATCCTGAATATCTCATGTGTTCTTGTACAATGGAATGACTGTACTAAGCCTCCATTCTCTAGGCATCATAGTAGTCCTAAAATAATATTGAAAAGCTCTGCTAGCTACTTCAATCCCTCTTCACCTAAACACTTTCACACCTCCGCCGGTATCTGATCTGGTCCCTCTACCTTCTCATTGGTCATCTTCTTTAGGGTCTCTTTAATCTCGTCCTTGCTGATAGGTTCACACAATCGAGGATCAAGTTGACTCTCACTACTCTCTCTTTCCCTACTTCGAAAACCTTTCACCACTTCACCATTGAGGAGTTTGGAAAAATATCTTTGCCATCTTTCTTTGATTTCTGCATCCTCAGACGGCACCTTACTATTTTTATATTTAATGCACCTCACGATACCCAAATTCGTTGTTCTTTTTTCCCTAACCCTCGCCAATTTAAAGACTTTCTTCTCATCTTTCTTGGTCTCCAGTTTTTGATATAACCTATCATAAGTCATGCTCTTAACTACAGCAACAGCTTGCTTGACTATCTTTTTTACTGCCTTATATCTAACTCTACTAATCCCTTTCTCTTCATCCATTCCACTGTTCATGAGAGCGTGTCATTTGTCAACTATTAGCCTTGGCATATTTTGTTTTAATAAATATAAATATATGGGATTGAGGTTGATAGAATCAGCATTCTAGTTGGAATCGATGGAGGCCCTTAAAATCAAAACTGTAGAATCGAATCGAGGATCAAAAGATTCTAATATTGGTTTGGAATAGTGAAAATTGTTGTTGTAAGAACAGAAATCCTAATAAACTTCCACTA
>JAKOGI010000377.1:650000-651113 GCA_029747015.1 Carnegiea gigantea
TGTACAGAGTTGAACAATAAGCCATCCAGGAGTTGGAGTAGGTAATACTTCAGGGCTAGCTGACAGTAGCTTTAATACTACCATGTCAGACTTTGAACTCTTTCAAAACTTTTTTACTGCTTCGATTATGGACTTGTGCATTCCCAAAATTTCTCGATTACCTGGACTACAGGTAATACTGGCACAAAAGCCAAATGTGACTGCCCTGGTAACTTCTTCAGTAATACTTCCTGTAAGGAAATGAACCCCAGGATATATCCCAGATGTGTCGATAATCCGACTGTTAGTGCTTTGGGCTGAATATACCCAATTAGTATATGAAACGTATTGTTCCATTGTGATGGTCTGATTTAACGTTGGCTCTTTTGAAGGCTTATTTGCCTTAGAAATGATGACGGTGAAGTCATCTTCCTCTGTTTCTGAGGAGGTAGAAGATATCTGAGCCTTTCCTTTCGTTTCGAGAGTAGGCTTAGAGGTTTCTGGTATGGACAAGGGTCCTTCTCCTTCTTGGAGAGTCTTGGCATGATGACACGTTCCAAGAAATGCCTGATGTGTCTCATCAGATAATTCAATGGCTTGTAATGCCACAACTTCATCTAGGCTCAATAGACCTTGAAGGATGCGAGGATTAATTTCCTCTAAAATCTCACGCTGAATCTGAGAGATTCTTTCATGAGCGATGCATAATTCATGAATAGCCATTTCCAATAAGGATTTGGCGTCCATTGAAGAGCTGTCTTCTTCAACTATTAGCTTCCCTGCTAAGAAAATCAGCAAGATGGTTATTCTTACCTTTGATATGTTCAATATCAAATTGATATTCCTGAAAATACTGCTGCCATCTATGGCGCCTTTTGTACTCTGGGGTGCAAAGGAGCTTATTAAAAATATAAGTTTTAACGTTAGTATTATCAGTTTTTACTAAAAATCGAACTGGCAAAATAAAGAAGTGAAACTTGGCAAAGCTTCGTTTTAAGGTTAGTAATTCCTTTTCATTACTATGATAGTTTATCTCAACTGATTTAAAACAACCATTAGCATATCTACAGATATGTTCCTTATTATCAGCTTTCTTAACCTTAAGGACTCCTCCCCAATATAAATTTGAGGAAT